>JAYESA010000020.1:92858492-93238419 GCA_036927795.1 Iris macrosiphon | reverse complement strand
TTCTTGAGTGCCTGTTGCATATCAACCAAGGTTCAAAGTATCGGTATCAGAATCGGTATCGGACCATTCCTATGAGTATCGGGATCGGCGGTATCGGTAGTATCGGCGGTTTCGGATCAGAGTATCGGATTTTTTGGTATCGGAAAGCAAACAACTATTAGTAAATTATTAACATTTTAGAGAATATATTTTATATATTTATGCATAATTTAAAATATTTTCAGTATTGTTTCTTAGTATTTTTGATATTGAATGAAATAGTAATCATCCTTGTCGATTGATTTATATGTGATAGATAAGTTTCTCTTTTATATGTTTTTACAACCTTACTATGCTTTTACATCCTTTCTAATTGGTCTTTTTAATTCAAATTTTTTTGCCGAATTGACTGAAAAAGAGACCTCTAATGTCGGTATCGGTCAGTATCGGGTATCGGTCGGTATCGGATCGGGACATGCCAAACTGTATCGGTATCGGCCGTATCGGATCGGTATCGGCCGATACTTTAAAATATGATATCAACTACGTGTTTAGCACAACACATCAGGGGTACGATATTAATTTTTGGAGTGTTCATGCTTCATGATTGCAGGTGAGGAGCTGAGGAGGAATACCCTATTGGAAGAGAAGAAAAATAAATTGTCAAAAGTAGAGAGTGGAGATGTGGGAGAGAGGCTTATCGAAGAGATCAATATCCAGAGCCGGGATCCTTGGCCTTGGCTGAGGAGAAAAAGAAAAGAGAGATAATAGGGGGGAAGGGTGACCATAAGAGAGAGAGTGAGAGAGAGAGAGAGATTTACCTATTGACAGATTGTAGTGCCCATTTGGTTGGAGATAAGATCAAATATGGTGAGTGAGAACCTTAGAAGCCGGGAGCGGAAGCGGGGAACGCGACTACTTAGAAGAGTTTAAAATTAGGAGCGTTACGGAAGCGTGCGCAAATAAAAAAAATTATGTTTATTAATTATTGTTATCAAAACTTATAAATATTCACTGTTCTAAAAGGCGGCAATCTAGGTAGCGCCTAGACGCTAGGCGGCTGGTGTCCATCCGATGTCCGCCTAGTCTCCCGACGTCGGACTATGCATGTTATGGGGTTTTATGGACTTTTATGCAATTTTTATTAGATTTTTTGAATTTTTTTTAATATCTTTTGAACCGCCTACATCTAGGCGGCAACCTAGGCGGGCTAGACGCTAGGTGGCGGATACCTGTCGGACTAGTGCCTACCACTTTTCATAACTTTGTAAATATCTTAATATTTATTAAAATTTATAAAGTTCACTACAAAGTTACAAAAAGATCATTCGCATGTGATTTTTTATGATGTCAAGGTAAGTAATCTTTAGTTTCTTGGTACTTTGATAAACGTGTATTAAATTTTTTCTTCCCAAAATTTATGTACTCTTTTAAAATTATGGTCATATTATGGGAAGAGCTAATATCGTCGAAGAAACGAGCTCCCAACGAGTTTCCATGTAAGAACCACCAAATTAAGATTCTTACTGAGATTCGTTGACCTCCTAGCAGTTTCTGGCTTCTAAAGTTAGAACATACACATAAGAAAAAGAAATCGGAAGGGGAAAATCTACCGTTCCTTAAAATTCTTTAATATCTATAGTATAAATTATCTGACCTAGGTCACATTCCAAATTATAAAATAGTTTGGGCTATATAATATTTAAGTCAATGCACTCAAGGTGCTTAAGTGAGGGCAGCTAAAGGAGGGTTAAGGCGGTCTAAGGTGGTCGCCTTATGTGTCTCACAATCTCACTACCTAAATACTAGTTGTTGCTTAGGCTGTCTTTTAAAAACATTGCACAATACGCCTTTATACACATTATAAGTAACTTACTACGCTACATTTCCTGGTAAAAGTACGAAAGGGTAGGCTTATCAAATACATATTTGGGCTTGCAGTTCATGTAAGAACACAGCTTGTGTGGATATTCTACATTTGAAAGGGAAAAATGCATATTGAATCCTACAACTTATTCTTATATGCTTCATGTTGACAAATACAGTAGAACCTCGATAATTTAATACATGATAAATTAGTTACCTCGAGTAAATAATATTTGTCCGTTTCCGACTTGGAGATAATGTGCTAAATTAATAATTCGCTAAACTTACAAAAATAATACATTATAAAACAAATTATATAGATCCCATGTAATATATAAATTAATAATTTCCTGATGTACATAGTGCTTATGATTTGACTATGAGGCCTTCAAAATATGACTTAATCATTTATTTTGTAAAACGAAAAAAATTATGTAGAAATTTTTATTGGTTAAATGTTCACAAAATAGAACAATATACAATCTATTTTTGGAAAAATAAGTGATTTATGAATTTTAATTGGTTAAAAATATGCATAAAATTATTAATTCATAGAACGAAAAACTAAACACAATGTACAATATTTAAGAAAATAAGGAATAGCTTGATAAACTAATAAGTTATTAATTAATCAATAGATTAAATTAGTAATTTATCTATTATTTAATATTTGCTAAGTTAATAGATTTTCCTTGGTCCCAAGGCTATTAATTTATAGAGGTTTAAATGTATTTGATTTTAATAATTTTATAGCCGTTTTTATTGTTGTTTGATTGATATTTTTCGTGAGCTCATCATGTAAGATCCTGAGGGGTACGCATTGCCACTTTTGATTATCCAAACCAAAAATATGCCGCAGTTAGGGTCATATGGTTTGTAGGGGTAGTTGGAAACTTAGAAACTATTCTAGGAAAGCACTACTCCCGTACAACAGTGACATGTATAAATTTTATAACATTGTTTAATTGTTGTCTAGTATGTCCAAAATAATGGCCAATGTTTTTTTTTTACCTAAAATTGATGTTGACAGGGTCTAAATATCCAAATTCTCGAAAAAGATAATTCCCGTACAACGATGACATGTATAAATTTTATAACATTGTTTAAGTTGTTGTCTAGTATGTCGATAATAACGGGCAAATTTTTTTTACTCAAAATTGATGTTGATAGGGTCTAAATATCCAAATTCTCGAAAAAGACAATAGCAAATAATATTGTGCTGTCAAAAGGGGGGAGAGTAACTTTGTTGTTATCTCTCTTCGACTTGTCTCCCGTAAGATACTCTTACTTCGTGCCTACTACTGCAATCGATGGTTGATTTATAATTTACAACCACCTTGACAAAGTAGACTGTCATTCGGATTCCTCAACCTTCTTATCTCTCCTTGAGCTTATCCTTCCAGAAAAGCTATTCCCCCTAGGAGATGTGCATATCAACAAAAAAACATAATTTGTAGTCAATATAGGTGATAAATTAGGTCACCCAATATATAGTCTAATATCCAATATGCTTATTGGCCAAAATGATAAATATTAGGTTAATGAGGATACATGTGTTAAAGGCATAAGTAAGAACGGTCGGAACCTATGTTGCACAGGCATAGGAAAATTGCTAGTGTCCAGTACGTATCGCATATACGGCCAGATTCGGTAGGGTTCAGTCGGTACAGATTGGAAATGGAACATTAATAAGCCGTGGAAGAAACAAGGCTGGATAGGCCGAAAACCGGCTCGTATTCGTCAATATGATTTTTTGGGTGGGTTTGAATGTAACTTACAGCCAAACCTGACCCATTACTTGAGTTGTTGGTTTTCTACGGAACCAAAAGAAAACTGAAGATAGAAAGAAAAAGGAAACCTAATCTCTCATTGTTGCCTTTGTTCCCATCATGCACCTTGTCGGCCAACCACTTCTTCCTCATTTGTTGACCAGCATTGGCTGTGTGGTAGCTTTTGGAGCTCTCATTAAAATGTGATAGCTTTTGGACAATGTGACCAATGACAGCTCTTACTGGAAGCTAGAAAGTAGTCTCTGTCTTATGTTGTGGCCCAACTTAGAGTGAGCCATTTCTACTTAGGAAGCAAAGGGTTAATTTCATGTCTGTCTCGCACAAATATCACAAGGTACTAAAGAAAAGAGGATAAGGATTGGTCGTCATTTGTCAGATGACTTAGATCATAGCAATGTCATGCATATGAACCAATAAGCAACTATCCTATATACTGCAGCCCAATTTGGTCACATTGCCACTTAAATTTATAATCCCACCATAGATCATTATTCTAATTTAGCTTTATCTTCTTTTCCTATATATCATCTACCCAATTTTGTTTATGTTCTCGTGCATTCTTGTAGTACTCCATATCTATTATTATAAAAATATTTGTATGCCAAATTTGGATCCCGGTGCAACTTATCACTAAGCACCTGCACAATCGTCACATTGTCGAGTAAACGGGCTAACTCCTTACTTGGCCCACTATCTTACATTTTTTCACAGTTTGAGCCGCTTTCCAGTACTCAGCTGAGACCCAACTGCAGAATCCGCAAAACAGAACATTGAGAGGGGCGATAGAATATTAACCAAAAGGGGTAGGCCTAAACAAAATTGGGTCGAGTTTGTAAGCAAAGGATACGGTTTTTGTTAAGGTTATCGTGGGCATAGCCCTTAGTATAGCAGAATGGATGAAAAGGATTGAAATAGCCAACCACAATATTTTTTGATAAATGCTTCGTGTTGTTGTTTGTTGTATAGTTCTTATATCACAACCTATAAGCAATTTGCATGCTCAAACAGACTGCTTCCTCTCTATCATTGGTCGTCTTTCGGTAACACTAATGATATCACTGATGTTAGTGTTATGCCCACAAGCCAACAAACTTGTGTTGATATGGATCAAGCCAATTATATATAAATAGACTTTTGATCATGGATATTAAAGTATACGTCATTAACATTTTGTCGTCATGCATTATGATATCAGTTCAAGTTTGGTTGCGAGAGTCCAAGTTTGGGTCCGAGTGTATGCCAAAGTGTAATGGTTGACCACACGGGCTATTATTATATATGTTGTTCTAATGTATTCTTGTAGTACTCCAAATTTGGATCCCGGTGCAACTTATAACTAAGCACCTGCACAATCGTCACATTGTCGATTAAAGGGGCTAACTCTTACTTGGCCATATCTATTATTATAAAAATATTTGTATACCAATTTTGTTTATGTTCTCATGTATTCTTGTTTTTATATATATAGTATATATATATATATATATATATATATATATATATATATTCTATTATTATATATATATACTTCGGCATTAACTCTGATTGGAGCTTCCAACATTGTGTCTTTGAATGACTTTTAATCTTGCAGTGCTCGCAACAAAGGTTACTCTTAGAAGAGAGTTATTTCCACAGTCTTTCTTGTTGCGATCCCGGTGTAACTTGGAAGATCCTTCTCTAAACCCCTCGGGAGCCAACGGGCTTGTTCTTCATCTTGGTTGCCATTGTGGTGATGTTGGCGCTCGAGAAATCGGTTGCATGGTATAGTGGGAGTTCATTCTGGATTTGTGAGAAAGTCCAGCCACGAACTCGAACTTAGTAAAGACATCTTCCAAGTTGAGGGTGAGGTCTATCGTGACTACCATGCACCGAAACTCCACGTGTACTCATACACCGATTGGTTTGTGACATTGTTTCAAGTTGTGCCGGTTATTCCCATCGTCTTTCTTGTCCCGCTCCTGATGCAGCTTGGAAGATCCTTCTCTAGACCATAGTTTAAAGTATCGGCCGATACCGATCCGATACGGCCGATACCGATACAGTTTGGCATGTCCCGATCCGATACCGACCGATACCCGATACTGACCGATACCGGCATTAGAGGTCTTTTTTCCAGTCAATTCGGCAAAAAAATTTGAATTAAAAAGACCAATTAGAAAGGACGTAAAAGTATAGTAAGGTTGTAAAAAACATATAAAAGAGGAAAATTTATCTATCGCATATAAATCAATCAACAAGGATGACTACTATTTCATTCAATATCAAAAATACTAAGAAACAATACTGAAAATACTTTAAATTATGCATAAATGTATAAAATATATTCTCTAAAATGTTAATAATTTACTAATAGTTGTTTGCTTTCCGATACCAAAAAATCCGATACTCCGATCCGAAACCGCCGATACTACCGATACCGCCGATCCCGATACTCATAGGAATGGTCCGATACCGATACTTTGAACCTTGCTCTAGACCCCTTGAGAGCCTTCTAGCTACCAAGCTTGTTCTTCGTCTAGGTCACCATTGTGGTGATACTAAAACTCGAGAAATCGATTGTCCGATATAAAGGGCGTTCATTCTAGCTTTGTTAAGGAAGTCAAGCCACAAACTCAAACTTAATAAAGATGTCTTCCAAGTCGAGGGGGGATGTCTAGTGTGACTACCTGGCGCTGAAACTATGTTGTGTACTCCTGCACAATCGGTTGTAGCGTTGCTTCAGGTTGTGCCAATGCATGCACCGGCCTTAGGAGTTTCCCATCAGGTAATACTCTTGGTGGATAAGACGTTTGAACTAGCCACATGCCATCTTCCCTTTTAAGCCGTGTGAGTACACGTTCTACCACGCCAAAACATGGCTCATCAGCTTCAATTGTGTGAATGCGACTTTCTCCTCACTGATATACCTATAAAGGGTAAAGTAGGTCTCCAGTTGATCGATACAGGTGTCCAACTTTCATACATCCACATTGTTGTTGAAGGAGGGGAATCTTACCCTCGATGCGAAAAGGTTGTTACCGCCTGCTAGCAATGATGACAGTGGCATCGTCGTCGTAGCCTCCTCTGACTCTACTGGCATCTCCAACGTAAAAAAAAAAATCATAGGAGTCACATGCGCTTACGAAGGAAGGTCGTTGTCCTTCGGTTGTTTGATCGATTGTCGATGAAGTACTATGTTGTTGTTGATTCCTCTCGATGTTTTCTAGCATAACCATAATAAGGACAAACATGTCCCCCACCTTCTAGACCTCTCTCACGAATCGTTGGTTGAGTTCCACGCAACTCATCTTCAGTTGCCGAGGTAATTTGTGTCATCAAGATGTCGAAGGGTTCGTTTGTCGCTTTGTATACAATCATCGTATGGCCCATATAATGCCTAGGACCGTTACATTGCTACCAACACTTGTTCGTATGAAGAGAAAGAAGAAGAATTTTATAAGTGAAATCATAGGTGATCTCTCTTCTTGAATGAGGCGGCGAATTTTCATTAACTTATGGATGATTTATAATGGCCCTTAAAGGTCCTATTTATAGCCTCCAAGAGATTGTACAAGATAGCAACAAATAAATAGAACAAAAAAAGCAAATCTCCATAATCTCGTTGAAAAATCGAATTTGTTGCAACCACCCAATATCAATCTGATTTGCTGGAACAACTATATCGAAACAACTTTTACCTACAATGGTTTGGTTGTTACATTGATTGTAACAACCATATTTGGTGCCAACCAAAAAGATCTCAACTACGAGATCCTCTCGGATCCATTGTCTCCCTTTTGGTAAAATCTTCTTTTAACAGCTACAAAAACAAAACAAAAAAAATGTCAGAAGATCAAACTTGATGGAGATATCTAGTTATCCTTCCCAAAATGATACTTTATTTTCTTTCTAAAGCTAGATTTGATCGAGTGGTCACCACTTAGGGATGCAGAGGAAAGAGTGATCCGGTGCTCACTATGTAGTTGTTGGGCCAAAGAGAATCTGGACATGTGCTAACCCTTGTCTACACTACAACTTAGCAAATTGGTGCATATGTCTACGCCAAACTGGCCTTTGAGAAGGGTCCAAGTCAAAAAGAAAAAAGTGATCCATATGATGTCCTAAATTAGGATCCATATGATGTCCTAAATTAGGACACAAAATTGGATCAATTGGTTATTAAACCAAAGCTAAAGTAGATAATCAAATAAAGTTAACACTTATAGCAATAGAAGCCCACTTGCATTAGAACAAAGTTGACTATGGTACCAATTCTCCTACAGGTCAAGTCTACCTTCGTTCCAATATTCTAGGATAGACTCAAAGATAAATAAAGCAAATCGAAAATCAAACCAATGAGGACAACCCCCACATCTACAGAGAGACAGATCAACTCTAAATGAAATAAAGACAAACAAATAAATAAAGATAAAACAAAATAATAATAATCATACACCAACAGGTGGCTTGAAGGACGAAAAATATATTGCTAGGACTAAGCTCTCAAAGATGGTAGCGCTGTTCTAAAAGCGGTCGCCTAGGCGCTAGGCGTCGGATGTCCGTCCAATGCCCGCCTAAGCGTCCGCCTAGTCCCCCGACACCCGACTATGCATATTTTGGGATTTTATAGATCTTTTCTGCAATTTTCAATAGGTTTTTTTTTGAATTTTTTATTTTTTTTGAACTGCCTAGATCTAGGCGGGCTAGGCTCTAGACGGTGGGTGCCCGTCCAACTAGCGTCTAGCGCTTTTCACAACCTTGGATGGTGGAACTATGTACCACCATGTATTTGTCCTCACTTGCATTGTTTTAAAAAGCTCTAGACACTCCTAAGTGACCTTCCTTGTCTCAACACCTAGGAGCACCTAGTCTTGTCCGGAGAATAAAGAGCCGCCTAGACAGCTTCTCCAAAAAAAATTTCATAACACATTTTGTCCATTTTGTAGCTCATGCTAGGTATCCAAATTTGTCCCAAATTCCTAAGAACTCATCAAATTTAAGTTTTTAGATAATAACTAAAAAAAAGTAAAAAATAATACCAAATTATCAATAGAAAACAACAAATTAACTTAACAATATCGCAAAATAGTCTATGAAACACAACATTAAGTTTAAAAATAATAACATTATACATAAATCATTATAACAGAAGACAAATTGTTCAAATGGAAAAACAAATATAAGATAACGAGTCAATGTTCAACATTCCTAAATGACTTAAGAGGAATCCTTCTTCTTCCTACTCAATCATCCATCATTTATTTTCATCATCTAAGTCTAACGGATCTTGTACATTATCATCAATTTCGTCATCGAAATGAAATGTTCCTCAATGATTAATGAATTTTGTTCATCAATATCGGCCTCTCTTTTTTTATGTCTATTGAGTTAGTAACTTTTAGTGTTAAAACTTAAAAGAGACTATTTAGACTTTTAAAACTTAAGCCTTCAACTTTAAAAACCAATAAAACCAAATAAGCCCATAAAACTTATAAAAAAATCCAAACAAGCCCAAAAACCTGCATAAAACACCCAAACACACATAGACGTGTGCCTAGACTCGCCTAATTACCCATTTGCCTAATCTCGTCTTTGGTACCTTTTTTACTTAGGTGTCGTCTAGAGAAGATATGTCGTCTGTCTTTGGATTAGGCAGTGAAATATCGTCTCTCGTCTTTTGGACGCATAGGAGCGCCTAGGCAGTGCCTTTAACAACACTGCTCACTCCTCCCAGGATTCGGGCTCAAAAAATAAAAATAACAATGACAAGAAGTAAAAAAGGAATGTGTCTTTAACCAATCAAAGATTATCAAATAGACAAAAGTTTGTAACATTTTGCATATTAGATTGTCAAGATATAAAAGCAAAAGCAAATAATAATATAGTCATACTATATATATATAGTGATACTAAGAAGTATTGATGCAACAAAAAACACTATGACACATCCATACATGTAGCGTGTTGTTGTTGTATCGTACTCATGTCCGTGCAACATGATAAGGAAGTTTCCCAAGCATAAGCTCGACACACAAGTTTTATTTAGTCAGGGGTCTATGTGTAGAATTAAAACTTATCTCATAGTACAATAGTTCAATTTGTAAGGACATTTATGATACGCAGCTATATATGTAAGCAGCAAAATATAAAATCAAAGATGCGATACAAAAATAAAATCTAACCTTCCATTCTTGTGGGGTACGACGGCAGCATGTTGTCGCGAGACGGATTGGTGGTCGAGCACGAAATCACAAGTAGGAATTTGTCTGCCGAATATATGCCTCTGCTTGTCCAAGTTGATGCGGTCGAGAACCTCCCCTTCCTTCACCACCTCGAGATAGTAGACCCCAGGGCGGGGCTCTGTTGCCCAGTCTGGGGGTTGCCAGGTGGACTGGCCTCCGCCGACCTGGGTGACATGTTGCGCCGCCTGGGCCTGCCCTTCCGGCCCAGCAGCAAGTTGCGACACGACTTGCTGCTGCGAGCTCTGGGGATGGACGGAAACAGCAGGGGTTTGGGATTTTGTTGCTGCTGCCGAATTGTGGGACACGGAGAACGGCTCGAGAGATTGGGCTTTCTTGAACCGATCAAGACCGCCTCTATACATCTCCTTTCTCTACTATCGGACTCGACGGCTTGTATCAGAGAGAAAGGAAATCAGTCTCTTCCATTATCATCAATCAAATAGACGCAATGTCGACGACCTAGCTTCCCGAAATCATAACTAGTTCGGTATTCGAGTTCACAAGTAGATTGATAGTCTGAGAGCAAGAATTCAATCATCAAAGCATCAGCTACGTATTCAAACCCTAATACTGGGATAAATTCAAACCCCCTAATTTGGGAGAAACCCTAACTTTTTCTTTTTCTTTTTCTTTTTCTTTTTGAGGAGGTGAAAACCCTAGATTTAAGCAACAACAGTGTACCTGAAAGCAAGAGGAAGGAGGGATAGAGAGAAGATTTGGGCGTCTAGGTTTCGTATGTTTACAAAGTTACAAGCAGACCAACAAGCTCACAAACCGGAGGTGAAAATTTACAAAAGAAATCGTTTAGTTTGGTACCTCATTGTTATGGGCCGTTTTTTGGGGTTAAACTGGGGGTTATTATTTTACTAGTCTTTTATTTAACTTTGGCAATTTATAAAGGCCCTACACTCTTTAGGCCCTACATTTAAAAAAATTATGGTCTTATTTCAATTTCCAAATTTATTTTTGAAAAATATTGAAGAACATCACAACTTAAGTAGAAAAACAAAGAAATTTTAGGCCCTTATTGGATAGTCATTATAAAGCAACTTTCTAATTTTAAACTCCACTACGGACAGAAACAATGTCTGGCATGAATTTTAAAATATATGAAGTTCCTAAAAAAAATTCCAAACCTGCTTTTAAACGTACATTTGATATAGTACATTTTAAGCTGTTTTCAGAGAGTAGTTTTTAGTGTTTTGACAATGTTCGGCGTCCCCCCCCCCCAACCAACGCCCCCTCCCCCTCTTTTCTCTCTTCTTTTTGACTTTTTTTTCTCTTCCCCTCTCCGCTTCCTCCCCCGAGCTCACTGTCGACCAGTTGCAGCTCACCGAAGACCAGATCTGCGAGGACATCGACGGTTTGGGGTTGTCCCGGTAAGACGCGAAGAGAAGCTGGTGGCTGCTCCGTGGTGGAAGGGGTTGTCGACGACTAGACCTAGCTAGTCGTCGAGGACGACAACAACTTGTGCCACCGGGTCCGTGCCAGTCCTCATCAACGGAGGGAAGAACAACCAGTACCCCGTCCCTACCACAAAACCCACAGTCACCGTCATCGCCACCACCGGTCTCAGCTTCCACCACCCCTTCCTCTTCGCCATCGTCTCCACAACGGTACAAACCCCATGGAGCCGGTTGTAAACCCCCTCGACCAAATCAGAGCTATTTCGATTAAATTATGAGACTAGGGTTTAATTGGATGCAATTAGATTTAATGTACAACAATATTGTAACTTATTACACCTTAAGTTTGCCTTGACGTTTGGAGCACTATACTAGTTGGTACCCCCCCCAAATCAATTAGGTACTCATCCCCTAAACAAGCCAGACTACCCACCTGCACTTTGTGCAACTGTTAGATTCCTACCATGATACTTAAGATGCTTAAATCTAGTTGCACAACAGTCATTGGAAATGTCTAAGTATTATTTCATTTAAACCCGACCTTCCCCTAATGCCTAATGAACTTGTTTGTAATCTAAATTAAATTGAGGCCCAGATCACCCCGAAACAAGTCATAACCGAGCCCTGTATACCTATCATGAGGACCAGACCCCACCCCAAGGAGCCCAGACAAGCCCAAGACCCGAGGTCCCAGGCCAGAAATGCTCCTATATAAATAACTCTTCCTATTATTATTGAAACCCTAACACCTTCACCCTCCTTGCTCAACCCTAGTCGAATCCCTACCATCCCCGACCACCCTTGCCGAACTGAACCCTCCCCGACTGCCAAAACTACAGCCCCCACTCCGCCTGATTCCGCCTGACGCCGCCTGACTCCGCCTAACCCGCCCGACGCCGCCTGACGCCACCCGAGCCCGCAGTCCCGATCCTGACTGCTCCCCACCACCCTCCAGTGTCGTCGAACCACCCGCGAGGCCGACCCCGGCCAACCCCCGCGACTGGACCATCACCCCGATGCCGGTCCAGCCGCTGCCGCCGTGTCGAGTCGTTGTATCCGCGACTGCAAACCTCGCCACTACTGTACACAGCAGGCCGGATCCGTCCACGTCGACCGGAGCCACCCTCGTCGGAGGAAACAGCCGACCAGCGAGCGGACCCCCTCGCTCGGCCGATCAGGTACTCGTTCATTTAACCCTTCACTCGTGTGTCCTATAGTTCTCCTTCGTGTCGTCGTGTCGAACATGAACCGTATCTCTAGTGTTTAAACTAGTTAGAAATGAATGTATGGAAATTGATATTTATTGATATTAATTAATAAATTATTGGTCTAAATTAGTGACCAGTTACCAAGGACAGGTAATTCGGTAGAAACGCTTGGATATAAATCCTAGTATGTTCAAACATGGAAAATAGAGACGTGTCCGCACAGAACAGAAATCATGGACAACCCGTGACTAGATAATTATTGCCTCGAGACACATGTTAACCGAAGACAGAACACGTATACACCCTAGTTACGTGCACACGTGACGTTGTACTCAAGCAACAGTGAACTCGCGACAATATTCAAGAATAGCGTCTTAATCATATGTAGTTAATGCGTAATATATGATGTCTGTATTGTTGTGTTATATTGTATGTCTAGGGTCTTTGGATCAGCCAGGAGACGCTACAGGAGCCGGCTTTTGGCATTCACCTCTTGAAGACTCGGGCAAGATACCTTGCCATCTTTACTATCTAATTTAAATTATGCGAATGTTGTATTGTATGCTTGTTGTTTTGCTTTATACAACTGTGCGCGTCCGAGATTGTCTCGGGTGCACTCGACAGATACGTCGAGGATTAGTATACATTGACTTAGTCATTAGTAGACTTACCTCATTGGATGATACCCTGTTATCTTCCAAGACCTGACACTTTTACACGTAGTCATAGTGACAAATCTCATGTTGGGATGCGAGTTCGCGTGCTCGACTAGCTATCGCCACGTGTGACATGCATCACGGTTAGTAAGTAATTCAGGAGTATTTCAAAGTAGAGACTTGGCATTTAGATAAGGGGGTATGTGCGTCGATTATTTGACTTGTATATCTACATTGGGCAGGGAGGACGACTAGTAGGCATATGGGACACCCCACTCCTTTACACTGATACCGCACTCGACGGAGTGATATGGACGTATATATATATTACTGATACCATGTTCTGTAGAGTGTTGGACGTTACTTGATGACATTGCAGATACCGCACTCTATAGAACATCGGACGTTACTGTATTCCTGCGCCCGTGTTATAGGGGACATATGTGGCATATACTAGCCGGTTGCCACGACTGGTGAATTACGTCAGCATATGTCTAGCCTACACCTTCCCATATACTCACAGTTGCCCTCATATTGCATTCACTTAGATGGCTAGCACACCCTTTATTGTATTTATTTTATTCAGTATTTATATATGGCATATTTCTATGTATCTTGTTATGTCCCTCTGAGGACCTGGTACCTTTCCATATTTGGACGAGGCTTTCCACCCCCACAGTATACGGCCCCGGACCGGAGACGAGATTCGCTACAGCTGAGGAGTTAGAGGTGCAGCCGTTAGAGTTTCTGTGACCAGTTGGTAGGCCTTCCGCCTAGATTGGGTGCATCATTATCTAGTCAGCCGATACCCTAGTCATTATCTTTTATATCTTATTTCAGTACTTTATTTCGTCATAGTAGTGGGTTTGTTCCCACCAGACTTTACTGGTTGTACTATGATATCTTGAGACTGGTATTTATCATCCAGCAGTTTATGTAGTATTTCTTGCTCTTTATATTATGGATGAGATTAGATTACCTGTTATTAACTGATATTGGACATGTTAGTATTATAGGACAGCGTAACACTCTTCGTGGATCCTGTCACGCCCCAGTCCCAAAATACGTAGAACTAGGAGTACGTAACATGCCCAGCCGTATGTACATGAACTCTATTATATGAAAACCATATACACACGTACGCTGTTTATGAATATCCAATCCACTAGTGGTAATATACTGTCACAACAAGTCACATGCAATCTATATCTCATCCACAGCACAAATAGTCAGTAGGAATAAAAGCCGAATAACAACTAGATATCCAAAATGAGTATCAAGTCTGATAGTCGGGTGAAAATAAATCCACTACAAAACGACTATTCTGATGTAGCAAAATATCTCTAAACAACGTTAATAAATCACAGATACTCTGAGGATAAGATCTCCTCAGTCAGGTACGTAGAGTCAGGTCCAGGCCCGTACTCCTATGGGTACTCCTGCTCGTCCATATCTGGAAAGAAACCAGGTCCTCAGAGGGACGTAACAAGATACATAAAAATATGCCAATAAGTACTAAAATATACACATCCAATGGTTCGCCTAACCGTCCAAGTGAATGCAGTTTGAGAACAACTTTCCCCCAAGTGGGCTATCTGGCTAAAATATGGGATTGGCGTGACCCTCTCGGAGAATCAGGAGCCTCAAAGCATGTCGTCTTTTGAACGGCAGAGGCCGCCAGTAATATATAGTGGTAATCATCACCCGTTTCTCCGGTGGAGAAGCCGGGCATACAGGAAATAGTGCAAAGGAGCCCAAATATTTTACTTATTGTTCTTCCCACCCCATGCTCTAAGCAGGCCATATCCATGACATGATAAAACCTCTAATAACTGCCAGGTCTACTAGCATACAAAGTTTTTATCAGCAGTTACCCCTAACGCACGGTAATTACATACAGGAAGCCAACCCGATACGTAGTCCGAGGTCTATATGAGACTCACAAATCGTGTAGCAACTGTGTCACAGTCAATGAACCTACTGATGCTCCCTAAAACTGGGTGGTCTCATAAATAGGTCCAGAATCTACAAAAGAAATATCTATATAGGCAGAATTAAACATGCATGTATCAACTGGAATGTAAATAATTTGTACAGTGGCAAGGTATACTTGCCGAGCAAGTTCTGTATAGTGCAATTGTCCACAGTAGTGTTTAAACTTTGGTGTAAGAAAGTGGAATTAGATTTTTAGGAGAGTTGTGATATATATATGAATAAGGAGGCGGAGGAATTTACTTAATGGGTAAGAAACTGTTGCCACTGCTGCTTTCCTTTTATTGGTTTAGGGGTGCGGTTGGGGGTATTTAGTAATAATAGTGTTAAGGAGCGGTGGAATGAGAAGCTTACACGTATAGGAAAATAAAGCAAAGTTGAGTTTTGCTTCTGCTGCTGATATTTTCTTCTCCTAATGGTTTTTACGCGTAGAGAAAGAAAAAGTTTACGCGGGTTAAAATAAGCGGTGGTTTGATACTGTTGCTGCTGTAGTTTACGCGCGGTGGTTTTGTTATTGCTGTTGATATTTACGCACGGAGAAGTATACGCGATGATGAGCGGTTTGCTGCTATTTCCTTAATTTACGCGCGAAGAAAATATACGCGATGTGGTGAGCTGCTTCTGATTAACCCTTTACTTTACGCGGGAATGCGGTTTAATGGTTTGCGGGTTTTGGGTTTGATCCAATAGGAAATTCTATTTTCTCTTTTTAACTCATAACTAATAATAAATAATTTACATAATTAATAATATCGAATACGATTTTCAGAATTAGGATTCTTACATTCTACCCAACTTATAAAAATTTTGTCCTCGAAATTAAAACTAAGCCACGGTAGAAGTTAAGGATGGTATAGAACAAAGTTAAATTTATACCTTGATCAGTGAATAGGTTCAGAAAATGTTGGCGCATGTCGTCCTCGCGCTCCCAAGTAGATTCTCTTGGCGAACCATGCTCCATGCTACGCGGACCAAGGGAATAGACTGGTTCCTCAATACTTTCTCTCGACGATCAAGATTCCCACGGGTTGCTCTTGATATGACAAGCTTGGCCCAATGGTGATCTCCAAATGGTCAAGAATATGACTGCTATCTGCCATATATCGCCTGAGTTGCGACACATGGAATACGTCATGTATTCCCTTAAGTGAAGGTGGTAGTGCAAGTCGATATGCTACTTCTCCCACTTTCTCTAGCACGTCAAATGGTCCAATATACCTTGGACTCAACTTGCCTCGTCCTCCAAATCGAATAGTGCCTCTAGTGGGTGATATCCTCAAGAAGACATGATCGCCCTCTTTAAACTCCAAGGGACGACGATGAAGGTCTGCAAATTATTTCTGCATGTCTTGTGCTGCTTGCAAGTGTCCTTGTATCTTCTTAACTGTTTCAACTGTATTGACCACTAACTCTGGTCCCAGAATCTGACATTCTCCCACATCACTCCAACACACAGGAGATCTATACTTCCTTCCATACAATGCTTTAAATGGGGCCATTTGGATGCTCGCCTGATAGCTATTATTGTAAGAAAACTCTACAAGATGTAGATGGTCTTCCCATGATACTCCAAATTCCAACATACAAGTCCTCAACATATCTTTTAATGTCTGAATAGTACGTTCTGACTGCCCATTTGTTTGCGGGTGATAAGATGTACTGAATTTCAGACGAGTTCCAAGGCTTTCTTGTATGCTTCTCCCAAAATATGATGTAAAACATGAATCTCTGTCTGACACAATGCTGACTGGTACACCGTACAATCTTACGATCTGCCTCATATATAAGTCAGCTAAAGCTTCTGTAGATTGGCCAACTCTAAAAGGTAAGAAATGGGCTGATTTGGTGAGTCGGTCTACTATTACCTATACCGCATCTCTTCCACTGGGACTCTTGGGGAAACCCGTAACGAAGTCCATAGTGATATGTTCCCACTTCCACTCTGGAATCGGGAGTGGTTGCAATAACCCTGCTGTTCTTTGGTGCTCCGCCTTTACTTGCTGACATATTAAATATTTAGCTACAAAGCGAGCTATCTCTCTTTTCATTCCATGCCACCAAAAATGATGTCGTAAGTCACGATACATTTTAGTGCCCCTAGGATGAATATAATATATCGAATTATGAGCTTCTGTCATTAGCTCCTGTCAAATTTCTCCATTTGGAACATAAAGACGATTACCACATCGTAATGTCCCATCGTCATAGATGCGCAGTCCTGTCTGCTCGCCGGCCTCTATTCTTTCCTTTAATCTTTTGAATCTGGCGTCTGTAGGCAATGCTGTCTTGATTCTTTCTACTAGTGATGATTGTACTTACAATTTGGCTAGTGTTTCGTCTGCTCCGGGTAATATCACTTCAATGCCAAGACATTGCAAGTCTTTCAATAATTCTTTTTGTGTTGTCAAGAAGTAAGCTACTGGTTTTCGGCTTAATGCGTCTGCTACAACGTTAGCCTTACCTGAGTGATAATGTAGCTCTATCTCAAAATCTTTCATTAACTCGAGCCATCGACGTTGCCTCATATTTAACTCCTTCTGTGTGAAGACATACTTGAGACTTTTATGGTCTGTATATATCTCCACTCGTTCCCCATATAAGTAATGTCTCCATAACTTTAGAGAAAATACCACGACTGCAAGTTCCAAGTCATGAGTTGGATAATTCTTCTCATGTACTCGTAATTGCCTAGATGCATATGCAATTACCTTGCCATGCTGCATCAATACGCATTCCAAACCTTTTCCTGATGCGTCACTGTAGATCACATAGCCTCCTGATCCTGATGGGATAGTTAATACTGGTGCTGTAGTCAGTCGCTTCTTCAATTCCTCAAAAGTGGCTTGATATTCGTCGTCCATATGAACTCTTGATCTTTGCATGTCAACCGAGTCATAGGTGTTGCTATTTTTGAGAAGTTCTCCACGAACCGTCGGTAATATCCCGCAAGGCCAAGAAAATTTCTCACTTTCGCTGCTGATTTAGGAACCGGCCATGTCTCAACTGCCGAGATCTTTTCTGGATCAACAGAAATACCATCTCCTGTAATGACATGTCCAAGAAATAAAACCTTGTCCAAGAAGAACTCATATTTACTGAGTTTTGTATATAACTGCTCTCTTCTCAAGGTCTCTAGAACAATTCATAAGTGCTTCTCATGTTCCTCGTGGCTCTTTGAATAGATAAGTATATCATCTATGAAGACAACCACGAACTGGTCTAAATACTAATGGAAGACTCGATTCATTAAGTCCATAAAGATAGCTGGAGCATTGGTTAATCCAAATGGCATGACCAAAAACTCATAGTGCCCATATCTTATTCGGAATACGGTCTTCGGGATGTCCTCCTTCCGTACTTTCACCTGGTGATATCCCGATCTCAAATCTATCTTTGAGAACATCTTGGCTCCACTAAGCTGGTCAAATAGGTCATCAATGCGTGGCAGTGGATATTTATTCTTCACTGTCACTGCATTTAATGCTCTATAGTCAATGCACATACGTACTGACCCATCCTTCTTTGGTACAAACAATACTGGTGCTCCCCAGGGTGATGCACTTGGTCGAATGAAACCTTTATCTTCTAGTTCCTTTAATTGTGTCTTTAGTTCATCCATCTCCTTCTTTGCCAATCTGTAAACATGTGATACTGTGGGTGCTGCTCCTGGTGTCAATTCAATTGAGAATTCTACGTCTCTATTTGGGGGTAGGCCTGGTAATTCTTCTGGAAAGACGTCTGGAAATTCTGAAATAATAGGATGATAGACAATATCGTCCATTGCAAGCTGCATACCATCAAGGATTTCGGTGGATCCTCGTGCAAACTCAAGTTCAGGCTGGCCTGGTACTTTGAAAAGAATGCTTCCTCTAAAGCAATCGAAGAAAGCGTGGTACTTGCTTAGCCAGTCCATTCCAAGCACAATATCAAAAGTCGGTATAGGAAGGACTAAGAGTCGGGCATTCATTTCTCTGCCACGCACTATTATAGGACACGATCTACAAATTCTACTAATAGGTATAACTCCTCCCCCGGTAAGAATTCTAATACAACTAGGTAAAGGTGTAGAGGTAATGTTGTGTTTGGTAATAAAACTAGATGATATGAATGAGTGGGTGGCTCCCGTATCAAACAATGTCGTAGCGGGAAAAGTAAAAGCAAGAGTGATACCTGCTATGACATCAATCTCCTGATTTATGTCATCCACTTCCATTGCAAAAGCTTGTCCGTTCCTCTGTGGTTGTCCCTGTCTAGCCCTCGTGAATTGATCCTCCTGTGCAGGTAGTGGTGGTCCTCGCTGAAATCCCCCTGCTGCTGGAGGTCGAGGTGCTCCTGGTCTCATTATTTGCTGAGCTGGCTTGGGTGCTGGAAGTGCTAGTCTCTGGGCTGTTGGTGGAAGTGTCGATGCTTGTTGCATAGGACAGTCCTTCAATATATGTTGTCCGGAACCACATCTCATATACTGTCCCAAGCGCACTCGACAGTCCCTTGAGATATGCCCGCGTCTCCCACAATAATTGTATTGGGGTTTCTCTGTGATCTGGTACGGTCCTGCTCTGTGTTGGTACTGTTGTTGTTGAGCTAAAGGACGTCTAATAGGTCCTCCTTGTTGTGTTTTTGTCGATCCTGGTTGTGTCCTTGGCTGGCCTCCTTTTTCTCGGCTGATAGTTTCTTGCAATCTGGCCTCTGTTAGTAACTCAGCATAAGAGATTCGAGACTGTGAGCTTGTATAATGTTGGAGCTCCTGAGTCAGTCCACGATAAAACCTCTTAGCCTTGGCCAAGTCATCTGGTATCAAAGTAGCGCCATATTTACTAAGGCGACTAAACTCAGCATCATACTCGTCCACTATTCAGTTTTCCTACTCCAGGTGGAGAAACTGATCGTACGATACATCTCTAACGGTGTCCGGGAAGTACTTTCTTTCAAAGCACTCCAGGAATTGCTCCCATGTCTGGTATGTGCCCAACTGGCGCTCCATGGATTCCCACCAGTGATGAGCATTACTATCTAAAAACATCCTCACACCTATCATCCACAGCTCTGTGGGTAGCTGCGATGCTTCTAATAACTTCTGAGTGTGAGTGATCCAGTTGGTAGTTTCTTTTGGACTCTCAATGCCTTTGTACGGCCTCGGACCCATTTGTACAAAGTCTTTCACCGAACCAACTCTAGCTCGAGGTTCTAGAGCTAGTGCTTGAGCTGGCACAGTAGTCTTTGTAGCCATCCTTTCAAGTGCTGCTAGGAACTCTTGTCTCTATTCTGCTGCTTGTTGTCTCTGCTCTGCAGCTAGTATGGTGGCCTGTTGTTGCTGTTCCTTCATTATCATCTGGAAGAATTGGAACAGTTGAGTCTGACCATCTTGCGGTGTTGATGAGGCTGGAAGGTTCCCATTTGGTGGAACAGGAAGATCAGATGGAATTGGATTGTGAATCTGTCCATATGGTCCTGAAAGTCTAGGATTCGTTGAGGTCTCTCCTTGAGTCTGACCATTGACTCCAGGAGTTGTGTCACCATCGACAACAGTAAATCCCTTCTGCATATCCATCTCTCTGCAGGTGATGTACACCACGTTTAGAAAAAGTACAGGATTCAAAATAGAGATATAAAATTTGTCGGCGTAAAACATGGGTTCAGAAATATCCGCATAAAGCAGAGAAGTGTAAGGTAAGGTTTTAGAGTTGTCTGCGTAAAAACCGAGACTCAAAGAAGTCAGCAAAATAGAGCTTCAAAACTGTTCGCGTAAAATAGGGCTTCAGAACTGTCTGGGAAAAATCTGCGTAAAAGTTTACGTGCGTAAAGTATGCACATAAAAATCTAACATACGTTGTAGCGTAAAAGTTGCTTCGAGGAACTTTTTGTTTTTCCTCAAACGAATTTATCAGTCAAATCAGTGATCCTGATATCTGACAAAAGTACTGTACGATGATCGAGAGGACGGTTGTGATGATGATTTTGCACAGAGACCTAGGTCGTCGTTTAGTAATATATTTAATACAAAATCTTTTTTACGCTTCCAATGAGGAAGAAAAGTTGGGGCTTCTGCATACGCTATCTACAGGAATGAGTTTTACGCTCAATATAAGACAAAATCAGACGCTAAGTCAAAAAGCTATTTCTGCACAGGGCTTGAGGCATATCTCCGCATTTAATGCCCGAGATTTGGCTCTTAATTGGTCATGACTGAGAAATTTAAAGCTAAGACTTATGATAATACGCTCACTACGCCTAATCAAGCTATTTACGCTGGTTTTAGGAATCGTCAGGTTTACGCTGGATATTTATCTGTGTGGCTTGCATGTCATCTTATACGCAAAATTTTAGAGATAATATTGGAACGTGGTTGGCAGTTATTATAACTGCAGCGTAAAGTTGACATAACTACAGCGTAAAATAGAAAATCTTTTGTAACTTAAGTAGGTAATCATAGCTTTGGCTTTTTATGCTAACAAGACAGTCAATTGGCTTTTTATGCCAACAGGGGAAAAGAGTTTTTGGCGTAAAACTTAAGGAAAAATAAGGTTTAATTAAGTGTAGATGAGATCCTTATTCTCTATTCCTAAACACAGGCTTATTTGGTATAGTTACGTAACCAAGACAATATATTCTGACCTGCATGGGCCACCACAAAAAACATATCACGTCCCAGTCCCAAAATACGTAGGACTAGGAGTACGTAACACGCCCAGCCGTATGTACATGAACTCCATTATATGGAAACCATATACACACGTACGCTGTTTATGAATATCCAATCTACTAGTGGTAATATACTGTCATAATAAGTCACATGCAATCTATATCTCATCCACAGCACAAATAGTCAGTAGGAATAAAAGCTGAATAACAACTTGATATCCAAAATGAGTATCAAGTCTGATAGTCTGGTGGAAACAAATCCACTATAAAACGACTATTCTGATGTAGCAAAATATCTCTAAACAACGTTAATAAATCACAGATACTCTAAGGGTAAGATCTCCTCAGTCAAGCACGTAGAGTCAGGTCCAGGCCCGTACTCCTGTGGGTACTCCTGCTCGTCCATATCTGGAAAGGAACCAGGTCCTCAGAGGGACGTAACAAGATACAAAAAATATGCCAATAAGTACTGAAATATAAACATCCAATGGTTCGCCTAACCGTCTAAGTGAATGCAGTTTGAGAATAACTTTCCACCAAGTGGGCTATCTGGCTAAAATATGGGATTGGCGTGACCCTCTCAGAGAATCAGGAGCCTCAAAGTATGTCGTCTTTTGAACGGCAGAGGCCGCCAGTAATATATAGTGGTCATCATCACCCGTTTCTCCGGTGGAGAAGCCGGGCATACAGAAAAAAGTGCAAAGGAGCCCAAATGTTTTACTTATTGTTCTCCCCACCCCATGCTCTAAGCAGGCCATATCCATGACATGATAAAACCTCTAATAACTGCCAGGTCTACTAGCATACAAAGTTTCTATCAGCAGTTACCCCTAACATACGGTACTTACGTACAGGAAGCCAACTCGATACGTAGTCCGAGGTCTATATGAGACTCACAAATCGGGTAGCAACTGTGTCACAGTCAATGAACCTACTGATGCTCCCTAAAACTGGGTGGTCTCATAAATAGGTCCAGAATCTACAAAAAAAACATCTACATAGGCAGAATTAAACATGCATGTATCAACTAGAATGTAAATAATTTGTACAGTGGCAAGGTATACTTGCCGAGCAAGTTCTGTATAGTGCAATTGTCCACAGTAGTATTTAAACTTTGGTGCAAGATAGTGGAATTAGATTTTTAGGAGAGTTGTGATATATATAGGAATAAGAAGGCGGTGGAATTTACTTAATGGGTAAGAAACTTTGTCACGACCCGCACCCGGAAATTGGGCATGAGTCGTGGGTACGTCCAGCCTACGCCGCAGCATCGGCGGTAGAACGCTGTCTAGGTCTCAACACAACATATATATATATATATATCCTGTCAATAGTCTCAACTCCGCACGGAGGACAATGATAAATAATCCACAGTTCTATGATATACTCAATCACAAGCTATAAGAAACAATGGCACGAAGAGAATGGAAAAGAGTTCTAATATAAACCAACCACAATAAGTCCAACTCAAATCTTGGGTCTAGATGACCTCACAAAATCACAAAATAATAAATACAACTCAGTCTCAGTCTAGAACAATAATACAGAAGAAATAATCTAAGTATTGGCAGGTAAAATCTCCTCTAGGATAGGCAACTCCTCTGGGGTTTCTGGAGTGAAATCTCCCTCTAATCCCGGGCCGTAATGAGTGGGGCACAAGTTCTCCAGGTCCTCTGAAAAATGTTATCCAGTCAGGATTGGAGCGAAGCACAAGCACTAACAGCAGTTTCATTAAATTGATAAAGACTATAAACAATGTAAGAAATACAAGATGGAAATAAATGCTGGAAATGTAAAGTACTGTAGAAAATAGAAATAGGCAATAGAGCATCTAGCAATGAACAATAGACAGTGAATGCTAGAACAAGTGAATCTGAATAAATAGACATCTAGCTAAGTGTTTGAATTATCAGTTTATTATGTGATCGGCTTGGGACTTGATCAGGCTGGTTATATATAATTAACTATAATTCTTGTAGGTCAGGCTAACCATATGGTTAGCTATAATGCATGTAGTGGTCAGGTTAATCATATATAACAGCTATGATGCATGTAAATGGTCAGGCCGCACCCGACGTAAGAAGTGGGGTGAGCTATGATGCATGTAGAGGGTTGGATATGATCACATAATCTACTAATAGTTCTCCATCCCCCAGCTAGCACGATGGATTCCAATCACGACTCCTCATGATGGGGATCTAGGGTGCTAACCCGTGTATCCATAGTGTCGGAATCAAGTATGTACTACAACTGAATTATAGTAATAATCAACAATGAAAACTGTCAGAGAATGTACTCGCCTGTGGTCCTGAGCAAGGGGTGAGGATCGACGTCCAAGGTGGGATCACAATGACCTATTTGTGGAATATAAATGTCAGAATAATGAATTAAAGGAATGAGTATGATTTACTAATTAACTACGAGGTTTTTAGGTCATTCCAAGGTTTAGAGTTCATAATCCTTATGTGGTAGGTTTTTTCCAAGATGATACTAGTCATACTAGGTTTGTACTAGGACATTCTAACTGATGTGGTTTATACTAGGTCATAGCTACTAACACTATAATATACATCAATACCATATAGAAACTAACTATAATACAATACATGCATATTTATATATATATACCAATCCCTACCCAACTACTAATACTACTTAGTGAAATTCAATAACCTAAACCTAGATACCTCCAACAATACCTGAGAATATTCTAACTGTGCACAGGCACACTCACTTACATTTGCTGAACCCCCAAGTACCTGCAGCAATGCATTGCCTACAGGGAACCATCAGTCTAGTGCCTGCAGCAACTCACTGAACTCCCCTCAACACATAGTTACATACTGACACTGTACACCTCACTGCACACAATACAGATTTACACATCTCAGGTATCTAATACACATAGATTCTCACACATTGCTACTAATTGACACATAGTTTCACACATACACACACATAGGTATCTACACAGTTGCCTAAAACACACAGAACTCCCTCTACACTGACACTCTTAGGCTAAACTGATACACACAGAACCCTACACACAGGAACTCTAACACACTCACTCACAGGTATCTAGAACTCTCACACAGATACAGTTTCTGACACAGGGACACACACACACAAATGTACACTGCTATTCACACAGGTATTCAACTGATGTCAAATGTCAGTGTTCCCCCTATACTTTGCTATCTAACCCATTGCATCTCCAATACCACACTGGAATTACTCCCCCCCACAGATCTAAAACTTGGATTGGGACTGATACCTCACTTGGTATCAGTACTCAACTCAATTTCGAGTTCAGAAGTTCACATGCATTCAATCTTCATTTCTTCTTCTGCAATTAACATTGGTTTAATAGACCAATCATAACCAAGGGCAGCAGTTAAACGAAGAACACACTGGCCATCAACACACAAGGACCTTTACCACCTTCAGCAAGTTTGTAAAGAAGCCAATCATGCAACTTTTAGAGGAAAACTCTTCACCATTACTAAAGTTCAGCTTATTGAACCACTTGCATCAGGTTGCGTTAGTAATGAACTAATGCTGTTGCTTATATGAATTTCCTGTCAGTGCTTGTAGAGGTGGAACTTAACTGGTCAACTGATACAAGAGATAATAACTTCCCAATGCTTATATGGAGACTCATTTCATCAACATCGCAAGTGGTGGAACTTAAAGTCTCTGTATGCTTGAGGAAGATTAGTGGATACTCAAATTCCCTGCACTGAACTCATAGGCACTGATACATAACTTCTAAAATCACTCACTGAATACAACCCACTACACACACATTGATACACTGGTACTTACTGATACATAATCCCCCCTTTCTCCCAATACTGCTACTCACAGAATTCATACTACACTCCCCCCACAGATCTAAATTACCTACACACAGGTAAACTAAAATCTGAATTTACCTAGGAACACAAGAATTCTCAAATTAGTGACACAGCACAGCCATTAAATCCCCATCTCACTGTCCATCACTCTCAGAATTTCCTCACTGCAGATAACACACGATACACTCTGCTACATACAGCCACAGTTATACTCCCAGACACTGAACTACACCTTCACCAAAAACCCGACTGTGCACACAGAAACTCCCCACAGTTTCTGATATACCGAGACACGGGGACACTAAAACCCACACTTCACAAAACACACAGTTAAAACAAAATACCCGACTGTACAGTAATCCCAAACACACAACTAGTTAAAATCCTGACTATGCACAGGAATTCCCCAAATCCTGATTTATACATCAAAATATCAGAAATACCCAAATCAAACCCTAAATCGATATAATAGACTATATGTAGGAGAGGTAATCATGTATACTAGCAAACACCTAGGTTTAGGGTTCACGAAATTGGGGAAACCAAACGTAGGTCACCCAAAACCCTAATTCCTCCTAAATCTCCATGTAGAAGCCCTAAAAATCGAAATCTAAACCTCAGGGTGGGTTCCTAATGGGCATTAACATCAGAAAACAGAATTAAAGAATTAAAAAATTTGGATTTACCTATAGGGAGATGGTTTCCCTATGAAGGTTCTTCTTCCCCAAGGCCTCTTGATCCAAGCTCCTTGCTTTCCTGTGCTTTGGAGGAGGATGATGGAATCCTAGGGTTTGATTCTGAATTTTGGGGTGGGGAAAATAGCTCTTCTAATGGAGGCTAGGGTTTTCTTCCTCCATGAAGGAAAAAAGGGTTCCCTTTTATATTAAAACCAAGTTAGGGTTTCAATGCATAAGTTTAGGTTAAACTCCCTATGTTAGGTCATGTAGAACCTAATTAACTAAGGTTTAGTCAGTCTAGGGTTTGAGGTCCAACATAAAATTTGAATTCTAGGGTTTCTCTAGAATTGGTCTTCAAATTAGGGTTTAGTCATTAGGGTTTGTCCTAATGAGTTCTAGGGTTTGACCTAAAACCAAATATTACTAACCATATAAATAGTTTATAAAACTCAGCAGATTAATTTAATACATAATTATTCCAAATAGTGAAATTACACAAATGTCCTTATCTGGAAAATGTGGTAGTGACAAGTCTACCCTCCTAAAAGAAATTTCGTCCTCGAAATTTGGACTGAACAGAACAAGAATAAATCAGAAAAGGAAATATACCTTAAGTCTAGAAGAGATACGGGTATTGCTCGCGCATTTCATCTTCTCTCTCCCAGGTCGACTCCCCTGGAGAGTGATGTCTCCATGCAACACGAACCAAAGGAATAGTTTGGTTCCGTAACACCTTCTCTCTGTGGTCCAAGATTTCTACGGGCTGCTCGGGGTAGCTGAGTGTCGGACCAACCTCAATCTCCGAGTGGTCGAGTACGTGACTAGGGTCTGCCACGTACCGTCTCAGCTGCGACACGTGGAACACATCATGCACTCCCTCTAATGCAGGCGGCAAGTCCAGTCTATACGCCACTGCACCTACCCTCGCAAGAATGCCAAAGGGTCCGATGTAGCGTGGGCTAAGCTTTCCGTCTCGACCAAAATGAATCGTGCCACACGTCGGAGAAATCCGTAGGAATACTAGATCACCAACCTAAAACAAAATAGTCTCAACACGCAGTCTAAACAAACAACACAACCAAAAAATAACAATCTATACCTGAAACTCAAGGGGTCTACGGTGGCTGTCGGCCCAATGTCGCTGTCTGTCCTGCGCCACTCGTAGTCTGTCTCTGATGAGTTTCACCTTTTCTGCTGCATCCACAACCATTTCTGGTCCTAGCAAGGCTCTCTCTCCAACGTCGTCCCAAGATAACGGTGTACGATACCTTCGTCCATAAAGAGCCTCAAATGGTGACATCTCGATGCTGGCCTGGTAGCTGTTGTTGTAAGCGAACTCTACCAGGTGCAGATGATCCTCCCAAGAACCTCCAAGATCTAGAACACAAGTGCGTAGCATATCCTCGAGAGTCTGAATAGTCCGTTCGGACTGCCCGTCTGTCTGGGGGTGATATGCGGTACTGAACTTGAGCTGAGTGCCCAAGCTAGCCTGCAGACTCCTCCAAAAGTGGAAAGTAAAACGGCTATCCCGATCTGAGACGATGCTTACAGGAACTCCATGAAGTCTAACGATCTGTCGCACATACATCTCTACTAGCCTCTCTATCGACGTGCCCACCTTGAAAGGTAAGAAATGGGCTGATTTAGTCAACCTGTCCACGATGACCCAAATCGCGTCCTTCCCACCTGGAGAATATGGAAGCCCTGAAACAAAATCCATGGTCACGTGCTCCCATTTCCATTCTGGAATCGGTAAAGGTTGAAGCAAACCACCTGGCCTCTGCCGGTCTGCCTTTACCTGCTGGCACACTAAACACCGGGATACGAAGCGTGCTACCTCGCGCTTCATTCCATACCACCATACGTGCTCCCTCAAGTCTCGATACATCTTGTTGGCACCGGGATGCATCGAGTACTGAGAGCGGTGTGCCTCTTGCAAAACCTCCTCGCGCAACTCCCCGCTCGGCACACACATCCTCGTGCCGTACCGTAAGGAACCATCATCTGCGATAGTAAAGTCGTCCGACAATCCTGTCTGAACTTGTGCCCTGATACTCCTCAGAGCCTTATCATCGTACTGCGCAGCTCTGATCCTGTCCATCAGCTCGGACTATATCTGCAATCCCCACATCTGAATCTCAGTACCGGGAACTAACACCTCAATCTCCAAGCTCTCCAAATCCGCCAACAAATGTCTATCTGTCGTCAAGTACATAGCCATCGGATACCTGCTCAAGGCATCGGCGACTACGTTGGACTTCCCTGGGTGGTACTGCAATGAGATGTCAAAGTCCTTCTTCAACTCTAACCACCTCCTCTGCCTCATGTTTAGTTCCTTCTGCGTGAATACGTACTTCAAGCTCTTGTGGTCTGTGAAGATCTCCACACGCTCTCCGTACAGGTAATATTTCCACAGCTTTAGAGCGAAGATAACTGCTGCCAACTCCAAATCATGGGTGGGGTAGTTCTTTTCATGAGGGCGTAACTACCTGGAAGCATAGGCAATTACCTTTTCGTGCTGCTAAAAAACACATCCCAGACCCTTACCTGAAGCATCACTGTAGATGGTGAAACCACCTGTCCCTGCTAGCAACGTCAAAACTGGAGCTGTCGTCAACCTCTTCTTCAGCTCATCAAATGCAGCCTGGCACTCCTCTGTCCAGACAAAATCTACATCCTTCCTAGTCAATCTGGTCATTGGCGCTGCAATCCTGGAGAAGTCTTGTACAAACCTCCTGTAGTATCCTGCTAGCCCGAGAAAACTCCTGATCTCAGCTACCGAACTGGGGGTAGCCCACGACTCCACTGTCTCGATCTTCTGTGGGTTAACCGAGATTCCGTCACCTGATACCACATGCCCAAGAAATTCGACCTTGTCAAGGAAGAATTCACACTTAGAGAGTTTTCTGTACAGCTTCTCCCTCCTGAGAGTCTCTAAGACCAACCTTAGGTGCTCTTCGTGCTCCTTCGGGGTCTTGGAATACACGAGAATATCGTCGATAAACACTACCACGAACTTGTCAAGGTACTGGTGGAACACCTTGTTTATCAGGTTCATGAATACTGCCGGTGCATTGGTTAAACCAAATGGCATCACCATGAACTCAAACTGGCCGTATCTGGTCCGAAAGGCTGTCTTCGGCGTGTCTTCTTTCTTTACCTTCACCTGGTGATAGCCTGACCTCAAATCTATCTTTGAAAACACCCTCGCCCCGCTCAACTGATCGAAAAGATCATCTATCCTCGGCAGCAGATACTTGTTCTTGATAGTGATATTGTTCAAAGCTCTATAATCAATGTACATGCGTACCGTGTCGTCCTTCTTCGGTACGAACAATACCGGAGCTCCTCATGGTGATGAACTGGATTTGATGAAGCCTTTGTCCTGCAGCTCCTCAACTTGCTTCTTCAGTTCTGCCAGCTAGCTGTTGTTGACTCTATAGACATGTTGTGAAATGGGCTCCGCTCCTGGAACCAAGTCTATAGAGAATTCAACATCTCTGTCTGGCGGCAAGCCTGGCAACTCCTCTGGAAATATATCCAGGAACTCCGCTATCAGAGGATGTGGCAACTCCTCCTCTTCCGCCCTAGCTCCGCAAAATGTGCTCTTCCTCTGTTCCGCTGCTCCTCTGACGACCTTAAACTCCGGCTCTCCTGGTGGTTTAAATAATACTCTGCCTCTATAACAATCTATAGTAGCATGATGCCTACTCAACCAGTCCATTCCGAGTACAATATCGTACCCCGGAAGTGGCATGACGAGTAAGCTCACGCTCAACTCTCGGCCTCCTACTGACACTCTCCGGTCCTTGCAGTGATCACGGACTAGGATAATACCTCCACCAGTCATGATCTTACAAGTCCTAGCTAATGGTTCTGTGTCTAAATGATGTCGAAGTGCATAAGATACAGACACAAAACTACAGGAAGCGCCAGAGTCGAATAAGGTAAATGCGGGAATACAATCGAGAAGAACCGAACCTGTGATCAAGTCTCCTGCTGGCTCGATCTCCTCGACTGCCATGGCGTACACTCTCCCCTGGGGTACACCTCTCTGCTGCTGGTGCTGGGCAAACTTCTGATGTTGCGATGGAAGTGATGCCCTCTGTTGTTGGCCTCCTGGTACGGTAGGTACCCTGTATGGTCCTCTCTGGGCGGCTGCTCCACCCTGACCTGGACGAATGGTAGGGCAATCCCTCAGCTGGTGTGTCGTCGATCCACAGGATAGACATGAGCCCAATCTCTTTCTGTAGATATCTCTAGTATGTCCCGTCTTCCCGCAGTACGTACACTGGATGGCGGGCTGAGTCTGTCTCTGTTGCTGCTGCTGGACCTGCCCTCGGGCTGGTGCCTGGTGCTGCTGGTGCTGCTGTTGAAAGTGTGGACGCTTGCCCGGTCCCGCACTACTGTTTGCTCCTCCGGAACCATCGCGTCCCCTTTTGGGCCTGAGGCCCAAGTCGTCCTCGGCTATCTGCGCATCCATCAATATGCCCTCGTAGGTAGCTGTGCGACGTCCCGACGTGCGAGACTTGATCTCCCTTGTCAGCCCCTTTCTGAACTTCCGGGCCCTGTCCCCCGGATCTCTAATCATCGACGGTGCAAAGCGGCTCAGGCGGGAAAACTCTGCGGCATACTCATCGACGGACGAGCTCCCCTGGGCTAAGTCATGGAACTGACTCTCCAAAGCTCCCAGGGCAACATCAGGAAAGAACTTCTCCTTGAAGAGCTCCTTGAAAGCTTCCCAAGTGAGTCCCCTGTCAAGGAGTCTCGGCTCTGTGCGAAACCATGTCAAGGCGATATCGAACATCTGGCTGCCGACGGCCTCGATCTGAAGAGCCTCCGGAAGCTGCGCCAAGCGCAAGTTCCTCTCGATGTCTTCTAGCCAATCATCGGCGTAGAGTATCCCTTCTATCCCCTTGAACTCCCGAGGCATCATCCTCTTGAAATCCACAATGGTGCCCGGCCTCTGATGGTGCTGATCAGGACGCTGCTGTTGCTGAGTGACTCTCTCCACAGCCTGGAGAGCCACCTGATGAGCATTCTCTATGTTCACCCTCATCATCTCTGTCTGGGCCTGGTGTGCCTCAGCCTGCACCCTCTGGGCCTCTGCCGACGTCCTCTGGGCATCGACCATGCCCTGAATCAAAGCGAACATCTGTGCTCCATCGACGGGCATACCTCCTGGATGCTGAACTGGTGGTGGGGGTGGTGGTAGTGGTGGTAGTGGTGGTGGTGGAGGCGCCGTCGTAGCTATGGGGACCCTCTGAACAGGTGGTGGAGGACCCCCGAATGCTGCAGACACTTCCACATGTACGGGAGATGTAGGAGGTGCTGCGGATGTCTGTCCGACAAGGCGAGAGGTGGCAGACCTCTCTGACTCTGCTGCTCCGGTTCTCCGGGATCTGGTTCTCGGCGGCATCCTGAAGACAGATCGAAGAATTTAATCAAGGCAATAGACACGATATCATCAAAGAAGGACAGTAATTTATAAAGGAAAAATCATTAAGAGTAGTATTATAAGAATCAGAATTCCTAATTGTGATTGAGCATATCCTCGGCCTAAATCCCTATTTCCTAAAACAGGCTCGTAGTAATACTCTAAGCGAGCACCACTACGATATCGCTCTAATGCGAATCAAGGACCGACCTGCATGGGCCACCACTAAAAATGTGTCACGACCCGCACCCGAAAATTGGGCATGAGTCGTGGGTACGTCCAGCCTACGCCGCAGCATCGGCGGTAGAACGCTGTCTAGGTCTCAACACAACATATATATATATATCCTGTCAATAGTCTCAACTCCGCACGGAGGACAATGATAAATAATCCACAGTTCTATGATATACTCAATCACAAGCTATAAGAAACAATGGCACGAAGAGAATGGAAAAGAGTTATAATATAAACCAACCATAATAAGTCCAACTCAAATCTTGGGTCTAGATGACCTCACAAAATCACAAAATAATAAATACAACTCAGTCTCAGTCTAGAACAATAATACAGAAGAAATAATCTAAGTATTGGCAGGTGAAATCTCCTTTAGGATAGACAACTCCTCTGGGGTTTCTGGAGTGAAATCTCCCTCTAATCCTGGACCGTAATGAGTGGGGCACAAGTTCTCCAGGTCCTCTGAAAAATGTTATCCAATCAGGATTGGAACGAAGCACAAGCACTAACAGCAGTTTCATTAAATTGACAAAGACTATAAACAGTGTAAGAAATACAAGATGGAAATAAATGCTGGAAATGTAAAGTACTGGAGAAAATGAAAATAGGCAATAGAGCATCTAGCAATGAACAATAGACAGTGAATGCTAGAACAAGTGAATCTGAATAAATAGACATCTAGCTAAGTGTTTGAATTATCAGTTTATTATGTGATCGACTTGGGACTTGATCAGGCTGGTTATATATGATTAACTATGATTCTTGTAGGTCAGGCTAACCATATGGTTAGCTATGATGCATGTAGTGGTCAGGTTAATCATATATAACAGCTATGATGCATGTAAATGGTCAGGCCGCACCCGACGTGAGAAGTGGGGTGAGCTATGATGCATGTAGAGGGTTGGATATGATCACATAATCTACTAATAGTTCCCCATCCCCCAGCTAGCACGATGGATTCCAATCACGACTCCTCATGATGGGGATCTAGGGTGCTAACCCGTGTATCCATAGTGTCCGAATCAAGTATGTACTACAACTGAATTATAGTAATAATTAACAATGAAAACTGTCAGAGAATGTACTCGCCTGTGGTCCTGAGCAAGGGGTGAGGATCGACGTCCAAGGTGGGATCACAATGACCTATTTGTGGAATATAAATGTCAGAATAATGAATTAAATGAATGAGTATGATTTACTAATTAACTATGAGGTTTCTAGGTCATACCAAGGTTTAGAGTTCATAATCCTTATGTGGTAGGTTTTCTCCAAGATGATACTAGTCATACTAGGTTTGTACTAGGACATTCTAACTGATGTGGTTTATACTAGGTCATAGCTACTAACACTATAATATACATCAATACCATATAGAAACTAACTATAATACAATACATGCATATTTATATATATATACCAATCCCTACCCAACTACTAATACTACTTAGTAAAATTCAATAACCTAAACCTAGATACCTCCAACAATACCTGAGAATATCCTAACTGTGCACAGGCATACTCACTTACATTTGCTGAACCCCCAAGTACCTGTAGCAATGCATTGCCTACAGGGAACCATCAGTCTAGTGCCTGCAGCAACTCACTGAACTCCCCTCAACACATAGTTACATACTGACACTGTACACCTCACTGCACACAATACAGATTTACACATCTCAGGTATCTAATACACATAGATTCTCACACATTGCTACTAATTGACACACAGTTTCACACATACACACACATAGGTATCTACACAGTTGCCTAAAACACACAGAACTCCCTCTACACTGACACTCTTAGGCTAAACTGATACACACAGCACCCTACACACAGGAACTCTAACACACTCACTCACAGGTATCTAGAACTCTCACACAGATACAGTTTCTGACACAGGGACACACACACATAAATGTACACTGCTATTCACACAGGTATTCAACTGATGTCAAATGTCAGTGTTCCCCCTATACTTTGCTATCTAACCCATTGCATCTCCAATACCACACTGAATTACTCCCCCCCACAGATCTAAAAGTTGGATTGGGACTGATACCTCACTTGGTATCAGTACTCAACTCAATTTCGAGTTCAGAAGTTCACATGCATTCAATCTTCATTTCTTCTTCTGCAATTAACATTGGTTTCATAGACCAATCATAACCAAGGGCAGCAGTTAAACGAAGAACACACTGGCCATCAACACACAAGGACCTTTACCACCTTCAGCAAGTTTGTAAAGAACCCAATCATGCAACTTTTAGAGGAAAACTCTTCACCATTACTAAAGTTCAGCTTATTGAACCACTTGCATCAGGTTGCATTAGTAATGAACTAATGATGTTGCTTATATGAATTTCCCGTCAGTGCTTGTAGAGGTGGAACTTAACTGGTCAACTGATACAAGAGATAATAACTTCCCAATGCTTATATGGAGACTCATTTCATCAGCATCGCAAGTGGTGGAACTTAAAGTCTCTGTATGCTTGAGGAAGATTAGTGGATACTCAAATTCCCCGCACTGAACTCATAGGCACTGATACATAACTTCTAAAATCACTCACTGAATACAACCCACTACACACACATTGATACACTGGTACTTACTGATACATAATCCCCCCCCATTTCTCCCAATACTGCTACTCACAGAATTCATACTACACTCCCCCCACAGATCTAAATTACCTACACACAGGTAAACTAAAATCTGAATTTACCTAGGAACACAAGAATTCTCAAATTAGTGACACAGCACAGCCATTAAATCCCCATCTCACTGTCCATCACTCTCAGAATTTCCTCACTGCAGATAACACACGATACACTCTGCTACACACAGCCACAGTTATACTCCCAGATACTGAACTACACCTTCACCAAAAACTCGACTGTGCACACAGAAACTCCCCACAGTTTCTGATATACCGAGACACGGGGACACTAAAACCCACACTTCACAAAACACACAGTTAAAACAAAATACCCGACTGTACAGTAATCCCAAACACACAACTAGTTAAAATCCTGACTATGCACAGGAATTCCCCAAATCCTGATTTCTACATCAAAATATCAGAAATACCCAAATCAAACCCTAAATCGATATAATAGACTACATGTAGGAGAGGTAATCATGTATACTAGCAAACACCTAGGTTTAGGGTTCACGAAATTGGGGAAACCAAACGTAGGTCACCCAAAACCCTAATTCCTCCTAAATCTCCATGTAGAAGCCCTAAAAATCGAAATTTAAACCTCAGGGTGGGTTCCTAATGGGCATTAACATCAGAAAATAGAATTAAAGAATTAAAAAATTCGGATTTACCTATAGGGAGATGGTTTCCCTATGAAGGTTCTTCTTTCCCAAGGCCTCTTGATCCAAGCTCCTTGCTTTCCTGTGCTTTGGAGGAGGCGGATGGAATCCTGGGGTTTGATTCTGAATTTTGGGGTGGGGAAAATAGCTCTTCTAATGGAGGCTAGGGTTTTCTTCCTCCATGAAGGAAAAGAGGGTTCCCTTTTATATTAAAACCAAGTTAGGGTTTCAATGCATAAGTTTAGGTTAAACTCCCTATGTTAGGTCATGTAGAACCTAATTAACTAAGGTTTAGTCAGTCTAGGGTTTGAGGTCCAACCTAAAATTTGAATTCTAGGATTTCTCTAGAATTGGTCTTCAAATTAGGGTTTAGTCATTAGGGTTTGTCCTAATGAGTTCTAGGGTTTGACCTAAAACCAAATATTACTAACCATATAAATAGTTTATAAAACTCAGCAGATTAATTTAATACATAATTATTCCAAATAGTAAAATTACACAAATGCCCTTATCTGAAAAATATGGTAGTGACAAACTGTTGCCACTGCTGCTTTCCTTTTATTGGTTTAGGGGTGCGGTTGGGGGTATTTAGTAATAATAGTGTTAAGGAGCGGTAGAATGAGAAGCTTACACGTATAGGAAAATAACGCAAAGTTGAGTTTTGCTTCTACTGCTGATATTTTCTTCTCCTAATGGTTTTTACGCGTAGAGAAAGGAAAAGTTTACGCGGGTTAAAATAAGCGGTGGTTTGATACTGCTGCTACTGTAGTTTACGCGCGGTGGTTTTGTTATTGCTGTTGATATTTACGCGCGGAGAAGTATACTCGATGATGAGCGGTTTGCTGCTATTTTCTTAATTTACGAGCGAAGAAAATATACGCGATGTGGTGAGCTGCTTCTGATTAACCGTTTACTTTATGCGGGAATGTGGTTTAATGGTTTGCGGGTTTTAGGTTTGATCCAATAAAAAATTCTATTTTCTCTTTTTAACTCATAACTAATAATAAATAATTTACATAATTAATAATATAGAATACGATTTTCAGAATTAGGGTTCTTACAGATCCATTAAATTAGGATATCCTCGGAGACGTGTCAGCTGGCTATTGCCACGTGGTCTGGTCTCGTATATTTTGGGACTGGGGCATGACATGGTTTTAGTGGTGGCCCATGCAGGTCTTCTTTTTTGCTTGAGATATGGTAACGTACTCAGCGAGCCTGCAATAGGATAGAAATTTATAGGTCTCATCCACTCTTGATTCGTCCTTGAACTTCCTTCATACTGCTTCTAAATATCTGTATCCTGTTTGTTTGTTCTCGTACTCTTTTAATGAAGTCCTATCTCTTGTAGCGAGATGAATTTGCGCCGTGGACAAGGAACTCCCCGTGCCGCGGTGCCAGATAACACCACTCAAGGAGAGGAGGTACCCCAAGGGCAACCCCCGCTACAGACCCCACTGATACATTGGTACGAGACATCGTAGGGTGATCCTACACCGCAGCCCGAGGGACAGACTTCCCAGACAATCCCCACGCAACATTGTGAGGGACAGACTTCTAGAGCTACACCGATGCCACAGACTGAGAGGCCGACATCTGAGGAGACGTCTACTGCACAGCCGGAGATTCTACTACCCCCGCCTCTACCTTATCCACCCCAGATGCCACAGCTAGATGGACAGCCACAGATGCTTCAGTTCTTCCAGGCAATGATGCAAGCATAGTGGCAGCAGACAGAGACATTGCGACAGAGTCTGATGACAGTACTAGAGAGGACACCTGCCCCAACACCAGTACCGGTACCTCCATCAGCCCAGACAGGTGGCACTGTTAGATGGTTCCGACAGATGGGACCAGATACTTTCTCAGGTAATGAGACTATAGAACAGATCTCCGATTGGGTCGCCAATACGGAGATACTATTAGAGGCTTCACAACTGCACCCTGACCTTTGGATGATCGCGGTGAGGGCCCAACTAAAAGGCAACGCCCATCACTTGTGGGATTCTATTGAGCGCAGTGTAGGCAAGAACCAGACTTGGGAACAGTTCCTAGAATACTTCAATACAAAGTATTTTCCAGCTACAGTCAGAAATGTCATGTACTCCCAATTTCTATATCAAGAACAGGGGAATATGACTGTTGACGTATATAACACGGAGTTCAGCCTCCTTAGCAGATTTGGTGCCGTCCTGATACCCACTGATCTCGAGAAAGCTCAACGATTTCATCACGGCCTCAATTTTGAGCTACAGAGGTATACCACTACACAGGCGAGGATTTCTTATGAAGAGGTTCTTGTAGAGACGAGAATCCAGGAGGCCATCGTCAGAGGAGCTAGACGTTCCAGCACGACTACACCAGCCAGAGCACAGCCCGGAGTAGGAGGACCGATCCGTTGTCCCGGAGCACAGACACAGCAGAGGGCAGCGCCATACCCACAGCAGGAGCTTCCGACTTGTCACTATTATGGCAAGAAGGGACACGTCATTAAAGATTGTTGAAAGAAGTTGGGACTGTGCATGATATGTGGATCGAGTCAGCACATTGTCAGGGATTGCCCACAGCACAGAGAGGCAGCACTGCAGACAGGACAGAGGCCAACAGCACCAGTCCCGAGGATACTACCCCCACCAGGAGGCCAGCGACCACCAGCACCCGGAGGATTTCAGAGGGGACCACCCTTGGCCCTACAGGAAGTACAGTTCAACCAGAACCGACAGCAGACAGGAGGACAGAGGCAGGGACAAGCCTTTGCTTTAGCAGCTACTGAGGAGGAAACAGAAGGGGAAGCTATCACATGTACCATCTTGGTTGCATCATTACCTGCAACTGTATTATTTGATTCTGGAGCCACATTGTCATTTATATCTAGTAGGTTTGTAGCAATACATGTAGTACTTCTTGCTCTTTATATTGTGGATGAGATTAGATTACCTGTTATTGACTGATATTGGACATGTTAGTATTATAGGACAGCGTAACACTCTTCGTGGATCCATTAAATTGGGATATCCTCGGAGACGTGTCAGCTGGCTATTTCCACGTGGCCTGGTGCCGTATATTTTAGGACTGGGGCGTGACACCGGAGATGAGGAAGGTCGCCATGACGCCAGCCGCCCGGCCCCACCGGAAGGAGACGGGGTATTACACGGAGGGACGGAGTATACCAGCGAGGGGCTCGTCGAGGACGACGGTGCTGCGGTGATCCAGAGCTCATCGACGATGCCGTGGTGATCAAGAACAACCAGACAAAGGAAACACTAGAATTTGGGGGAGTTTTTTGGACTGATCCAGCTGGATGAGCAAGGACACAGAAAATACGACAATTTTTTTTACCAAACATAATATTTAAAAAAAATTCTAGAAAACTATTTTCAGATAAAAGTAACAAAATGTAAACTCAAAATCTCTATACTCAGAAAATAACTTTATAACTTACTTTCACAAAATTATTTTCAGAAAAAAAATTAATTCAGAAAGCCTATCCAAACTGACCCTTATCTTCTACCACTTGTCTCTTCTTTCTTTTTTAAATCTCTAAATGTAAAAAAAAAAAAAATTAAATACTTGGTACCAAATCCCTAAACCCTGAAATTCCATAGATTATAACATTCCGATAACCCCCGACGAATCTCCAGTGATGTCTTCTCCAAAGTTTTCCCATAAAGGGTATTTCCTCGACCAAAAATTGGGTGCACAAGAAGCATTCTTGTTCGCAAAACTACCATCCAGCCAAAGGGTATGGCCTCCGCTGAAAATGGATGTGTAGCCACCCAGCCAAAGGGTATTGCCCCCACAGAAATATGATTGCGTTGAAAGCCTCTTCACGTGCTAAAAATATCCTCATGCGCAGAAAAAATAAGTGGTCAGAGAGAGGCCTCACGGCTACTACTGGCAAAAATAAATGTGTCATCACAGCAATCAAAGTGAATATTTTGACTTTTCAGGCACACTTTCCTCACTCAAAGCGTGTACTCACAGAAGATCAACGCCTATGTCCTAGTGACATATGGTTGCTACCTCTATTACCGCATTAATGATCCTCTTTAATGGCGTGCCATATGGCAATTATTTCCACGGCCGTATTAATGAAGAGTTGCCATGTGGCCACTATATTTTAACCGACATTTATATCAAGGAGGCCATGTGGCATGAATTTCTTGAGAAATTCTTGCAAGTAAAAGGGTTCTCAGCCACAAAATATTTTATGCGCAAAATGATGCTCAACCAGAGAGTGTCTTGTACGCAGAAGAGTGCTTATCCAAATTATTTTATGCGCAAAATATTGCCCATCTAGAGAGTGTATTGTGCGCATAAAAGTGCTCATCCAGAGTATCTTATGTAGAAAATGGTGCTCAGCCAAAGAATGTCTTATGTGCAAAATGGTGTTCAGCCAAAGAATTTTTTTACACGTAGAATGTTGCCCCAGACGAATAGAATTTTATGCGCAAGAGGGTGTCTAGCCAGATGTGATTTGTGCGCAAAATCATGTGTATATGTTAGAAATTTAGATATGACACGTATTAAATGTATCAGCCATGTATTAAATGCACTAATGCACTGATATCTAATCAGTGCCTCGAATTATAAATATTCCTCTTTTGTTCCGAAAATTCTTCTTTTAATGGAAAGATAACATCCAATCACCCAAATGGCGACAAGCTCCACATGGCACACATACAAATATTATCACATCCCAGAACCAAAATACTGGAGATCGAGGCTGACAAGGCCAGCTATGTATACTTAGAGCACTCTGGTACTCTGTATATACGGTGAAGCTGTAAGACATGAGGGGTGTTTGATAATAAACGGAAGAAATAAAACTAGGTTTATACGAAATCCTTTCTTAGGTTTACAAACAAGAAGTACTATTAATCCTATGCGAGGATGTTAAGTACAAAATTTAATCTGGATAAATATTGCTATAGGAGTCTGATCTGTGGTCGATCACTTTGTCCCTTGGACCACTCGATGATGAAGAAGTGCTGTTGAAGAAGGAGATGCTTCAAAGATTGCAAGGGGAGTGGATGCTTGATGCCAAAATCGTCGATCACTGCTTTCTGTCTGTGCTCTGGATTCTTTCTCTCAAAGAATCAATCTCCGACCTTGGAATTTGTGACCTTAGACCTCTGTCAATAGAGGTCTTTATTTATAGGGTTTTAGTGACAGTAACCGTCCAGTTGGCGTAGAAGCCGGACAGTGGAGAGTGTGGCACTTTTTATGCGGCGGTTATAATAACTGCCACCCACGTATAGATGATCTTCTAAATCTGCGTGTGACGCATGTCCTGTGATGAGATAATGCATATAACTGCTGCGAAGATCACGACATGCAAGCCACGTAGGTAACTGTCCCTTGCGTAGAAAAGGTTAGCGTAGAAGCCAATAATTGCACCATGGCGTAGAAGCCAAATAGTTGTCAAATTGGCGTAGAAGCCAAGTGGTTGTCAAGTCAGCATAGAAGCCAAATAGGCGTAGAAGCCTTGTAGGCATAGAAGCCTGATGCTGCATGGATAGGTAGTTAGCGTAAAAGATAGCCGGTCCTCCTTCCTTGACTGAGGTCTGTAGCGTATTCTGGACCAAATAGCCTGAGTTGGCGTATTTCGAGGAGATAGCAACGGCGTACTCCTTATAGCTGAAAAATAGCCAGTGGCGTATTTCAAGGAGATAACGTACAACGTGCTCCTACAGCTGAAAATAACCTGATGGCGTAATGTGCAAAGGTGATGATGTGGACGTATTAGCCGTAATCATGACTCACCCAGTCTTTGGATGTAGGACCAGATCTCGTGCATTAAATGCAGAGATCTGTCCCCATTCTACGCATTAAATGCAAAGACATGCCTCGAGCTCTGTATGAAGAGCAGCTTTTGACGTGGCAGTTTGTTTTGTCTTCTGCTGAGCGTAAAAGCTCACATCTGCCTGTATAAAACTAGGCAGCGTATTTTCTTGCATGCGTAAAAGCATTTTGTATCAAGCAAATATCACTAAACGACGGTTTGAGTCTCTGTGCCGCACCATCATTACAGCCGTCGTCTGGATAGTTGTGAAGTACTCTTTGTCAGGAGTCAGGTTCACTGCATGATCTGACAAGTTCATTCGAGGAATACGAAGAGTTTCCCGTACGACTTTCCACTACATTAAAAGCGAGTAGGTTTTACGCTAAAGTGGCGATGTAATAACCTTTTTACGCTGAAGCAGCCTGGAAATACTGTATTATGAGGATTATCCTGGGGCTTATATTTTACGCTGTACTAGTGATGAAGCCCTGTTGTACGCCGATGGCTCTGAAGTCATATTTTATGCCGCCCAGTACTGAAATACTGCTTATAACTCTACAGCGTATTTTTTATGCTTCTACAAGACCCCCTTTAAAGTTTTCAAATTCCTCGTGATTTGAAACACTTTGAATGAAGCATGAAACGGTCAAGTCTGACTCGTTCCTCGAGGCTGATTTCTTGGTGGATTTTTGGGGATTTGTTGGGATTCGGTGTGTTCTCTTTTGCCTATAAAAAGGATGATGAGTTAACCTGTTCTTCCCATATTTCCTTCACCACACAGAGATGATTGCCGGAGTTCGTCGGGTCGACTTGAGGAAGAAGAAGATCATGTTCTTTCAACATATAAGGAGCCAAAAAAGAAGGCGTCTTCGAGCAAATGTGTAAAACCCCCTTCCTAAAAATCGTATATACCCTTTAATTATTAATTATTAATTTAAATTATAGTAATTAGGTCTAAATATGAGAAATAGATTTTTAATAATTTTTATGTTAGGTGTTCGGGCCCTTAGATGACTTATGGGACTATCAGAAATTTTTCGAAATTTATTCCATGTAGGAGACCCCTTGAGCTGTTGCTAGCCTAACGATGTGCATTACCCTAATCTATAAATTTTCTTAGGAGTATATATATATATATGTATATACAAATATATATATATATATATATATATATATATATATATATATATATATATATATATATATATATATATATATATTTTATAAAGAAAAGAAAGGTAAAAGAATTATTTAATAAAAATCTATTAATAATAATAATATTAATATTAATACCAAACTACTAATCCATAGCAACCTTACTTAAACAACTTTTTGCTTTTGCTTTAGACTCTTAGCACTTGCAGCAACTTGAATTCTCAGCAATTGCTGTTGACCGTCCGCCCACTTGCTGAATAAACCCGCTACCTTCAGCCCTTGCTTCACCCCGCGGACCCAACCATCCAACCCCCTCTTCTTATATATATATAAAATATATATATATATATTTCTCTCTCAAACCCTAACCTAAATCTCCAGACCTCCCCTTCCCATCTAAGAGCCGACACCGCAGCCAGAGAAGCCCCCCCAAGCCATCCAACCATCCCGTCGACGCCGACCTCGCGAACTACAGTTTCCCACTCGAGGCACCTTCGCTCCGGCGAGATTTTCTGTCGACTCGCTTGACCAAACGCTGTTCCGTTTTCATAGGTATGATCATCCCTTAACCCTCTCCAATATTTGTTTTATAGCCAACCTCGAAAAACGTGTGCCCCTAGGTGAAAAACAACGTCCAAAGTGGACGGACAGACCCAATTCTGGAATCGCAGAATTTCAGAATGACCACCCATATTGTCGAGTTCGTATCTCCCACCACAGAGATCCGAATTTGGTGATTCTTTTTGATACCTGTAGAATACCTGACCTAGTTTAATTTCTGTAAAATAACCCTATGCTAATAGTTGCTGTGGACATAATTTTATTTGTCACAAAACTGCGCGCACCCACTTTTTCCGGTTTTCCAAAAGTTGGAAAACGGAGCACGCCCCGCCAAACGGGACCGCCCCGCCGTGTACCAAGTGTACCGCATGGTGCATACAGCGTAACCGGATACGTAAAATTTCATGGGGACTGATTCGGACGCGTGTACGCGCCGGAATCAGGCCGTATCTGCAGACACATTTCGTGTCATAACTTTTGTAGAACTCGCAAGTATTTTGTGCACGCTTGTCAGATTACGACGAAACTTGTGCCACTGGACTCGTGGTAACGCGCTGGTCCTGTGACACAAATTTCACACTATTCTGAGACGGTTGACCAAATCGCCAATTGGTGGGCCCCATAGTTGACTTTTTGGACATAATTCTGTTCGGCCCATCGGAATCCATATTTGGACATACCGTTGGGTTCGTATCGACATCTAGAGTTATTTGACCTATAGTTTGTCCCATTTAGAGACTGTTACCCTTGGCACACTTTTTGGTGCAAAGTGGGCCACACGTGGACCCCACTTTTACCCAAAATTACCGTTTTGCCCCTGTGTCCAAATTGGACGAAAGGGATGTGCTTTTTAGCTATTTTGCTCATTCTGGAAACGTTGGTGATATTTATTTCAGCATCCGGATATGTTTGTTCGGAGTCCTTAGTTCCAGGTTCAGTGTCCTTGACATTTGGGTGCGTACACTTTACAGATTTCTTGTCAGGCAAGTATACCTTGCCATTGTACTGTTTTTACATTCCATATGAGGCATGCATGTTTATTTTCTGTTTATTTACTTCATTTATTTTAAACTGCTATATAAACTGTGCGTCCAAGGAAACTTGGGTACAACGACGGTGTCGTCGTACTATATTTTATTTATGTATACGCATTGGACCTACTTTATGAGACTACCCCATTTTCATGAGGCATTTATGTTTCATTGGCCATGACACTATTCATATACGAGTGTGAGTCACATGTAGGACACAGACTTGCGTATTCGGCTGGCCACTGGTACGTATAGGTCGTACGACGGATAGAGATAACTGCCAATAGAAACTTTGCATGCTAGTAGACCTGGCGGTTATTAGAGGTATTATCGTATCATGGACATGACATGCTTAGAGCATTGGGTGGGGAGAACAACAAGTACCATATTTGGGCTCCTTTGCACTTTCCTTGTGTAACCCGTACGCTCCGCCGGAGATACGCGGTCATGATGACCCCTATATATTATCATGGCGGGCCTCCGACGTTCGAAAGTCGTCGTGCCTTTGTAGGCCCCTGGATCTCCAAGAGAACTATGCCAATCCTATTTATGGCCAGATAGCCCACTTGTTAGAAAGTTGTTCTCAAACTGCATTCACATAGATGGTTAGGCGACCCCAATGGATGTTTATTTTCAGTACTTTATTGGCATGTGCTTTTTGTATCTTATTACGTCCCTCTGAGGACCTGGTCCCTTCCAGATATAGGTGAGCAGGAGTACCCGCAGGAGTATGGACCTGGACCTGATGCTACCTATCAATCTGAGAAGATCTTACCTTCTGATTATATGTGATTCATTGCAGCTGTTTAGAGATTTTAGTTGCTATTCTTTTCGAGATATTTATTCTTATATTAGAGTTTATTCTCTTCTCTCTTTAGTAGTTTATTATAGTCGATATGCAGTGGATTTGTCTCCACCCGACTATCACACTTTGAGATTACTATTTGAGACTGCTTCTTTGATATTCATTTATTGATTTCCATTATTCTATTATTTGTGCTGTGGATGAGATATAGAACTGCGTGTGACTTGTTGAGACATATATTACCACTGTGGATTGGATATTCATGTACAGCTTACGTGTGTATATGGCTTCCATATATTGGAGTTCGTATATATACGGCTGGCGTGTTACGTATTTCTAGTCCTACGTATTTTGGGACTGGGGCGTGACATATTTTTGTGGTGGCCTATGCAGGTCAAGAATATATTGTCTCGGTTACGTAACTGTACCGAACAAGCCTGCGTATAGGAATAGAGTATAAGGATCTCATCCACGCTTGATTGAAATTTATCCTTCCTATTTAATACTTGCATCCTGTTTGATTCCTGTACTTTTTCTAATCATTTCGTACATCAACTGCAGAGAGATGGATTTGCAAAATGGATGTACTGCCGCCGATGGCGACGCAACTTCTGGAGTCAATGGTCAGACTCAAGGAGGGACCCCAACGATTCCTAGACTTCCGGGGCCAGATGGACAGACTCACACCCCAGTTCCATCTGATCTTCCCGCTTCACCTATTGGGAACCTTCCACCTGCCCCAGTACCGCAAGATGGCCAAGCGCAGATGTTCCAATTCTTTCAGATGATGATACAGGAACAGAGGCAGCAGGCAGCCGAGCAGAGGCAGCAGGCAGTCGAGCAGAGGCAAGAATTTTTGGCAGCACTGGAGAGGATGGCTGCACATGCTATTGTACCAGCCCAAACACTAGCTCCAGTACCTCGAGCTAAGGTTGGGTCAGTAAAGGATTTTGTTCAGATGGGTGCAAGGCAGTACAAGGGCACTGAGAGCCCGGAGGAGACCACCAACTGGATCACTCACACACAGAAGCTACTGGAGGCATCGCAGTTACCCACGGACCTATGGATGACGGGTGTACGGACGCTTCTAGATGGTAATGTCCATCACTGGTGGGAATCCATGGAGCACCAGTTGGGTACTTATCAGACTTGGGAGCAGTTCTTGGAGTTCTTTGAGGGAAAGTACTTTCCGGACACTGTCAGGGACACCTTGTATGATCAGTTTCTTCACTTAGAGCAAGAGAACCGAACCGTGGACGAGTATGATGCTGAGTTTAGTCGACTCAGCAAATATGGCGCTGCTTTGATACCAAATGACTTGGCTAAGGCTAAGAGATTTCATCGAGGACTGACCCAGGAGCTACAACATTATACAAGCTCGCAGTCCCGAGTCTCTTACGCTGAACTACTGACAGAGGCTAGATTTCAGGAAACCATTAGCAGAGGAAGAGGAGGTCAGCTGAGGACACAACAAGGATCAGCAAGGATACAGCAGGGACCAGCCAGGACACAACAGGGAGGACCTAGCAGACGTCCCTTGGCACAGCAGCATCAGCAACACAGAACCGGACCATACCAGAATCCAGAGAAGCCCCACTGCAATTATTATGGGAAACGCGGACATGTAGTGAGAGACTGTCGGACTCGCTTGGGTCAGTGTCTGAGATGTGGCTCCGGGCAGCACATGGCGAGAGACTGCCCAATGCAGACATCGACACTCCCACCACCAGTTCAGAGACTAGCGCTTCCAGCACCGAAGCCAGCCCAACAGATGACCGGACCGGGAGCACCCCGTCCCCCAGCAGCAGGAGGAGTTCAGAGAGGACCCCCGCTACCCACTCAGGAGGAGCAGTATATGAGGACCGGACATGGACAACCACAGAGGAACGGGAGAGCTTTTGCATTAGAGGTAGATGACCTGGATCATGAGGTGGATGTCATAGCAGGTATTACCCTTGCTTTTACTTTTCCTGTTGTGACATTATTTGATACAGGAGCCACCCACTCATTCATATCATCTAGTTTTATTGCCAAACACAATATTGCTTCTATACCATTATCTAGTTGTGTTAGAATACTTACCGGAGGAGGAGTTATACCAGTTAGTCGAGTTTGTAGAACGGGTCCTATAGTGATTCGTGGTAGAGAGATGAACGCCCAACTTTTAGTCCTTCCTATGCCATCTTTTGATATTGTGCTTGGAATGGACTGGCTGAGCAAGAACCACGCTTTCTTCGATTGCTTTGGAGGAAGCATTCTTTTTAAGGTACCAGGCCAGCCTGAACTTGAGTTTGCCCGAGGATCCACAAAAATCCTTGATGGTATGCAACTCGCAATGGACGATGTTGTCTATCACCCTATTATTTTAGAATTTTTAGACGTCTTTCCAGAAGATTTGCCAGGACTACCCCCAGACAGAGACGTAGAGTTTTCAATTGAACTAGCACCCAGAGCAGCACCTATAGCATCGCATGTTTACAGACTAGCAAAGAAAGAGATGGACGAGCTGAAGGCACAGTTAAAAGAGCTAGAGGAGAAAGGTTTTATCCGCCCGAGTGCATTACCCTGGGGAGCACCAGTGTTGTTTGTACCCAAGAAGGATGGGTCAGTGCGTATGTGCATTGACTACAGAGCCTTGAATGTAGTGACAGTGAAGAACAAATATCCACTGCCACGCATTGATGACCTGTTTGATCAACTCAGTGGAGCTAAGGTATTCTCGAAGATAGATTTGAGATCGGAATATCACCAAGTGAAGGTACGAAAGCAGGACATTCCGAAGACCGCATTCAGAACAAGATATGGGCACTACGAGTTTTTGGTCATGCCATTTGGATTGACCAATGCTCCAGCGATCTTCATGGACTTGATGAATCGAGTCTTCCACCAGTACTTGGACCAGTTCGTGGTCGTCTTCATAGATGATATACTTGTCTATTCGAAGAGCCACGAGGAGCATGAGGAGCACCTGCGGATTGTTCTAGAGACTTTGAGGAGAGAGCAGTTATATGCTAAACTCAGCAAATATGAGTTCTTCTTGGACAGAGTTTCATTTCTTGGATATGTTGTTACAGGAGATGGTATTTCTGTTGATCCAGAGAAGATCTCAGCAGTTGAGACATGGCCTGTTCCTAAATCAGCAGCAGAGGTGAGGAGTTTCCTTGGACTTGCGGGATATTACCGACGGTTCGTGGAAAACTTCTCAAGGATAGCGGCACCCATGACTCGTCTGACTTGTAAGGATCAAGAATTTATATGGACTGACGAGTGTCAAGCAGCCTTTGAAGAGTTGAAGAAGCGACTGACTACAGCACCAGTATTGGCAATTCTGTCAGGATCAGGAGGTTACGTGATCTACAGTAATGCATCAGGAAAAGGCTTGGGATGCGTATTGATGCAGCATGGCAAGGTGATTGCATATGCATATAGGCAGTTACGAGTACATGAGAAGAATTATCCGACTCATGACTTGGAACTTGCAGCCGTTGTATTTGCTCTGAAGCTATGGAGACATTACTTATATGGGGAACGAGTGGAAATCTATACAGACCACAAAAACCTCAAGTACGTCTTCACGCAGAAGGAGTTAAATATGAGGCAACGTCGATGGCTCGAGTTGATGAAAGATTTCGAGATAGAGCTACATTATCATCCAGGCAAGGCTAACGTGGTAGCAGACGCGTTAAGCCGGAAGCCAGCAGCTTACTTCTTGACAGCACAGAGGGAACTTTTGGAGGACTTGCAAGAGCTTGGCATTGAAGTGATAGTGCCCGGAGCAGATGGGACACTAGCCAACTTACAAGTTCAATCATCATTGGTAGAGAGGATTAAGGCAGCTTTGCCTACAGATGCCAGATTCAGGAGACTGAAGGAAAGGACAGAGGCCGGAGAGCAGACCGGATTGCGCATTCATGAAGATGGAACATTACGATGTGGTGATCGTCTTTATGTTACAAATAGAGAGATTTGACAGGAGCTGATGGCAGAGACTCATAGTTCGATCTATTCTATTCATCCTAGAGGCACCAAGATGTATCATGACTTACGACAGCACTTTTGGTGGCATGGAATGAAGCGAGAGATAGCTCGTTTTGTAGCTAAATATCTGGTATGTCAACAAGTGAAGGCGGAACACCAGAGGATAGTAGGATTATTGCAACCACTTCCGATTCCAGAGTGAAAGTGGGAGCACATCACTATGGACTTCGTCACGGGTTTTCCCAAGAGTCCAAGTGGGAGAGATGCAGTGTGGGTAATAGTGGACCGACTCACCAAGTCAGCCCATTTTATACCTTTTAGAGTGGGTCAGTCTACAGAAGCTTTAGCTGACTTATATATGAGGCAGATCGTGAGATTGTACGGCATACCAGTCAGCATTGTATCGGACAGAGATTCGCGCTTCACCTCGCACTTTTGGAGGAGCATGCAAGAGAGTCTTGGTACTCGTCTGAAGTTCAGTACATCTTACCACCCGCAGACAGATGGGCAGTCGGAGCGTACTATTCAGACCTTGGAGGACATGTTGAGAGCTTGCATGTTAGACTTCGGAGGATCATGGGAGGACCACCTACATCTTGTAGAGTTTTTTTACAACAATAGCTATCAAGCGAGTATTAAGATGGCTCCGTTTGAAGCATTGTATGGAAGAAAATGTAGGTCTCCTGTGTGTTGGAGTGACGTGGGAGAACGTCAGATTTTGGGACCCGAGTTGGTGGTCAACACTGTAGAGACAGTCAAGAAGATTCAGGGACACTTGCGAGCAGCGCAAGACAGGCAGAAGCAGTGGACAGACCTTCATCGTCGTCCCTTGGAGTTCAAAGAGGGCGATCACGTCTTCTTGAGGATATCACCAACCAGAGGCACCATCCGATTCGGAGGGCGCGGCAAATTGAGTCCAAGGTATATTGGACCATTTGACGTGCTCGAGAGAGTTGGAGATGTGGCATATCGACTTGCGCTACCACCTTCACTGGAGGGAGTACATGACGTATTCCATGTGTCGCAGCTCAGGCGATATGTGGCAGACAGCAGTCATGTTCTCGACCATTCAGAGATCACCATTGGGCCGAGCTTGTCATACCAAGAGCAACCCGTGGGAATCCTTGATCGTCGAGAGAAGGTATTGAGGAACCAGTCTATTCCCTTGGTTCGCGTAGCATGGAGGCATGGCGCGCCAGGAGAATCAACTTGGGAACGCGAGGACGACATGCGCAAGAGTTTTCCGAACCTATTCGCAGACCAAGGTATGAATTTACATTGTTAATTTATATCTTATACCATCCTTGCATTCTATCATGGCTTAATTTTAATTTCGAGGACGAAATTTTTACAAGTTGGGTAGAATGTAAAACCCCCTTCCTAAAAATCGTATATACCCTTTAATTATTAATTATTAATTTAAATTGTAGTAATTAGGTCTAAATATGAGAAATAGATTTTTAATAATTTTTATGTTAGGTGTTCGGGCCCTTAGATGACTTATGGGACTATCAGAAATTTTTCAGAATTTATTCCATGTAGGAGACCCCTTGAGCTGTTGCTAGCCTAACGATGTGCATTACCCTAATCTATAAATTTTCTTAGGAGTATATATATATATATATATATATATATATATATATATATATATATATATGTATATATATATTTTATAAAGAAAAGAAAGGTAAAAGAATTATTTAATAAAAATCTATTAATAATAATAATAATAATAATATTAATATTAATACCAAACTACTAATCCATAGCAACCTTACTTAAACAACTTTTTGCTTTTGCTTTAGACTCTTAGCACTTGCAGCAACTTGAATTCTCAGCACTTGCTGTTGACCGTCCGCCCACTTGCTGAATAAACCCGCTACCTTCAGCCCTTGCTTCACCCCGCGGACCCAACCATCCAACCCCCTCTTCTTATATATATAAAATATATATATATATATATATATATATATATATATATATATATATATATATATATATATATATATATATATATATATATTTCTCTCTCAAACCCTAACCTAAATCTCCAGACCTCCCCTTCCCATCTAAGAGCCGTCACCGCAGCCAGAGAAGCCCCCCCAAGCCATCCAACCATCCCGTCGACGCCGACCTCGCGAACTGCAGTTTCCCACTCGAGGCACCTTCACTCCGGCGCAATTTTCTGTCGACTCGCTCGACCAAACGCTGTTCCATTTTCATAGGTATGATCATCCCTTAACCCTCTCCAATATTTATTGTATAGCCAACCTCGGAAAACGTGTGCCCCTAGGTGAAAAATAGCGTCCAAAGTGGACGGACAGACCCAATTCTGGAATCGCAGAATTCCAGAATGATCACTCATATTGCCGAGTTCGTATCTCCCACCACAGAGATCCGAATTCGGTGATTCTTTTTGATACCTGTAGAATACCTGACCTAGTTTAATTTCTGTAAAATAACCCTATGCTAATAGTTGCTGTGGACATAATTATATTCGTCACAAAACTGCGCGCACCCACTTTTTCCAGTTTTCCAAAAGTTGGAAAACGGAGCGCGCCCCGCCAAACGGGATCGTCCCGCCGTGTACCAAGTGTACCGCATGGTGCATACAGCGTAACCGGACACGTAAAATTTCGTGGGGACTGATTCGGACGCGTGTACGTGCCGGAATCAGGCCGTATCTACAGACACATTTCGTGTCGCAACTTTTGTGGAACTCGCACGTATTTTGTGCACGCTTGTCAGATTGCGACGAAACTTGCGCCACTGGACTCATGGTAATGCGCTGGTCCTGTGACCCAATTTCACTCGATTCTGAGACGGTTGACCAAATCGCCAATTGGCGGGCCCCACAGTTGGCTTTTTGGACATAATTCTGTTCGGCCCATCGGAATCCACATTTGGACATACCGTTGGGTTCGTATCGACATCTAGAGTTATTTGACCTATAGTTTGTCCCATTTAGAGACTGTTACCCTTGGCACACTTTTCGGTGCAAAGTGGGCCACATGTGGACTCCACTTTTACCCAAAATTACCATTTTGCCCTTGTGTCCAAATTGGACGAAAGGGATGTGCTTTTTAGCTATTTTGCTTATTCCGGAAACGTTGGTGATGTTTATTTTAGCATCCGGAGACGTTTGTTCGGAGTCTTTAGTTCCAGGTTCAGTATCCTTGACATTTGGGCGCGTACACTTTACAGATTTCTTGCCAGGCAAGTATACCTTGCCATTGTACTGTTTTTACATTCCATATGAGGCATGCATGTTTATTTTCTGTTTATTTAGTTCATTTATTTTAAACTGCTATATAAACTGCGCGTCCAAGGAAACTTGGGTGCAACGACGGTGTCTTCGTACTATATTTTATTTATGTATACGCATTGGACCTACTTTATGAGACTACCCCATTTTCATGAGGCATTTATGTTTCATTGGCCATGACACTATTCATACACGAGTGTGAGTCACATGTAGGACACGGACTTGCGTATTCGGCTGGCCACTGGTACGTATAGGTCGTGCGACGGATAGGGATAACTGCCAATAGAAACTTTGCATGCTAGTAGACCTGGCGGTTATTAGAGGTATTATCGTGTCATGGACATGACATGCTTAGAGCATTGGGTGGGGAGAACAACAAGTACCGCATTTGGGCTTCTTTGTACTTTCCTTGTGTAACCCGTACGCTCCGCCGGAGATACGCGGTCATGATGACCCCTATATATTATCATGGCGGGCCTCCGACGTTCGAAAGTCGTCGTGCCTTTGTAGGCCCCTGGATCTCCAAGAGAACTATGCCAATCCTATTTATGGCCAGATAGCCCACTTGTTAGAAAGTTGTTCTCAAACTGCATTCACATAGATGGTTAGGCGACCCCAATGGATGTTTATTTTCAGTACTTTATTGGCATGTGCTTTTTGTATCTTGTTACGTCCCTCTGAGGACCTGGTCCCTTCCAGATATAGGTGAGCAGGAGTACCCGCAGGAGTATGGACCTGGACCTGATGCTACCTATCAGTCTGAGGAGATCTTACCTTCTGATTATATGTGATTCATTGCAGCTATTTAGAGATTTTAGTTGCTATTCTTTTCGAGACATTTATTCTTATATTAGAGTTTATTCTCTTCTCTCTTTAGTATTTTATTATAGTCGATTTGCAGTGGATTTGTCTCCACCCGACTATCACACTTTGAGATTACTATTTGAGACTGCTTCTTTGATATTCATTTATTGATTTCCATTATTCTATTATTTGTGCTGTGGATGAGATATAGAACTGCGTGTGACTTGTTGAGACATATATTACCACTGTGGATTGGATATTCATGTACAGCGTACGTATGTATATGGTTTCAATATATTGGAGTTCGTATACATACGGCTGGCGTGTTACGTATTCCTAGTCCTACGTATTTTGGGACTGGAGCGTGACAAAATGTCCTCTGCAATGATGGATCATGGAAGGATATCATAGCTTTCTTTGCTCGGGATAATCAGCAATTTCATATGGAGATTCATCTAGGAGAGAGGAAGGGTCACATTCGACAACACATCTTGCAAGCTGTATTTTCTTTCGTTGTTGGTGGACGAGGGCAGACAAACTAGCCATGTCTTCCAGTATTGAGTTGGGTCTAACACCTCAACTCAATCTGTCAAGGCGTATGGAGGATGGGCTCTTAAATAATTTAAACAAGCCCAGTTTTTTTCCTCCCGCCATTAATTATTTTTTTGTTAATCGACCGCGGAAACCGACTAACTGCTGAAGAAGACGGATAAAGATCTCCACCAATGCGAGAACCTGACAGAACAGATTCTGGGCGTGATCTTTAAATGAGGATGAGAAACCCTTTGTAGACGAGATTTCCCTCATATGTAATCATGAAGATGAAAAACCCTTTGTAGACTGGATTTCCCTCATATGTAATCATGATTAATAAAATTGTCTTCTTTTACGCATCTGATGATTTGCCATATTCTTTGCTGTGATGAAGTCTGAATATGTGTAGCTTCGTCACGTCTGAATATCTTAACGTCGACTCTGATAAAAAAGAATATCTGATCTCGTCCCATCTTTTACGCGTGCAGAAAACTGCTTAGCATTTAAGTCGCATATTACAACTGTCCTGCTATTTTGAACAAGGAATTGTGTAGAATTCTGAACTTGTCACTTCTATGATAAGAAGAATTCTTGTTCAGACCATCATCTTCAAGAATGATTTCCCAAAAATCCCTTAAAATAGGGCGAGAAATGGCTGTCAAAACTGAGTCGCCATCTTGAACTGTAGAGAAAATATTCAGACTGAATTTCGGATGAACTTCCAATCGACCCAAGAAGAAGAGTCATTTTCAATGCTGAACTCTGTATACTTTGGGTACTTGGAATATTTTGAGGCCAAGAAGGAGTATCTTTTGCGTGAACCCTTACAATTGGCCATCTTGAGATTTGTTCAGATATACGCATACTCTGGCCTACGTATTTTAAGATATGCGGAAAGTCATAGATCCGTAGTGTAGAAGAGCATAAAATCGTAAGTTTGTAGCCTCTCGAGCGTAAAAGCTGTTGAGCATAAGAGCATCCGGGCATAAACCTATAGATTTATAACCTCTAAAAAGAAAACTTCTGAGCGTGGAGTCGTAGATTTGTCGCCTCTGAGCGTAAAAAGCTTCTGAGCGTGAAATCATAGATTTGTAGCCTCTGAGCGTGAAGTCGTAAGTTTGTAGCCTCTCGAGCATAAAATCTACCGAGCGTAAAAGCATCCGGGCATAAAACCGTAGACTTATAGCCTCTGAAAAGAAAACTTTCGAGCGTGGAGTCGTAGATTTGTCGCCTCTGAGCGTAAAAAGCTTCTGAGCGTGAAATCATAGATTTATAGCCTCTGAGCGTGAGGTCGTAAGTTTGTAGCCTCTCGAGCGTAAAAGCTACCGAGTGTAAAAGCATCCGGGCATAAAATCGTATACTTATAGCCTCTGAGCGTAAAACCGTAGATTTGTAGCTTCCCGAGCGTAAAAGCTCCTTGGCGTAAAAATCACGAATCTGCTCTGCAGGAAAAACTTTTTGAATTCGCTGACTGTCCGCCTTTCCTGAATAATAGGCTGACGTAGTCCCCAATCATAACCGAATATTAAATATCAGATTTGGTTAGGGATTCGAGGAGTTTATCTGAACTCTATAAGTACCCCAAGGTCGTCAGAGAGAAAAATTTTCATCTGTCTTTTGCGAAAGAAAAAACCTTCGTCTCTTTGAGAGCTTTTCTTCGTTTCTTCTCTGAGAACTCTAAGTTTTTAGCAATGGCACCGAAAAAATCTTTGACCACCAAGGGAAAGAAAGCTGCCTCCTCTTCTCGCTCTTCTGCCCAAGCAAGAGTGACTCCCATCGGGCAGAGCGAACCTCGCTCGGAAAGAAGTGTCCCACCGTCAAGCTGTGCACCGGGCGTTATAGGTAAAGCATTTGGGACGACAAAAAATGAAGAAAACCCTTCGCACACGTTGTACGTGAACGTGCTAGGTCATCTTCTGTGCTGAGAGCCTCTTCGAGGAAGATGATGCACAGAGATGTTTTATCATTTACGCCCACATTTCTAATGTGTCAGCGTAAAAACTCCATATTTTCGCAGTCTGGCATAAAAGCTTTGACTATTGACATTTGGCGTATACTACAAACTTTGAGTGTTACGCTCTGGATGAAAATTTTGGCATAATAACTCAAACTTTGGCAGTCTGGCGTAAAAGCTTTGACTGTCAAAATTTTTGTGTATACTGCCAATCTTGAATTTTACGCCTTGGAATGAGATTCCAGCGTAAAAACTCAAGTTTTTACAGTCTTGGCGTAAAAGCCCAGACTGTTACTCTTTGGCATAACCTGCAAGATTGTGAGGTATAGTATAGATATTGACATATTTTTCTTGCACTTTGTAGTTAACTTGCAGATATCTCCGTTGGCTGAGGTGATGGGTTCTGCTGCTGGGATGCTGAACTCCAATTACCTGGAGGATTTGTCCCATGTGACATTTCCTATTTCCGGACCCCAGTATCCTGAAGGAAGGGGAATCCTGATATCGTCTCAAGGAGAGCGAATGCTGTTGAGCATGATCAACGGAGAGCCCCTGACGTATATAGACGGGGCAAAATACATAAAACCAGCTTTCCTTTCGGGGATATGATTGATAAACAATCACAGACGAAGCCCAAGAAGGAAGACTAGGTTTTTACTATTAGGGGCATGGTTATGTACCTGCCCAAGATGCTGAGGGATTATCCTATCTCGACATTCTTCCATGCCACGCATCCCAGGAGGATGTCGTAGACTCTGACCCTTAATCTTTACGGCCAGCCGGAGAAGATATTTTATCTGAAGGGGTCCGACCAAGGATTATTTGTGAGCCGCCCTACAGGCCCTGTAATGCCTTTCAGGGGATTATTTCCGGACAGTGTCTCGAGTGAAGACACTTCACTGCTCCAACCAGTCCAATTGCCGACTTTTTGCAATGACTTTATGGGACATGGAGGAGTGTACCCTAAGGTTAATCCTCGGACCAACGGGTGGGTTACCCCTACAAATCTTCGATGGGCTCGTTTAGCTGCTTGGGCCCTGAAGCATTTTCAGACGGAGCTGGAGAGCATTGGTCTGTACGCGGCTGTGAGTGCTACCAGTGTTGGGTTACCTCTCAACCCTAACCTGTTTTTGGCTTTGATGGAGCGATATATCTCGCTTACTGGGACTTTCGCCACTCCACTGGGGGAGTTGGGATTGGCCCTTCACGAAATGACAGAGATTTCAAGACTGCCAATGGGGGATACTCCTTATGAAGAGTATGTTCCCACAAACCGGGAGCTGGGGGATATAAACCCTCGGGTGGTGGCAGTGTACCAGGAGCTAATGAGCTACTATTTAGCGTGCACCACCTTCTATAATGAGCCCTCTGATTTGGCTCATACCAACAAATGGGCGTCCTACCTCTTCTTCCATCAGGCTAAAGATGCTAAGCCAGACAAAGTTGTGGATAGCAGGGATAGGCCTTTGAGCCTTCTGAGCGTGCTTAATGCTCAAGTAGTCGATGACCTTATTGAAGACGCTGGGGCTTCAGATCGAGTTCTCGATGAAGGGATAGGGAAATATCCTGCAGGCACTAAAGCCTACAGTTATTTGAGGCATTGCCGCAGGCCTCTATCAAGGGAAGCTCAACTGGCTGGCTTCCTCTCTGTATGGCTACGCCGATTGGTAGTACCTGGTATTGCATCTTCGGATCGCATTCACCGTAACACTTTATGGCCTGTAGTGCGTTTGGTATTTGGGGCAAGACTGGGCCTGCTCCCTGCCATGGTATGCCGGATACAAGCTAGCTTGAGGGCCATTACTGATGGACTGCTTGCCGATGAAACACGACATGACAGCTTTCCCAGGGTAGAATTACCGTTCCTGTATTTGATGGGATGGCTAATTCTTCATAACCCAAGAGTGATGTCTCCCGGCTCTGCCAGTAGTTCGGGGAATAATTTCTTGTTGAATTACAAGAATTCCACCTGGAACGTGACCAACGTCATAGACTGTCGGTGGACATTAAATTTTCCTCATAGTTGGAAGCTCTTCTGTATCGTCCCCACTGTACATCTCAATCAACAGGGGAGAAGGCTTTAGGACTCAGGTGAAGGGAAGACCGTTCTTTCTTCTAAAGCTTTTTATTGGTTGGTCTATATTAGACCTTCCCATTTATTGTACAGAAGTGAAGACCAATGCTTCTTGGAGCCCTACCTGCCTAGTCGGTTCGCCAGGCAGTTTGGGTATGATCAGTTGCACGTGGGCAATGCCATCACCAGCTTCAAGTTCAGGGGTGGACTTATTGATAGAGCGAGAGGATGGCGGTACTTCATAATGGGTTGCACTGGGGCGGCCTTTACTGTGCCCGCGACTTCTCTCTCCATGGAGTTGCGCATTCTCCACTCGTACGCCCAGTTTTACGTGGCCATCAATACCTTCCATCGCGATTTTGATATGCGTACCATCAGTTTCCTCTGACGAGGGTGAAGACTCTGTCAATCCAGATGAGCTTTTGCTGACAGTATCGAGAGATAAAATACCTCCGCCTGCAGAGCCTCTGGTTATCCCTGGTAAGCGAAGGGCTTCTGTTCTGAAGGAGACTTCCCCTCGCAAGAAAAAGAAGACTGTTAGTGGTCCTGTCAGGACTTTCAGTCATGAGGCTCCTCGGAGTGAGCCTGCTGTTTTCCCTGTTGGGGATGATTCTTTGACTAGAGGTCCTTCACATATTAGAGAGGGAACCTCCATAATTCTGGCTGGCAGTGCCGGTGAATCTTTTCTCGAGGCTGCTATCACTGCTACCGCTTCAGGTAGTGGTACGAGATCGCCTTCAGGGCCAAGCCAAATAAGAATATCTTTATCCAGACCAACAACGGGAGAAACTCCTACCGCGTCTGTAAGTATACCCAGCGAGATTCCACCCAATGAGCCTCGAGTGGATCTCGGTGAAGACCTGGAAGACTACCTGCCAGTGTCAGTTGGCACGCCCCCTTCTCCAGGTATGACAGCTCGCTTAGCATCATTAAGAAATAATTTAGCTGTACTGGCTGCAGACGCACCATATATACCATCGGCCTTGGATAAATGTCGTCTTTACGCCTCTTTTAGAAAAATTAACATCATGTTGATTTTAACTTTTCTCCTATCTTCTTTTTAGGGGAAGACATCTATGGGGAGGGCAGCATCGACGCAACTTTTGGTTTTGTTTCAGCTCCTGTCGATGACACGGAGGTGCCCGATTTTGAAGAGGAAACATTTTTGGGTGCCGGTTCGCCCGAAACAGTTTCGACATCTCGAGAGGAGGATGAGCCTGTCCTTACGACTATGACTCCTTTGAGTACGCCAGCCACTTCAACCGTTGTCGGTGCCTCTACTTTTGTTGTGCCCTCTACTGAAGCGACGACTGTGGCAACATCATCTGTAGTCAGTCCTGGAGGGGGATTCTCCGATATTGCAGCCACTCCCAGCGTCCATTCGAATCTCGCCATGTTAATTGAGCAGTTTTCAAGCATTTTCTATGCCACTTTGAAAATGCTGATATAGATGGTGCTGGAGAAGAATCTAGGCTTCGAGGCTCTGAAGACGTTCTCCAACTTTAGTATAGCGCAGATTAGATATTTCAACGATAATGACAGAGCTGATGCGCTAGAGCAAATAGTTAATGGTTTGGAACAACCCATTAACGATTATTTATAGCTATCTCGAGGCAGCATTGACGGTCTCGTTCAAGCTAGGTATGACTCCTTAACTGCAGAGCTTGTTGGGCAAATGGAATCTCTGAACAAATCCATCCAGGAACAGCAGCAGGAGATGGATCAAGAGCGTGCCGTATTGGAGTTTTCATTATTTAGGATAATAAACGGAAAAAATTTATAATGTGGAAAACGAGGTCTTATACGAAAACCCGCCCTTCTTTTATGTTTACAAACAAGATTGTACAATTTAATCCTATACGAGGATGTCTAAGTACAATTTATTTAATCTGGATAAATATTGATATAGGTGTCTGATCTGCAGTCGACCACTTTAGCCCTTGGACCATACGATGTTGAAGAAGTGCCGTGGAAGACAGAAAGCAGCTTCGAAGGTTGCTAAAGAGGGCGGATGCTCGATGCCAAAGTCGTCGATCTTTTCTCTTTGCTTGAGCTATGGATTCTCCTCTCCTCTCTCTCTTGACCTCCAATTTCTTTGACCGTTAGATCTGATACTGGATTTCTTGATCAATTCTTCGACCAATTTCTTCGACCTATTTTCGATCGTTTGACCAATTTTCGACCTTGTCCTCTGTTGATAGAGGTCTCTATTTATAGAGTTTTTAGTGACAGTGACCACACAGTCGACGTAGAAACCAAGTAGTGGAAAGTACAGCACCCTTTTACACGAAGGTTTAAAATAACCAATACCTGCGTATAGATGACCTTTTGAGTGAGCATGTGACGTGCGTCCAACTAAGGGACAAAATGCGTATATCTGCTGCGAAGATCACGGTGTAGAAGCCACATAGGTAGTTATCCCTTGTGTAGAAGAGGTTGGCGTAGAAGCCAATGGCTGTCACCATGGCATAGAAGCCAAAATAGGCATAGAAGCCGAGTAGGCGTAGAAGCCGAGTAGGCGTAGAAGCCGAGCGATCATAGAAGCCGAGTGGCGTAGAAGTCGAGTGGTCATAGAGGCCGAGTGGGCATAGAAGCCGAGTAGGCGTAGAAGCCGAGCGGTCATAGAAGCCGAGTGGCATAGAAGCCGAGTGGTCATAGAGGCCGAGTGGGCATAGAAGCCGAGTGGGCATAGAAGCCGAGTAGGCGTAGAAGCCGAGAGGGCATAGAAGCCGGGTGGGCATAGAAGCCGAGCAGGCGTAGAAGCCGAGACGATGTGGACGTTTTAGCCGGAATTACAGCTCTTGGAGATATAATCAAATCTCTTGCATTAAATGCAGAGATCTGCCCCCATCCTGCACATTAAATACAGAGGCTTGTCTTTAAGATTTGCCATCATTCTGTTCATTAAATGCAGATACGCGCCTCAAATTCTGTACGAAGAGTAACTGCTGATGTGGCGGTCTGTTTGCCTTCTATGGAGCGTAAGAAGCTCACGTCTGCCTGTGTAAAACTGGGCGGCGTATTCCCTTATATGCGTAAGAGTAGTTTACGCAAAGGGGATGTTACTAAATGACAGTTCGGTGACATTTAATCAAATCTCTGCATTAAATGCGGGGATCCGCCTTTATCCCGCTCATTAAATGAGGAGGCGTGTTTTGAAGGCCTGCCACCCTTCTGTTCATCAAGTGCAGAGACGTGCCTTGGGCATCTGTCAGTATTCGGCGCTTTAAGTGCAGAGACGTGCCTCGAGAAACTGTCACCGCTCTGTGCATTAAATACAGAGACGTGCCTCGAGCCCTGTACGAAGTGCAGCTTTTGATATGGCAGGCTGTTTGTCTTCTGTGGAGCGTAAATAGCTCACATCGGCCTGTGTAAAACTAGGCAGCGTATCCCTTTGTATGTGTAAAAGTGGTTTACGCAAAGGAAATGGCAGTAAATGATAGCCTGGGTTGCAGTACCGCGCTATCATAATACCCGTCGCTTGGGTTGTCGTGCAGTAATCTTTGTCAGGAGTCCAGACGTCAGGTTCATTGCATGATCTAACAGGTTCATTTTAAAGAATACGAAGCATTCCTCGTACACTTCAATGCTGCTTTGAAAGCGGATGATGAAGCACCCTGTTTACGCCGAAGCAGCCTGGTCATACTGCATTACGCGGATGGTCCTTGAGCCTATATTTTTATGCTGTGCTCAGCAAAAAAGATCTGTTGCACATTTGATGGCTCTGAGGTCCTCTGTTTACGCTGCCCCGCATCAATATGCTGCTATAGCTATCCAGCGTATTTTTTATTCTTCTACAAGACCCCCTTCAGAGCTTTTAAATTCCTCGTAATTTGAAATGTTTTGAATGAAGCATGAACCGTTCCTCGTAACTCGAAATGCTCTGAATGGAGCCTGAAACGGTCAAGCCTGACACGTTCTTTTATGGCTGACTTTATGGCAGAGTTATTGTGGATCGGTGATCTCTTTCGCCTATAAAAAGGCTGAGGAGTTATCCTGTTCTTCCCACACTTCCTTTACCATACAGAGATGATGGCCGGAGTTCGTCGGGTCGACTTGAGAAAGAAGGAGATCATGCTCTTCCAGCATGTGAGGAGCCAAAAAAGATGGCATCTTCGAGCAAATGTCCTCTGCAACGATGGATCATTGAAGGATATCATAGCCTCCTTTGCTCGGGATAATCAGCATCTTTGTATGGTGGTTCTTCGGGAGAGAATAAGGGTCGCATTTCGCCATGCCGCTTGCAAGCGGTGCCTTCTCCCGTTACCTGCGGATGAGGGCAGACAAACTAGCTGCTGTCCGAGATTGGGTTGGGTGAAATACCTCAACACAATCTGTCACGGCGCTGAATGTAAGAAAGCAGATTTACTTCTACTTTTCTTCTGTTGGCGGCTGGGTCTATACCCAGTTCTGCATCCTCGCCGTTGACCAATATGTCAGTTAGTCTGCGGTTATTGACTGACTGCCGGAGAAGATGGATGAAGGATGCCGCCCATGCGAGAACCTCGCTGAAACAGATTCTGGGCGCGATCTCTAAATAAAAATGATAAACCCTTTGTAGACGGGATTTCCCTCATATGTAATCGTGATTTTAATAAGATCGTCTTTTTCTTCTTCATATGATCATCTTGACATACTTTGCTGTGAAGTCTGAATATGTGTAGCTTTGACACATCTTTTTCTTTATTCCAACTCTGTGTAGAAAGAGTTCTAGGTCCTGTCCTGTCTTTTACGCATAACTGAGGATGCGCAGAAAGCCGCTTTAGCAGTCGAGTGTTCAAACTGTCTTGCTGTTAGGAACCGCGTAGAATTCTGAACTATTTTTACTTCTGATAAATAGAATTTTTTGTTCAGACCGTCGTCTTCAAGAGTGATTTCTCGAAAATCCCTTGGAACAGGGCGAGAAATGGCTATCAAGAACTGAGCTACCATCTTGAATTTGCAGACAAAATATTCAGACTAGATTCTGGATGAACTTCGAATCGACCCATGAAGAAGAGTAATTTTTAATATTGAACTCCGTATGCTTTGGGTACTTGGGGTATCTTGAGGTCAAGAAAGAGTATCTTCTGTGTGAACTCCTGTAATTGACCGTCTTGAGAATTTGTTCAGATGTACTATACTGGCCTGCGCATCTTTCAGATGTGCGAAAAGTTATAGAGCATGAAATCATGAGTTTGCAGCCTCTGAGCGTAAACTAAATGCCACCGAGCGTAAAATCATAGACTTGTAGTTCCTGAGCGTGAAGTCGTAGGTTTGTAGCCTCTTGAGCATAAAAGCTACCGAGTACAAAGGCATCCGGGCGTAAAACCATAGACTTGTAGCCATTGAACGTAAAACCGTAGATTTGTAGTTGTCGAGCGTAGAAAGCTCCTTGGTGCAGAACTGTAGATTTGTAGCCTGTGAAAAGGAAATCTTTCGAGCGTGCAGTTGTGGATCTGTTGCCTCTGAGCGTAAACTAAACGCCACCGAGTGTGAGATCATGGATTTGTAGCTGCCGAGCGTGAAGTCGTAGGTTTGTAACCTCTCGAGCATAAAAGCTACCGAGCACAAAGGCATCAGGGCGTAAAACCATAGACTTATAGCCTGTGAGCGTAAAACCATAGATCTGTAGCTGTCGAGCATAGAAAGCTTTTTAGCGTAGAAACCACGAATCTGCTTTACGCAAAAACTTTTTGAATTCGCTGACTGTCCGCCTTCTCTGAGTAATAGGCTGACGTAGTACCCAATCAAAACCGAATATTAATTAGGAGATTTGGTTCAGGATTCGAGGAGTCCATCCGAACTCTATATATACGCCAAGTTTCTGAGAGAAAAACTTTTTATCCGTCTTCTGCGAAAGAAAGCCTTCGTCTGTTCGAGTTCTTCTTCGTCTCTTCACCGAGATTTTAAAGTTTCCAGTAATGGCCCCGAAACAAGTCCCCTCCACCAAGGGAAAGAAGGTTGATTCTTCTTCTCGTTCTTCTGCTCAAGAGAGAGCGTCTTCGGTCGGGCAAGGCGAACTTCATTCTGAGCGAAGTATCCCGCCGACGAGTAGTGCACCCGGCCTCCAAGGTAGAGCATTTGGGACAAAAAAAGAACGACTGAAAATCCTTCGCACATGTTGTACGTGACCGCGCTAGGTCCTCTTCTGTGCTGATAGCCACTTTGAGGTAGATGATGCACAAAGACGTTTCATATTTTACGCACACATTTCTAATGTGTCAGCATAAAAACTTCATATTTTTGCAGTCTGGCATGAAAGCTTTGACTGTCGAAAGTTGGCGTATAAAATTTGAGTGTTACGCTTCTGGATGAAGATTCTGGCGTAATACCTCAACTTTATCAGTCTGGCGTAAAGCACAGACTGTGTACTGCCGGCCTTGAACTTTTACGCTTTAGGAAATGGATTCCAGCGTAATGGTCAAGTTTTTATGGTCTTGACGTAAAGCACAGACTGCAGATTTTTGGTGTATGTTGCAAGATCTGTAATATCTAGTTATAGGAACTGACGTATTTTTCTTGCACTCTTGTAGTTAACTTGCATGTGTCTCCGCTAGCCGATGTGATAGGTTCGGCTGCCGGGATGCTGTACTCCAACTATTTGGAGGATCTGTCACACGTGACATTTCCTATCTCCGGGCCGCAGTATCCTGAAGGAAGGGAGATTCTGATATCGGCTCAGAGCGAGCGAACGCTGCTGAACCTGATCAATGGGGAGCCCCTGACGTACATAGACGGGGACCAATACATAAAGCCGACTTTTCTCTTCGGGGACATGATTGACAAGCAGTCCCAGACGAAGTCCAAGAAAGAACTCTGGGTTTTTCCTGCCGGGAGCTTGGTTTTGTATCTGCCCAAGATGCCGAGAGACTATCCCATCTCGGCGTTCTTCCATGCCACACATCCCGGGAGGATGTCGTGGACGCTGACTCTTGATCTTCACGGCAGGCCGGGGAAGATCTTTCATCTGAAAGGAGCTGACCAGGGGTCGTTTGTTAGCCACCCTTCCAACAATATGACGATGTTTAGGGGACTGTACCCGGGCAGTGTCCCGAGTGAAGACAGCCTAGTGATCCAGCCGGTCCAATTATCGACCTTCTGCAATGATTTTATGGGGCACGGGGGAGTATACCCCAAGGTGAACCCTCGGTGCGGTGGGTGGATGTCACTACCACATTTCTAGATGAGGGCATTTGTATAAATTCACTAATTTGAATAATTATGTGTTTAATAAATCTGTTGAGTTTTATAAACTAATTATATATTGTAAATGATATTTGGTTTTAGGTCAAACCCTAGAACTCATTAGGACAAACCCTAATGACTAAACCCAAATTTGAAAACCAATTCTAGAGAAACCCTAGAATTCAAATTTTAGGTCGGACCTCAAACCCTAGAAGGCCTAAACCTGAGTTAATTAGGTTCTACATGACCTAACATAGGGGGTTTAACCTAAACTATGCATTAGAAATCCTAACTTGGTTTTAATATAAAAAAGGGAACCCTCTCTTCCTTCATGTAGAAAGGAGAAACCCTAGCCGCCATCAAGGAAACCAATTCCCCCTCCAGATTTTGGAATCCAGACCTAGGAGATTCCTTTTCCTCCTCCAAAGCAAAGAGAAGCAAGGGGTTGGGTCAAGAAGCCTTGGAGAAGAAGAACCTCCATTGAAGAAGCCATCTCCCTAGGTAAAACCCTATTTTTATTCAATTAATCTCTGATTTCTGTTGTTCATGTCCATTAGGAAACCCCTATGGTGTAGATCTCGAATCCTAGGGATTCTACATGAAAACCTAGGTCGAATTAGGGTTTTGGGTGACCTACGTTTGGTTTTCCCCAATTTCGTGAACCCTAACCCTAGGTGTTTGCATGTAGACCTATTTCATTCTCCTACATGTAGGTTAGATCTCAATTTTTAGGGTTTTGGTTGAGGATTCATGGGTTCTAATGTGAAACCCGATTTCAGCCCCTAGGTGTTTGTAGGAATGCCCTTAGGGATTTACCTATCTATGTGTTCTATTTACTGCATGTTTTAATATACAAATCTATATACATAAATATATTTGCATTGTGTAAATAGTTGTGTGCAGTAGGTTCCTGTGCAGTCGAGGTGTGTAGTGAACATATAGGGACTGTGTTCTTACATCAGTGCATCAGGCATTGGGGGATTAATGTATCAGTATGCATTGGGGTTTTGATTAAGGCCCTGTTGAACAGTTGCTGTGTGTATGCATATGTGTATCAATAGGTTGGGGGTTTACTACACGCGTAGCTGAGTGTGTGAATCTGTGTGAGGGTATAGGGTGTGTCCCTGTGTTTAAAACACCAGTGTGGATATATGTGGCAGTGTCTCAGTAATACCTAGAATGTACCCAGGATGTTTCAATATGAATTCAGTTCATGTATCTTGTGTGTGGGTGTTTAACAGTGTGGGTATCAGTTTTTGTCTCAGAAATTTCCAGGTTCGTGTGTGAGTGTGTATACTGATGGTTTTGTGCTGTGTGTGGGGAATGACTGTGAGTATCTGTGTGTAAGTTGCAGTGTATGAAATCTGTATGTGTGCAATGTGTATCAGATAGGGGGAAGAGAGTTAGGACCTGTGTAGTGAGTTCTGTATGGCAGTGTAGTGTGTGTCCCCCAGATTTATTTTAGATTCAGAGTAGGTAATATCTGAGCTGTGTGAGTGTGATACTATGAATGAGTTCAGTGAGGAGTGTGTGATTACCTGTGTATAGGTAATTGAGTGGCTGTGTGTTAGATACCTGAGTATAGGACTGTGGCTCAGTGAACCTGTGAGTGTACCAATGTGTGCCTGAGAATGTGAGAACTAGTGCTAGCTGTGTGTATTCAGCAACTTGCCTGTGTGTGTGTGTCAATGTGAAACCAGTGTGAGAGCCTATGTGTACCAATACCAGTGTCAGTGTGGAGGAAAACTAGAAGAAGGATGTGTTATTTCAGTATCAGTGTGATATTGATACCCTTTGTTACTGATACTCTCACTTAGCCCTGATACTTGGCCTAATGTTCTATTTACAAGGTTCTTTATGCAGAATTATTTGAGAGAGTGATTTGTTCTAGGCTCAATAGTGTACTGTGTGTGTAATTCTGTGTGTTGAGCAGTGTCTTTATATTCAGGACTATGTGAACTATGAGTGTCTGTGTACATAAAACCAGTGACTGTGAGTCTAGTATATGTGAGCTGAGAGTGAGGAATCAATGTGCTGTGTGTGTGTGGCTATGTATCTGTGTGCTTAGTATCAGTAGGATAGCTGTGTATCTGAACCTGTGTATCTAGGTGAATCAGTGTATCCAGAATCCAGTGTGTGTAGAGTGTGCAACTATGAGTGGTTCACTATATCAGTTATCCTCATGTGAACTTGTGCAGTGAGTTAAGTATAGAGTATCAAGGGCAGTGGCAGTTAGTTTATCCTACACTTGCTTAAGGCAGATGGTTGTAGTAGCTAGTAGGATTTGTGAGGTGGGGGTTTGAGTTGGGTGTCTTGGATCAAGTGTTAAGGTACAGAGCTAGTATAAGAAAATTGCTAGATATCAAGTAAAAGTTAAGTTACTATATAAAACACTATTCTATATATTTTAGGTAAGTATAAATAACTCTAGTGTGGTGTTTAGTAGATCTTAGCTACTAGTATTACCCAGTCAGCCTAGTAATGACTAGTTTTAGCTAGGTTGGTCCAGTATGGGCTATCATGGTATATAAATGGACTAGTAGACCTAGTTAATCAGTATGACCTAGTGAGACCAAGTTGACTAGTATTGACCAGAAGTTCTAGTATGACCTAGAGGCCTCATAATTAAATTAGTTAAGCATGTTAATTCCTTTTTCAATATCTGACATTAATATTCCATAAATAGGTCATTGTGATCCCACTTTGGACATCGATCCTTACACCTTGCTCAGGACCACAGGCGAGTACATTCTCTGACAGTTTTCATTGTTGATTATTTCTATAATTCAGTTGTATTACATACTTGATTCCGACACTATGGATACACGGGTTAGCACCCTAGATCCCCGTTATGAGGAGTCGTGACTGGAATCTATCTTGCTAGCTGGGGGTTGGGGAACTATTAGTAGATTATATGATCATATCCAACATTTACATGCATCATAGCTCACCCCACTTCTCACGTTGGGTGCGGCCTGACCATTTTACATGCATCATAGCTGTTATATATGATTAGCCTGACCACTACATGCATCATAGCTAACCATATGGTTAGCCTGACCTACAAGAATCATAGCTAATAATATATAACCAGCCTGATCTAGTCCCAAGCCGATCACATAATAAACTGATAATTCAAACACTTAGCTAGATATCTATTTTATTCAGATCCACTTGTTCTAGCATTCACTGTTTATTGTTCATTGCTAGATGCTCTATTACCTATATTCATTTTCTCCAGTACTTTATATTTTCAGCCTATATTCTCATCTGGTATTTCTTACACTGTTTATAGTCTTTGTCAATTTAATGAAACTGCTGTTAGTGCTTGTGCTTCGCTCCAATCCTGACTGGATAACATTTTTCAGAGGACCTGGAGAACTATTGCCCCACTCATTACGACCCAGGATTTGAGGGAGATTTCACTCCGGAAATCCCCGAGGAGTTGCCCAGCCTAGAGGAGAACTTACCTGCTTGTACTTAGATTACTTTTTCTGCATTTATTGTTTCAGACTGAGACTGAGTTGTAATTATTATTTTGTGACTTTGTGAGGTCATCTAGACGCAGATTTTAGTTGGACTTATTGTGGTTGGTTTTTAATAGAACTCTTTTCTATTCTCATTGTGCCATTATTTCTATTAGCTTGTGATTGAGTATATCATAGAACTGTGGATTATTTATCATTGTCCTCCGTGCGGAGTTGAGACTATTGACAGGATATATTATATGTTGAGACCTAGACAGCGTTCTACCGCCGATGCTGCGGCGTAGGCTGGACGTACCCACGACTCATGCCCAAATTCTGGGTGCGGGTCGTGACACATTTTTAGTGGTGGCCCATGCAGGTCTGGTCCTAGATTCGTATTAGAGCGATATCGTAGTAGTGTTCGCTTAGAATATTACTACGAGCCTGTTTTAGGAAATAGGAATTTGGCCGGGGATATGCTCAATCACAATTAGGAAATTCTGATTCTTATAATACTGCTCTTAATAATTTTTCCTTTAGAAATTACTGTCCTTCTTTGATGATATCGTGTCTATTGCCTTGATTAAATTCTTCGATCTGTCTTCAGGATGCCGCCGAGAACCAGATCCCGGAGAACCGGAGCAGCAGAGTCAGAGAGGTCTGCCACCTCTCGCCTTGCCGGACAGACATCCGCAGCACCTCCTACATCTCCAGTACATGTGGGAGTGTCTGCAGCATTCGGGGGTCCTCCACCACCTGTTCAGAGGGTCCCCATAGCTACGACGGCACCACCACCACCACCACCACCAGTTCAGCATCCAGGAGGTGTGCCCGTCGATGGAGCACAGATGTTCGCTTTGATTCAGGGCATGGTCGATGCCCAGAGGACGTCGGCAGAAGCCCAGAGGGTACAGGCTGAGGCACATCAGGCCCAGACAGAGATGATGAGGGTGAACATGGAGAATGCTCATCAAGTGGCTCTCCAGGCTGTGGAGAGAGTCACTCAGCAACAGCAGCGTCCTGATCAGCACCACCAGAGGCCAGGCACCATTGTAGATTTCAAGAGGATGATGCCTCAGGAGTTCAAGGGGACAGAAGGGATACTCTACACCGATGATTGGCTAGAGGACATCGAGAGGAACTTGCGCTTGGTACAGCTTCCGGAGGCTCTTCAGATTGAGGCCGCCGGCAGCCAGATGTTCGACATCGCCTTGACGTGGTTTCGCACAGAGCCGAGACTCCTTAACAGGGGACTCACTTGGGAAGCTTTCAAGGAGCTCTTCAAAGAGAAGTTCTTTCCTGATGTTGCCCTGGGAGCTTTGGAGAGTCAGTTCCATGACTTAGTCCAGGGGAGCTCGTCCGTCGACGAGTATGCCGCGGAGTTTTCCCGCCTGAGCTGCTTCACGCCATCGATGATTAGAGATCCGGGGGACAGGGCCCGGAAGTTCAGAAAGGGGCTGGCAAGGGAGATCAAGTCTCGCACGTCGGGACGTCGCACAGCTACCTACGAGGGCATATTGATGGATGCTCAGATAGCCGAGGACGACTTGGGCCTCAGGCCCAAGAGGGGACGCGATGGTTCCGGAGGAGCAAACAGTAGTGCAGGACCGGGCAAGCATCCACACTTTCAGCAGCAGCACCAGGCACCAGCCCGAGGGCAGGTCCAGCAGCAGCAACAGAGACAGACTCAGCCCGCCATCCAGTATGCATACTGCGGGAAGACGGGACATACTAGAGATATCTGCAGGAAGAGATTGGGCTCATATCTGTCCTGCGGATCGACGACACACCAGCTGAGGGATTGCCCTACCATTCGTCCAGGTCAGGGTGGAGCAGCCGCCCAGAGAGGACCAAACAGGGTACCTGCCGTACCAGGAGGCTAACAACAGAGGGCACCACTTCCACCACAACATCAGAAGTTTGCCCAGCACCAGCAGCAGAGAGGTGTACCCCAGGGGCGAGCGTACGCTATGGCAGTCGAGGAGTTCGAGCCAGCAGGAGACTTGATCACAGGTTCGGTTCTTCTCGATTGTATTCCCGTATTTACCTTATTCGACTCTGGCGCTTCCCATAGTTTTATGTCTGTATCTTATGCACTTCGACATCATTTAGACACAGAACCATTAGCTAGGACTTGCAAGATCATGACTGGTGGAGGTATTATCCTAGTCCGTGATTACTGCAAGGACCGGAGGGTGTCAGTAGGAGGCCGAGAGTTGAGCGTGAGCTTACTCGTCATGCCACTTTCGGGGTATGATATTGTACTCGGAATGGACTGGTTGAGTAGGCATCATGCTAATATAGATTGTTATAGAGGCAGAGTATTATTTAGACCACCAGGAGAGCCAGAGTTTGAGGTTGTCAGAGGAGCAGCGGAACAGAGCAGGAGCACATTTTGCGGAGCCAGGGCGGAAGAAGAGGAGTTGCCACATCCTCTGATAGCGGAGTTCCTGGATGTATTTCCGGAGGAGTTGCCAGGCTTGCCGCCAGACAGAGATATTGAATTCTCTATAGACTTGGTTCCAGGAGCGGAGCCCATTTCACAAAATGTCTATAGAGTCAACAACAGCGAGCTGGCAGAACTGAAGAAGCAAGTTGAGGAGCTGCAGGACAAAAGCTTCATCAAATCCAGTTCTTCACCATGGGGAGCTCCGGTATTGTTCGTACCGAAGAAGGACGGCACGGTGCGCATGTGCATTGATTATAGAGATTTGAACAATATCACTATCAAGAACAAGTACCCGCTGCCGAGGATAGATAATCTTTTCGATCAGTTGAGCGGGGCGAGGGTGTTTTCAAAGATAGATTTGAGGTCAGACTATCACCAGGTGAAGGTAAAGAAAGAAGACACGCCGAAGACAGCCTTTCGGACCAGATACGGCCAGTTTGAGTTCATGGTGATGCCATTTGGTTTAACCAATGCACCGACAGTATTCATGAACCTGATGAACAAGGTGTTCCACCAGTACCTTGACAAGTTCATGGTAGTGTTCATCGACGATATTCTCGTATATTCCAAGACCCCGGAGAAGCACGAAGAGCACCTGAGGTTGGTCTCAGAGACTCTCAGGAGGGAGAAACTGTACGAGAAACTCTCTAAGTCTGAATTCTTCCTTGACAAGGTTGAATTTCTTGGGCATGTGGTATCGGGTGACGGAATCTCGGTTAACCCACAGAAGATCGAGGCAGTGGAGTCATGGGCTACCCCAGTTCAGTGGCTGAGATCAGGAGTTTCCTCGGGCTAGCAGGATACTACAGAAGGTTTGTGCAAGACTTCTCCAAGATTGCAGCGCCAATGACCAGATTGACTAGGAAGGATGTGGATTTTGTCTGGACGGAGGAGTGCCAGGCTGTATTTGATGAGCTGAAGAAGAGGTTGACGACAGCTCCAGTTTTGATGTTGCCAGCAGGGACAGGTGGTTTCACCATCTACAGTGATGCTTCAGGTAAGGGTCTGGGATGTGTTCTTCAACAGCACGGAAAGGTAATTGCCTATGCTTCCAGGCAGTTACGTCCTCATGAAAAGAACTATCCCACCCACGATTTGGAGTTGGCAGCAGTTATCTTCGCTCTAAAGCTGTAAAAATATTACTTGTACGGAGAGCGTGTGGAGATCTTTACAGACCACAAGAGCTTGAAGTACGTGTTCACACAGAAGGAGCTGAACATGAGGCAGAGGAGGTGGTTGGAGTTGATGAAGGACTTCGATATCTCATTGCAGTACCACCCAGGAAAGGCCAACGTAGTCGCCGATGCCTTGAGCAGGTATCCGATGGCTATGTACTTGACGACAGATAGACATTTGTTGGCTGATCTGGAAAGCTTGGAGATTAAGGTGTTAGTTCCCGGTACTGAGATTCAGATGTGGGGATTGCAGATACAGTCCGAACTGATGGACAGGATCAGAGCTGCGCAGTACGATGATGAGGCTCTGAGGAGTATCAGAGCACAGGTTCAGACTGGATTGTCGGACGACTTTACTATCGCAGAGAATGGTTCCTTACGGCACGACACGAGGATGTGTGTGCCGAGCGGAGAGCTGCACGAGGAGGTTTTACAAGAGGCACACCGCTCTCAGTACTCGATGCATCCCGGTGCCAACAAGATGTATCGAGACTTGAGGGAGCACGTATGGTGGTATGGAATAAAGCGCGAGGTAGCACGCTTCGTATCCCGGTGTCTAGTGTGCCAGCAGGTAAAGGCAGACCGGCAGAGGCCAGTTGGTTTGCTTCAACCTTTACCGATCCCAGAATGGAAATGGGAGCACGTGACCATGGATTTCATTTCAGGGCTTCCACGTTCTCCAGGAGGGAAGGACGCGATTTGGGTCATCGTGGACAGGTTGACCAAATCAGCCCATTTCTTACCTTTCAAGGTGGGCACGTCGACAGAGAGGCTAGCGGAGATGTACGTGCGACAGATCGTTAGGCTTCATGGAGTTCCTATAAGCATCGTCTCGGATCGGGATAGCCGTTTCACTTCCCACTTCTGGAGGAGTCTGCAGGCTAGCTTGGGCACTCAGCTCAAGTTCAGTACCGCATATCACCCCAAACAGACGGGCTGTCTGAACGGACTATTCAGACTCTCGAGGATATGCTACGCACTTGCGTTCTAGATCTCGGAGGTTCTTGGGAGGATCATCTGCACCTGGTAGAGTTCGCTTACAACAACAGCTACCAGGCAAGCATCGAGATATCACCATTTGAGGCTCTTTATGGACGGAGGTGTCGTACACCGTTATCTTGGGACGACGTTGGAGAGAGAGCCTTGTTAGGACCAGAAATGGTCGTGGATGTAGCAGAAAAGGTGAAACTCATCAGAGACAGACTGCGAGTGGCGCAGGACAGACAGCGGCATTGGGCCGACAGCCACCGTAGATCCCTTGAGTTTCAGGTATAGATTATTATTTTCTGGTTGTGTTGTTTGTTTATACTGCGTATTGAGACTGTTTTGTTTTAGGTTGGCGATCTAGTATTCCTACGGATTTCTCCGATGTGTGGCACGATTCGTTTTGGTCGAGGCGGGAAGCTTAGCCCACGCTACATCGGACCCTTTGGTATTCTTACGAGGGTAGGTACAGTGGCTTATAGACTGGACTTGCCGCCGGCATTAGAGGGAGTGCATGATGTGTTCAACGTATCACAGCTGAGACGGTACATGGCAGACCCTAGTCACGTACTTGACCACTCGGAGATTGAGGTTGGTCCGACGCTCAGCTACCCTGAGCAGCCCGTAGAGATCTTGGACCGCAGAGAGAAGGTATTGCGGAACCAAACTATTCCTTTGGTTCGTGTTGCATGGAGACATCACTCTCCAGGGGAGTCGACCTGGGAGAGAGAGGACGAAATACGCGAGCAATACCCGTACCTCTTCTAGACTTGAGGTATATTTTCTTTTCTGATTTTATTCTTATTCTATTCAGTCCAAATTTCGAGGACGAAATTTCTTTTAGGAGGGTAGACTTGTCACTACCATATTTCCAGATGAGGGCATTTATATAAATTTACTATTTTGAATAATTATGTGTTTAATAAATCTGTTGAGTTTTATAAACTAATTATATATTGTAAATGATATTTGGTTTTAGGTCAAATCCTAGAACTCATTAGGACAAACCCTAATGACTAAACCCAAATTTGAAAACCAATTCTAGAGAAACCCTAGAATTCAAATTTTAGGTCGGACCTCAAACCCTAGAAGGCCTAAACCTGAGTTAATTAGGTTCTACATGACCTAACATAGGGGGTTTAACCTAAACTATGCATTAGAAACCCTAACTTGGTTTTAATATAAAAAGGGAACCCTCTCTTCCTTCATGTAGAAAGGAGAAACCCTAGCCTCCATCAAGGAAACCAATTCCCCCTCCAGATTTTGGAATCCAGACCTAGGAGATTCCTTTTCCTCCTCCAAAGCAAAGAGAAGCAAGGGATTGGGTCAAGAAGCCTTGGAGAAGAAGAATCTCCATTGAAGAAGCCATCTCCCTAGGTAAAAGCCTATTTTTATTCAATTAATCTCTGATTTCTGTTGTTCATGCCCTTTAGAAAACCCTTATGGTGTAGATCTCGAATCCTAGGGATTCTACATGAAAACCTAGGTCGAATTAGGGTTTTGGGTGACCTACATTTGGTTTTCCCCAATTTCGTGAACCCTAACCCTAGGTGTTTGCATGTAGACCTATTTCATTCTCCTACATGTAGGTTAGATCTCGATTTTTAGGGTTTTGGTTGAGGATTCATGGGTTCTAATGTGAAACCCGATTTCAGCCCCTAGGTGTTTGTAGGAATGCCCTTAGGGATTTACCTATCTATGTGTTCTATTTACTGCATGTTTTAATATACAAATCTATATACATAAATATATTTGCATTGTGTAAATAGTTGTGTGCAGTAGGTTCCTGTGCAGTCGAGGTGTGTAGTGAACATATAGGGACTGTGTTCTTACATCAGTGCATCAGGCATTGGGGGATTAATGTATCAGTGTGCATTGGGGTTTTGATTAAGGCCCTGTTGAACAGTTGCTGTGTGTGTGCATATGTGTATCAATAGGTTGGGGGTTTACTACACGCGTAGCTGAGTGTGTGAATCTGTGTGAGGGTATAGGGTGTGTCCCTGTGTTTAAAACACCAGTGTGGATACATGTGGCAGTGTCTCAGTAAAACCTAGAATGTACCCAGGATGTTTCAATATAAATTCAGTTCATGTATCTGTGTGTGTGGGTGTTTAACAGTGTGGGTATCAGTTTTTGTCTCAAAAATTTCCAGGTTCGTGTGTGAGTGTGTATACTGATGGTTTTGTGCTGTGTGTGGGGAATGACTGTGAGTATCTGTGTGTAAGTTGCAGTGTATAAAATCTGTATGTGTGCAATGTGTATCAGATAGGGGAAAGAGAGTTAGGACCTGTGTAGTAAGTTCTGTGTGGCAATGTAGTGTGTGTCCCCCAGATTTATTTCAGATTCAGAGTAGGTAATATCTGAGCTGTGTGAGTGTGATACTATGAATGAGTTCAGTGAGGAGTGTGTGATTACCTGTGTATAGGTAATTGAGTGGCTGTGTGTTAGATACCTGAGTATAGGACTGTGGCTCAGTGAACCTGTGAGTGTACCAATGTGTGCCTGAGAATGTGAGAACCAGTGCTAGCTGTGTGTATTCAGCAACTTGCCTGTGTGTGTGTGTCAATGTGAAACCAGTGTGAGAGCCTATGTGTACCAATACCAGTGTCAGTGTGGAGGAAAACTAGAAGAAGGATGTGTTATTTCAGTATCAGTGTGATATTGATACCCTTTGTTACTGATACTCTCACTTAGCCCTGATACTTGGCCTGATGTTCTATTTACAAGGTTCTTTATGCAGAATTATTTGAGAGAGTGATTTGTTCTAGGCTCAATAGTGTACTGTGTGTGTAATTCTGTGTGTTGAGCAGTGTCTTTGTATTCAGGACTATGTGAACTATGAGTGTCTGTGTACATAAAACCAGTGACTATGAGTCTAGTGTATGTGAGCTGAGAGTGAGGAATCAATGTGCTGTGTGTGTGTGGCTATGTATCTGTGTGCTTAGTATCAGTAGGATAGCTGTGTATCAGAACCTGTGTATCTAGGTGAATCAGTGTATCCAGAATCCAGTGTGTGTAGAGTGTGCAACTGTGAGTGGTTCACTATATCAGTTATCCTCATGTGAACTTGTGCAGTGAGTTGAGTATAGAGTATCAAGGGCAGTGGCAGTTAGTGTATCCTACACTTGCTTAAGGCAGATGGTTGTAGTAGCTAGTAGGATTTGTGAGGTGGGGGTTTGAGTTGGGTGTCTTGGATCAAGTGTTAAGGTACAGAGCTAGTATAAGAAAATTGCTAGATATCAAGTAAAAGTTAAGTTACTATATAAAACACTATTCTATATATTTTAGGTAAGTATAAATAACTCTAGTATGGTGTTTAGTATATCTTAGCTACTAGTATTACCCAGTCAGCCTAGTAATGACTAGTTTTAGCTAGGTTGGTCCAGTATGGGCTATCATGGTATATAAATGGACTAGTAGACCTAGTTAATCAGTATGACCTAGTGAGACCAAGTTGACTAGTATTGACCAGAAGTTCTAGTATGACCTAGAGGCCTCATAATTAAATTAGTTAAGCATGTTAATTCCTTTTTCAATATCTGACATTAATATTCCATAAATAGGTCGTTGTGATTCCACTTTGGACATCGATCCTCACACCTTGCTCAGGACCACAGGCGAGTACATTCTCTGACAGTTTTCATTGTTGATTATTTCTATAATTCAGTTGTATTACATACTTGATTTCGATACTATGGATACACGGGTTAGCACCCTAGATCCCCGTCATGAGGAGTCGTGACTGGAATCTATCTTGCTAGCTGGGGGTTGGGGAACTATTAGTAGATTATATGATCATATCCAACATTTACATGCATCATAGCTCACCCCACTTCTCACGTTGGGTGCGGCCTGACCATTTTACATGCATCATAGCTGTTATATATGATTAGCCTGACCACTACATGCATCATAGCTAACCATATGGTTAGCCTGACCTACAAGAATTATAGCTAATCATATATAACTAGCCTGATCTAGTCCCAAGCCGATCACATAATAAACTGATAATTCAAACACTTAGCTAGATATATATTTTATTCAGATCCACTTGTTCTAGCATTCACTGTTTATTGTTCATTGCTAGATGCTCTATTGCCTATATTCATTTTCTCCAGTACTTTACATTTTCAGCCTATATTCTCATCTGGTATTTCTTACACTGTTTATAGTCTTTGTCAATTTAATGAAACTGCTGTTAGTGCTTGTGCTTTGCTCCAATCCTGACTGGATAACATTTTTTAGAGGACCTGGAGAACTATTGCCCCACTCATTACGGCCCAGGATTTGAGGGAGATTTCACTCCGGAAATCCCCGAGGAGTTGCCCAGCCTAGAGGAGAACTTACCTGCTTGTACTTAGATTACTTTTTCTGCATTTATTGTTTCAGACTGAGACTGAGTTGTAATTATTATTTTATGACTTTGTGAGGTCATCTAGACCCAGATTTGAGTTGGACTTATTGTGGTTGGTTTTTAATAGAACTCTTTTCTATTCTCATCGTGCTATTATTTCTATTAGCTTATGATTGAGTATATCATAAAATTGTAGATTGTGGAGTTGAGACTATTGACAGGATATATTATATGTTGAGACCTAGACAGCGTTCTACCGCCGATGCTGCGGCGTAGGCTGGACGTACCAACGACTCATGTCCAAATTCCGGGTGCGGGTCGTGACAGTGGATCACCCCTACAAACCTTCGATGGGCTCGCTTAGTTGATTGGGCCCTGAAGCATTTTCAGACCGAGTTGGAGAACATTGGTCTGTTTGCAGCTGTGAGTGCCACCAGCGTTGGGTTACCTCCTAACCCCAACCTGTTTCTGGCACTGATGGAGCGATATATTTCGCTGACCGGGACTTTCGCCACTCCACTGGGGGAGTTGGGATTGGCCCTCCATGAGATGGCAGAGATCTTGAGACTGCCGATAGGGGATACTCCGTATGAAGAGTATGTTCCTACGAACCGGGAGCTGGAGGATTCAGATCCTCGGGTAGTGGAGGTATATCAGGAGCTGATGTGCCACTACCTCGCTTGCACCGCTTTTTATGGTGAGCCCTAAGATTTGGCTCATATCAATAGATGGACTTCCTACCTCTTTTTTCACCGGTCCAGAAATGCTAAGCCTGAGAAGGTATTGGAGGGTAAGGATCAGCCTGTGAATCCTCTGAGCGCGCTTAATGCTCAGGTAGTCGACGATCTCATGGTAGACGCTGGGGCTCCAGACTTGATCCTCGACGAAGGGATAGGACAGTATCCTGTAGGCACTAAGGCCTATAGTTATTTGAGGCGCTGCCGCAGGCCTCTGTCCAGGGAAGCTCAACTGGCTGGCTTCCTCTCCATATGGCTGCGCCGACTGGTGGTACCTGGCATCGCATCTGCGGACCGTATTCACCGCAACACGCTATGGCCTACAGTACGTCTGGTATTTGGGGCAAGACTGGGCTTGCTCCCTGCCATGGTGTGCCGTATTCAAGCTGGCCTGAGGGCCATGACTGATGGGCTGCTCGCCGATGAAACTCGGCGTGATAGCTTTCCCAGGGTAGAATTACCATACCTGTATCTGATGGGATGGTTAATTCTTCATAACCCCAAGATTATGTCTCCCGGCTCCGGTAGTAGTTCGGGGGCTAGTTTCTTGCTGAACTACCAAAAATCTTCCTGAAATGTGGCCACGGTTCTAGACTGTCGGCGGGCGTTGGGCTTCAGTCATAGCTGAAAGCTCTTCTGCACTGTCCCCTCTTTACATCGCAATCAATCGGGGATTAGGCTTGAGGATTCAGGCAGAGAAAGGACAATCTTTCTCCTGAAGTTTTTAATTGGTTGGTCTGCATTAGACCTTCCCATTTACTGTATAGGAGTGAAGACCATTGCTTCTTGGAGCCCTACCTGCCTAGTCGGTTTGCCAGGCAGTTTGGGTATGATCAGTTGCACGTGGGCAATGCCCTTACCAGCTTCCGGTCCAGGGGTGGACTCATTGATGGAGCTAGAGGATGGCGATACTTCTTCATGGGTTGTACTGGAGCAATTTTTACTGTGCCGGTCATTACACTCTCCACGGAGCTGTGCATCCTGCACTCGTATGCCCAGTTCTATGTGGCAACGAACACCTTCCATCGCGATTTTGATATGCATAGAAGTTTTAGGGTGCCCTCTTCCAAGTCTGGGGGAAGAGTGGAAGTCCCCTCGGTCTCTTCTGACGAGGGTGAGGAGTCCGTCACTCCAGATGAGCCTCTATTGGCGGTATCGAGGGGTGAAGTACCTCTGCTTCCGGGGCCTTTGGTAATCTTCGGCAAGCGAAGGGCTCCTACTCCGAAGGAAACTTCCCCTCGCAAGAGGAAGAAGAAGATGGTTAATCGTCCTCTCCGGATTCCTGGTATTGAGGCTCCTGGAAGTGAGCCTGCCTCTCCCCATGTTGGGGATGATTCTTTGATTGGAGGTTCCTCGCCTTTTAGAGAGGGACCCTCTAATGTTCCGACCGGTGGTGCCGGAGAATCTCTGTTGGAGGCCGCCGTCGCTGCTACTGCTTCAGGTAGTGGAACGAGGTCGCCTCCGGGGCTGAGTATATCTTTACGTTGATCGGCATCGGGAGAGACCCCTGCCGTGCCTGTAAGCGCACCTGGCGAGATTCCAGCCGATGAGCCTCGGTTGGATTTTGACGAGGACCTGGAAGACTATTTGCCAGCGTCAGTTAGCAGACCCCTTTCTCCAGGTATGACAGCTTGCTTAGCATCGTTAAGAAATGATTTAGCTGTACAGGCCGCAGATGCGACATATATGCCGTCGGCCATGGGTAAATATCGTCTTCACGTCTCTTTTTAGAAAAGTTAACATCATTTCGATACTAACTTCCCTTCGTCCTCTTTTCAGGGAAAGACCTCTTCGGGGAGGGCAGTGTAGATGCGCCCTTCGGCTCTATTTCAGGTCCTGGCGGCAACACGGAGGTGGCTGATTTTGAAGAGGAAACATCTTCGGGTGCCGGCTCGCCTGTCGACGAGGTCTCGATATCTCAAGAGGAGGACGAGCCTGTCATTGCGACAATGCCTCCTTCGAGTATGCTGGTATCTTCGTCCAGTGTTGGCGTTTCTTCTTTTGTCGTACCACCTGTTGAGGCGACGGCCGTGGCGACATCATCTGCGGCTGTTCTTGGAGGGGGATTTGCCAATATCGAGGCCACCCCCAGCGTCCAATCAGATCTAGCTGTGCTGATCGAGCAGTACACTGATATCTTCTACACCACTTTAAAAATGTTAATATCAACGGTGTTGGCGAAGAATCTGTGTTTTGCGTCACTGAAGAGGTCCTTCCAGTCCGCGATAATGCCGATCCAAGAATTCGACGACACTGGGCTAGCTGAAACGCTGGAGGAGATAGTTAATAGTTTGGAGCAACCCATTAACGAATACTTGCAGCTAGCTCAAGACAATATTGAAGATCTGGTCCAGGCTAGATACGACTCCATGACTGCACGGCTTGCCAAACAGATGGCAGGCGTAAATAAATCCATCCAGACACATCAGCAGGAGATGGATGAAGGAAAAGCCGTCGTGGAGGAGGCCATTGCTCTTCAAACGAAGTGCCAGGCCGAGCACGAAGGGAATGTAGCGAGGGTCCTCAGGTTGGAAACGAAGCTCGCTCAGGCAAAAGAGTGGGCTTCTCAGTCGTCGGAAGCTCTAGTTGTGGCGGATAGCCGATTGGGCGTAGCACAACAAAACCTGGAGCGTGCAGGAGTCGCCCGTGCTGGTTTTCTTTGGGCTAGAGCCGAACTGTCCCTCCGGAGCAATAATGAGGCACGACTGGAGCGGGCTCACAATGATGTCTTGGATTCCAGGACTGAGAGGATGGCCGCACTGGCGCAGCAGCTTCGCGACCTGACCGCTCCCCCAAAATAATATACTTTTGCTTTTTCTTTTCAATGTACTTCCGCTCCTTTTTGGGAATAATAAAGAGGCTTTCATCTAACTTTGTGGACCCATCATTTCGGAATGTAAATGACAGGTTTGGGTGAAAGTGATATCAGAGGTAATATGGATGTGATATACTCTCGGTAAGTTTTAGCAAGACATATCTATTCAGAGGTAATATGAACATGATAGAATACGATCCCACTAGTTTCGTTTTGGAAGTAGTTTTGTCAGAATGAGGTTTTCGCCATATTCCACTCGAGCGGAGGAGGTTAAGCATAGTACCTTTTTAGGAATTTGCCATTGATATGAGCCATTAACAGGTCTCCATTCGGCTAGGCTAACCTGTAAGCGCTGTTTGAGAACGTCGTCTCGATCACATAAGGGCCTTCCCATTTGGGCTAGAATTTGCCCTTACTTTTGTGAGTTAGAATCATCGACCTTCTCACAGCTAAAACTAGCTCGCCGACTTTGAACACCCTTTCCTTCACTTTTTGATTAATAGCTCTGGAAGTACGTGCTTGGTAGAGTGCGATGCGCTGTTGAGCTTGGAGGCATTTCTCGTCTAATCCTTCCAGCTCTTGAAGCCTTAACAGGTCATTCTTTTCTTGAGTCAACTCATTAGCCACGGCTATCCTGAGTGACGGAATTTGGATCTCGATGGGGAGAACTGCTTCACTCCCGTAGACTAATGAGAATGGTGTGCAACCTGTCGGTGCTCGTACCGTTGTACGGTATGCCCAGAGATATTCTTCCAGCTTCTCATTCCAATCCCTTTTGTTCGAAGAGACGAACTTCTTCAAGAGCTTGATAATGGTTTTGTTGAAAGCTTCCGCCAAACTATTAGCAACAGGATTATACGTCGTAGAGGCGACATTTTGTATCCAATTTTTATCGCAAAATCGATAAAACGCTTGGCTGATGAATTGAGGCCCATTGTCATGGATTATCCTTCGGGGTATCCCGAAGCGGTAAATAACGTAATACTTGATGAAGCTGATCATATTAGATGTCTTTACCTCAGCAAGAGGGATCGCCTCTGCCCATTTGGAGAAGTAATCCATGATGGCCAGTATGAACCGGTGACCTCTGGAAGAAGATGGGTGAATAGGACCAATTGGCAGATACAAGACCACACTCTCAGCGGGGAAAACCTATGGTTCTCTCTTGGGCTTCGTTTGGGACTGTTTGTCAATCATGTCCCCAAAGAGAAAAGCCGGCTTTATGTACTGGTCCCCGTCTATGTACGTCAGGGGCTCCCCGTTAATCATGTTCAGCAACGTCCGCTCGCCCTGAGCCGATATCAAGATCTTCCTTCCTTCAGGATACTGGGGTCCGGAGATAGGAAATGTCACGTGGGACAGATCCTCCAGATAGTTTGAGTGCAGCATCCCGGCAGCGGAACCCATCACCTCGGCCAGTGGAGACTCATGCAAGTTAACTGCAAAAGTCCAAGGAAAATACGTCATTACAAATCTTGCAACATAAAGACCAAGAAATGACAGTCTGTGCTTTACGCCAAGACTGTACAAAATTTAGTCATTTTACGCCGGAAGTCACATCCAGTAGCGTAATTGGCGGTATACAGTCCGTGCTTTACGCCAGACTACAAAAATTCTAGTTATTATGCCAGAGGTCCCATCCACAAGTGTAAAATTAAAATTTTATAGTATACACCAAGTTCTCGGCAGTCAGAGCTTTTACGCTCAAAACTGCAAAAATATAGAGTTTTTACGCTGGCACATTAGAAATGTGGGCATAAAAGATAAAAATGTCTCCGTGCGTCATCTTCCTCAAAGAGGCTATCAGCACAGAAGACGACCTAGCGCGGTCACGTTCAACATGTGCGAAGGATTTTTCGTCATTCTTTGTCATCCCAAAGGCTCTACCTCTAAGGCCGGGTGCGCTACTCATCGGTGGGATGATTCGCTTAGAAGAAAGTTCACCTTGCCCGACCGAAGACTCTCGCGCTGGGGCATAAGAACGAGAAGAAGAACCTATACTATTTCCCTTAGTGGAGGGGATTTGTTTCGGCGCCATTTCTGAAAACTCGGAGTGCTCGGAGAAAGAACGAGAGGAAAAACTCAAACAGTCGAAGGCTCTCTTTCGCAGAAGACGGATGAAAAGTTTTTCTCTCAAAAGCTTGGGATATATATAGAGTTCGGGTCGACTCCTCGAATCCTCGGACGGACTCCTCGAAACCCGAACCAAATCTTCTAATTAATATTCGGTTATGATTGGGTCCTACGTCAGCCTATTATTCAGAGAAGGCGGACAGTCAGCGAATTCGAAAAGTTTTTTGCGCAAAGCAGGTCAGCGGTTCCTACGCTAAGGAGCTTTCTACGCTCGACAGCAGCAGATCTACGGTTTTACGCTCACAAGCTATAAGTCTATGGTTTTACGCCCGGATGACTTTGTGCTCGGTAGCTTTTATGCTCGAGAGGCTACAAACCTACGACTTTACGCTCAGCAGATACCAAATTGATGATCTCACGCTCGGTGGCGCTTAGTTTACGCTCAGAAGCAACAGATCCGCAACTTTACGCTCGGAGAGATTTTCTTTTCAGAAGCTACAAGTCAATAGTTCTACGCTAAGGAGCTTTCTACGCTCGACAGCTACGAATCTACGGCTTTACGTTCGACGGCTACAAGTCGGGTTTTACGCCCAGATGCCTTTGTGCTCAGTAGCTTTTATGCTCGAGAGGCTACAAACCTACGACTTCACGCTCAGGAACCACAAGTCTATGATTTCACGCTCGATGGTATTTAGTTTATGCTCAGAGGCTACAGACTAATAATTTTATGCTCCACGACTTTCCATACATCTGAAAGATACGCCGGCCAGATTACGCGTACATCTGAACAGTCCTCAAAGCGGTCAATTGCAAAGAGTTCACACAGAAGATACTCGTTCTTGACCTCAAGATATCCCAAGTACCCAAAGCATACATAGTTCTATATTGAAAAATTACTCTTCTTCATGGTTCGATTCGAAAGTTCATCCAGACTCCAGTCTGAATATCTCGTCTATCAAGATGGCAACTAAGTTTGACAGCCATTTCTCGACCCTGTTCCAAGGGATTTTCGAGAAATCATTCTTGAAGACGAAGTCTGAACAAAAATTCTGTTCATCAGAAGTAAAAACAACAGTTTAGAGCTCTACGCGGTTCCTCAGTCCTAGCAGCAGGACAGTTCTAAATATTCAAAATGCTCAACAGCGTTCTATGGACTATTCGCTATACGTAAAAGACTGGACCTAGCACTCTTTTTATACAGAGTCCGCGTAAAGAATCAGATGTATCGAAGCTATACATATTCAGACTTCACAGCAACGTATGGCAAAATGATCACATGGAGAAGAAGACGACTTTATTAAAAGAAAATCACGATTACATATGAGGGAAATCCGGTCTATAAGGATTTTTCTATATTTTTATGATTACATATGAGGGAAACTCCGTCTACAAAGGATTTCCCCATCGTCGTCTGAAGATCACCCAGAAGCTGTTCTGACAGGTTCTTAATGGGCTTCAATTCTTTATCCATCTTCTCCAGCAGTCAGTCAGTTCCAGCGAACTGACTGACATGGCAATGATCAACGGCGGGAGAATACAGAGTTGGAACTTGCATAAATTATGCAGATCCTACGGTCCGTGCGCCGTGACCGATTGAGTTGACATATTCCATCCAACTCAATCCTGGACAGCAGCCAGTTTTGCCTGCCCTCGTCCACCGGTAACGGGAGAAGACACCACTTGCAAGCTGTATGGTCCAATGCGACCCTTCCCTACTCCTGGAAGAACCGCCATATAAAGTTGCTGATTATCCCGAGCAAGGGAGGCTAAGATATCCTTCCATGATCCATCGTTGCTGTGGACACTTGCTCGAAGATGCCGTCTTCTTCGGCTCCTTACATGCTGGAAGAACATGATCTCCTTCTTCCTTAGATCGACCCGACGAACTCCGGCGATCATCTCTGCGTGGTGATGGAAATGTGGGGAGAACGGGTTAACCCCCCAGCCTTTTTATAGGCGAAAGAGATCACACCGATTCCCAATAAATCTGCCATAAAGTCAGCATCGACCGTTTCAACGCTCCATTCAGAAACTTTTTGTACCTTGTTACGTCCCTCTGAGGACCGGGTTCCCTGCCAGTTTTGCAGCATAGGTGATTACGGAGCATTTGGAGTTGCTGTAGGAGTTGCATGTCTTGCGGGCATGGTACCAGGTACTCATATTATATCTACCGGCATTATGGTTATTTTACAATATTTATTTCATCTGCTGTTGTAGCCTAGTTTTTATAGACTCATACTTCTTTTCGAGTCTATTCGAGTTAGTGTGTTATTGGACGGCCGACTTTAGCACATATAGCTCTTTCTTATATACTTCTGTACTTTGTGGATTGAGACATAGATGTTTACATTTATGGGATATCTAGATAGTGCCCTTTATATTACAGCTTATACATATTCGAGTCAGACAAGAGTCTGGTCGAATACGTAGCTGGCGTGTCACGTATTCCTGGTCCTACGTATTTTGGGACTGGGGCATGACATGTTTTGTGGTAGCCCATACAGTTCTGATTTAAATCGTCTTGGTCACCTGACTGTGCCAAGCGAGCCTGCAAATTAGGAATAGATGTTATGATTGTTGAATAGGATCTCAATCCATAATCGATTTTAAAACTCTTTGTATGTGATTATCGTCCTTGGACTTCCACTTTGCATTCGTTCAATCTTCGTCAATATCGCTATCCTTGTTTCTCGTCCCCTATTGTTCGGGGAGACGAATGCTTGTGACTGATAACTTCCCTCCAGAAGAAGATCGAAGACCAGACGACTGAAGACATAATTCGTATACCTTTCTCTGAGAAGATTATTACCTTATCAGGATAGATTGATGGATTCTTTGGATTCTAGAACTAGTGTGGAAGGTTGGCAAGAGAGTTGGACCCAGTAGTACCCTACCCGTGCTTGAGGTAACAGTGATCTTGGAAGTACTAAGAGCTAGAAGGATTGTTGATCACGACCTAGAATGATTTATGGGAATACATAGCCTGATGAAGGAAACTAGTGGTTGTATATGATAGCAATACCAGGAATGATATTATAGACTAGAGTGTAGAAGCATGAAAAATATGCTGGGAAGCTCTATGCAGTATATTGATACAGAACAGCGTAAACAGAGGCCTTCAGAGCCATCAAGCGTGCAACGGAGTTTTTTTCGCTAAACACAGCGTGAAATATTAAAAGCTCAAAGGACCATCCGCGTAAGTGCAGTATGTCCAGGATGCTTCAGCGTAAAATAGGGTTCTTCGTCGCCTCCTGGGCGTAAAACCCATCCGCTTTCAATATAGCATTAAAGTGTACAAGGGAAGCTTCGTGTTCTCCGAAGTGAACCTGTCAGATCCTGCAATGAACCTGACGTCTGGACTTCTGACAAAGGGATACTGCACGGCTACCCAGACGACGGCTACAATGATGGCACAGCACTGCAACCCAGGCTGTCATTTACTGCCATCTCCTTTGCGTAAACTGCTTTTACGTGCATAAAGGGATACGCTGCCTTATTTTACACAGGCAGACATGAGCTGTTTACGCTCCGCAGTAGACAAACCGCCTGCCACATCAAAATTTGCACTTCGTACGGGGCTCAAGGCACGTCTCTATGTCTAAAGAACAGAGCGGTGACAGTTTCTCGAGGCACGTCTCTACGTCTAATGCACAGAGCGGTGACAGTTTCTCAAGGCACGTCTCTGCGACTGATGCACAGAAGGGCTGCAGACCTTCAAAAATATGCCTCCGCATTTAATGCACAGGATGGTGGCAAATCTCGGCATTTAATGCAAGAGATTTGATTATATCTTCAAAAGCCGTAATTCCGGCTAAGACGTCCACATCAGCACTCTGGCACGGTACGCAGCGGCTTCTACGTCCATTTAGCTCCTGTGCTCACTCGGCTTCTACGCCCATTTGGTTTCTACACCCACTCGGCCTCTATGACCACTCGGCTTCTACGCCTATTTCGGCTTCTATGCCTACTTGGCTTCTATGCCATGGTGACAGACATTGGCTTCTACGCCCACCTCTTCTACTCGAGGGATACCTACCTACGTGGCTTCTACGCCGTGATCTTCGTAGCGATTATACGCGTTTTGTCCCTTAGTTGGACCCGCATCACACGCTCATTCAAAGGATCATCTATACGCAGGCATTGGTTATTTTAACCGTTGTGTAAAAGGGTGCTGTACTTTCCACTACTCGGTTTCTACACCGACGGAGTGGTCATGTCACCAAAACTCTATAAATAGAGACCTCTATCAATAGAGGACAAGGTCGAAAATTGGTCAAGAAAACTAAAATATCAGATCCAAGGTCAAACTTCCAAGAAAGATCGAACCAGAGGTCAAGAGAGAGAGAGAGAGAGAGAGAAAGAGAGAATCCGGAGCTCAGGCATAGAGTAGGGATCGACGACTTTGGCATCGTGCATCCACCCTCTTTTGCAACCTTCGAAGCTGCTTCCTGTCTTCTACGGCACTTCTTCATCATCGTGTGGTCCAAGGGCTAAAGTGATCGACTGTAGATCAGACACCTATAGCAATATTTACCCAGATTAAATAAATTGTACTCCCACATCCTCGTGTAGGATCAAATTGTACAAGTTTGTTTGTAAACCAAAGAAGACGGGTTTCGTGTAAAACCTCGTATTATATATACTTCGTTCTTTCGTTTAATACCACAAACATAGAGGAGATAAAATTTTAAGCTCTCACTTGGAAGATGATGATCTAATACCAGAAATTTTAGTATGTGCTAGGGTGACATCATTATTATAATTATAATTCTGACTTGGAGAGATGAATAACGAAAAGAAGAAATTTGAGGAATAAAATTTTAAGGAAAACCTTGAGGAGAAGAGAAATTATACATTAGGTAAGGAAATATTTTCTTTTGGGGATTGATGTTGAAAATAGAACAAGAGAATTTATTTTGAGGTTTAGTCTACACTATGACCTTATCCTAGACATGGATTGGTTGAGCCAATACCTCACGACGCGAGATTGTCGACGTGATTATATTATTTATGACCACCAGATTACCCTGAGTTTGAGTTACTTCAGGGAGCCCGGGAACATGGTGCCCATATACCTTAGAGACACACATTGCAGAAGGTGAACCAGTGTACCCCCGTATTATATCAGGGTTTGAGGATGTGTTTCTAGAGAATCTTTCGGGCCTGCCACCTGACAGAAAGAGTTGTTACAGAGTTGACTCCAAGAGCCGAGCCAGTTATTTTCTCGTCTTCAGAGTAGCACCGATAGAGTTGGTTGAGTTGAAGGTCCATCGTGGAGGATCTCTTAGACAAGGGTTTCGGTCGGGCTAGTATTTTTCTATGGGAAGTAACCATCTTATTGTACCAAAGAAGGACGGGATGGTACATTGGATAACGATTACAGGGCATTAAATGCCGTAGCAATAAAGAGCAAGTACCCTTGACGCACATCAAAGATTTATTTGAATCAGCTAAGTGGCGCATATGTATTTTGAAGATCGATCTCAGATCCAATTATCATCAGATCAATGTATGGAGAGAGGACATCCCGAAGATGGCCTTTCCGGATGAAGTATGGGCTCTATGAGTTTTTAGTCATGACAGTTTGGTTTGACCAAACGCGCCAACAATATTTAAGAGCTTGAGGAGCAATATTTTCCACCAGTACTTGGATAAGTTTGTAGTGGTAATTATCGATGATATCTTGGTATATTCTAAGAGCCAAGAGGAGCACGAGAGACATCTCAGAATCGTGTTAGAGATATTGAGACAGATGTTTGTGGTATTAAACGAAAGAATGAAAGTGTATTTCAATGACAGGGTTTATACGAGACCCGTGCCCGTTGGTTTACAAACAAACTTGTACAATTCGATCCTATACGAGGATGCGGGAGTACAATTTATTTAATCTGGGTATAAATTACTATAGGTGTCTGATCTGCGGTCGATCACTTTAGCCCTTGAACTACACGATGTTGAAGAAGTGCCGTGGAAGACAGGATGCAGCTTCGGAGGTTGCGAAGGAGGGTGGATGCGCGATGCTGAAGGTCGTCGCTCCCTATTCCTTGCCTGAGCTCTGTATTCTTCTCTCTCTCTCTCTGTCTCCTGATATCCGGTTCGGTGACCTTGTTCGATCTTCCAAATTGTCGACCTGGGATCTGATATCGGTTTCTTGACCAATTTTTCGACCTTGTTCCCCATTGATAGGGGCCTCTATTTATAGAGTCTTTGGTGACAGTGACCACTCCGTTGGTGTAGCAACCGAGGAGTGGAAAGTACAGCACCCTATTACACAACGGTTAAAGTAACCAATGCCTACGTATAGATGATCTTTTGAATGAGCGGGTGACGCGGGTCCAACTAAGGGGACACAACGCGTACAATTGCTACTAAGATCACGACGTAAAAGCCACGTAGGTAGGTATCCATTGTGTAGAAGGGGTTGGCGTAGAAGCCAAATGTCCGTCACCATGGCATAGAAGCCGAGCAGGCATAGAAGCCTGAGTAGGCATAGAAGTCGAACAGGCATAGAAGCCGAGTTGGCATGGAAGCCGGGTAGTCGTAGAGACTGGGAGGGCGTTGAAGCCGGATGGACATTGAAGCCGAGTGGTCCTAGAAGCCGAACAGGCATAGAAGTCGAACAGGCATAGAAGCCGAGTAGGCATGGAAGCCGAGCAGTCGTAGAGACTGAGGGGACGCGGAAGCCGTTGCGTACCGTGCCAGGGTGCTGATGTGGACGTCTTTAGCCGGAATTACGGCTTTTGGAGATTAAATCTTTGGCAGAGATTTGCCATCATCCTGTGCATTAAATACGGAGACGTGCCTTGAGGGAAAACTGTCACCGCTCTGTGCGTTTTGACAGAGGGACGTTCCTTGAGGGGACACTGTCATCGCTCTGTGCGTTTTGACGGAGGGACGTGCCTTGAGGGGACACTGTCATCGCTCTGTGCGTTTTGGCGGAGGGACGTGCCTTGAGCCCTGTACGAAGCGCAGCTTTTGACGTGGCAGACGGTTTGTCTTCTGTGGAGCGTAAAACAGCCCATGTTTGCCTGTGTAAAACAAGGTAGCATGTTCTCTTTGCACGCGAAAGAGCGGTTTATGCCGGGGGATTTTAGTAAGCGCCGGTTTGGTGATATTTTAACCAAATCTCCTGCATTAAATGCTGAGATCCGCCAACATACTATGGAGCGCGTCCCGAGGGGTCTGCCCCCGTTCCCAGCCGTCGTTTGGGTAGCTGTGCAGCACTTTTTGTCAGGAGTCAGAGGTCAGGTTTACTGCGTGACTGGACAGTTTCTTTTCGGGAAAACGAAGCGTTCCTCTTACGCTTTAACGCTACTTTGAGAGCGGCTGAATTTTATGCCATGGAGGCGATAAAGAACCCTGTTTTACACTGGATGGCTCTGAAGGCCTCTGCTTATGCTGCTCTGTATCAAGATGCTGCGTAGATCTTCCAAGCATTTTTTTCATGCTTCTACAAGACCCCCTTCAAAGCTTTTAAATTCCTCGAAATTTGAAATGCTTTGAATGAAGCATGAACGGCCCCTCGTAACTCAAAACGTTTCTGAATAGAGCGTTGAAATGGTCGATGCTGACTTTATGGCAGATTTATTGGGGACCGCTGTGATCTCTTTTGCCTATAAAAGGCTGGAGGGTGAACCTGTCTTCACCACATTCCCATTGTCATGCAAAGATGATCGCCGGAGTTCGTTGGATCGATCTGAGGAAGAAGGAGATTATGTTCTTCCAGCATGTAGGAGCCGTAAAAGACGGCATCTTCGAGCAAGTGTCCACTGCAACGATGGATCATGGAAGGACATCTTAGCCTCTCTTGCTCGGCATAATCAGCAACTTTGTATGGCGTTGCCCCAGGAGAGAGAAAGGGTCGTATTTGACCACAGTGGCTGGCATGCTGTGTATCTTCCTCTGAGATCCCCGCGGACGAGATTAGACAAACTGTAATCTATCGTCCCCAATCGAGTTGGGCTTTAAGAAGTCTCAACTGGATCGGCCATGGCGAAAGGAGGATCTTCTTGTTCATTACTGTGGAAGTAAATGAACCGCCTTGGAAGAAGAGAAAGACCTGCACCGATGCGAGAACCCGGTAGAACGGATTCTGGGGGCGATCTTCCGACGACGATGATGAGGAAGCCATTTGTAGATGGGATTTTCCTCATATGTAGTCATGAAAATGAAAAGAAAACCCTTGTAGATTGGATTTCCCTCATATGTAATCATGATTTTAATCTTTAATAAAATCGTCTTCTTCTCTATATGATCGTCTTGCCATACGTTGCTTGTGAAGTCTGAATATGTGCAGCTTCGACACGTCTGAATCTTTATGCTGACTCTGATAGAAAGAGTATTAGGCCCTATCCTTTATGCATAGCGGATTGTCTGTAGAACGTTGCTGAGCACTTTGAACATTTAGAACTGTCCTGTTGCTAGGACTGCGTAGAATTTCTAAACTGTTGCCTCTCTGATGAGCGGAATTTCATTTTGTTCAGAATTCGTCTTCAAGAATGATCTCTCGAAACTCCCTTGGAACAGGGTCGAGGTTTTTGGCTGTCATACTGAGTTGTCACTTTGATAGACGAGATGTTCAGACTGGAATCTGGATGAACCTCCAGTTTTCTGGACCCGAGAGGAGTAATTTCTCAATGTTTGAACTCTGCATACTTCGGGTACTTGGGGATGCTTTGGGGCAAGAACGAGTATCTTCTGTGTGAACTCTTTGCTCTTGACCGCCTTGGGGACTGTTTGGATATGCGGAAAGTCGTGGAGCGGGAAATCATGTCTGTAGCCTCTTGAGCGTAAAACACCATCGAGCGTGAAATCATAAACTTGTGGTTCCTGAGCGTGGAGTCGTAGGTTTGTTGCCTCTCGAGCATAGAATGCTAACGAGCACAAAGGCATCCGGGCAAGAAAAAATCATAGACTTGAAGCTGTCGAACGTAAAGCCGTTAGATTCATAGCTGTCGAGCGTAGAAAAGCTCCTTTTAGCGTAGGACTGTAGATCTGTAGCCTGTGAGTGTAGAACACCATCGAGCGTGAAATCGTAGACCTGTGGTTCCTGAGCGTGAAGTCGTAGGTTTGTTGCCTCTCGAGCATAGAATGCTACAGAGCACAAAGGCATCCGGGTAAGAAAAACCATAGACTTGTAGCTGTCGAACGTAAAGCCGTTAGATTCGTAGCTGTCGAGCGTAGAAAAGCTCCTTTAGCGTAGAACTGTTTGGTTTGTAGCTCCTGAAAAGAAAATTTCTTCGAGCGTGAGGTTTTGCGGATCTGTTGCTGCTGAGCGTAAACTGAGCGCCACCGAGCATGAGATCATCGATTTGGTATCTGCTGAGCGTAAAGTCGTGGGTTTGTGGCCTCTCGAGCATAAAAGCTACCGAGCACAAAGGCATCCGGGCGTAAAACCATAGACTTGTAGCTTGCGAGCGTAAAACCGTAGATCCGTTGCTGTCGAGTGTAGAAAGCTCATTTAGCGTAGAACCCGCTGAACCGTCTTGCACGAAAAAACCTTTCGAATTCGCTGACTGTCCGTCTTCCAAGGGTAGTGGGCTGACATAGCATCCAATCATAACCAACTATTAATTATGAGATTTGGTCAGGGTCTCGAGGGGTTCGTCCGAGGATTCGAGGAGTTGACCCGGACTGTATATATATCCCCAGTTTCTGGAAAGAAAAACTCTTTATCTGTCTTTTGCGAAAGAGAGCTTTCGACTGTTCAAATTTTTCTTCGTTCTTTCTTCGAGCACTTCGAGTCTTTCAGAAATGGCGCCGAAACAAACCCCCTCCGCTAAAGGAAAGAGCATAGGTTCTTCTTCTCATTCTTCTGTCCCGGCGAGGGAATCTCCGGTCGGGCAAGGTGAACTTCCCTCTGAGGGGAACATCCCGCCGACGACTAGCGCTCCCGGCTTTAGAGGTAGAACTTTTTGGGATGACACAAACGACGAAAAATCCTTCGTACACGTTGAACGTGACTGCGCTAGGTCATCTTCTGTGCTGATAGCCTCTTTTGAGGAAGATGATGCACGAAGGCATTTTTATCTTTTACACCCACATTTCTAATGTGTCAGCGTAAAGACTCCATATTTTCGTAGCTCTGGGCGTAAATAGCTCGGGCTACCGAAAATTGGCGTATTTCGTAAAATTTGAATTTTACGTTCGTGGAGGAGACTTCCGGCGTAAGGTGACCAAATTTGTACAATCTTGGCGTAGAGCACAGACTGTTGTTTCCTTGGTCCGGGTGTTTGTGCCAGACTTGTAATGACATATCTTCTTTGCATCATCTTGCAGTTGATCTGGGTGAGTCCCCATTGGCTGAGGTGATGGGCTCCGCTGCGGGGATGCTGCACTCGAACTATCTGGAGGATCTGTCCCATGCGGCATTTCCCATCTCTGGACCCCAGTATCCTGAGGGAAGGGAGCTCCTGATATCGGCTCAGGGTGAGCGAATGCTGTTGAGTATGATCAACGACGAACCCTTGGTACGTGTAGATGGGGAGCGGTACATAAAGCCGGCTTTCCTTTTTGGGGACATGATTGATAAACAGTCCTAGACGAAGCCCAAGAGGGAGCCTTGGGTTTTCCCTGCCGGGGATTTAGTCTTGTACCTGCCGACGATGCCGAGGGATTATCCCATCTCGGCCTTCTCCCATGCGACGCATCCCAGGAAGATGTCTTGGAAGCTGACTCCTGATCTTCACGGGAAGCCGGGGAAGATCTTTCATCTGAAAGGTGCTGACCAGGGGTCGTTTGTTAGTTGCCCTTCTGGCGTTGTGACGCTGTTCCGAGGACTGTGCCCGGGCAGTGTTCCAAGTGAAGATAGCTCGGTGATCCATCCGGTCTAATTGCCGACCTTCTACAACGACTTCATGGGTCGAGGTGGGGTATATCCCAAGGAGAATCCTCGGTGCAATGGGTGGATCGCCCCAATGAACTCCCGATGGAGATGCCTAGTTGACTGGGCCTTAAAGCATTTCCAGAGAGAGTTGGAGGGCATTGGACTATATGCCGCTGTGAGTGCGACGAGCGTCGGGCTGCCTCCGAACCCTAATTTATTCCTGGCACTAATGGAGCGGTACATTCCGCTCACCGGGACCTTCGCCACTCCACTAGGGGAGTTAGGGTTGGCCCTTCATGAGATGGCAGTTGTCTCGAGACTGCCGATGGAGGATACCCCATATGAAGAGTACGTTCCCACTAACCGGGAGTTGGGAGATATGGACCCTCGGGTGGCGGAAGTATATCAGGAGCTGATGTGTCAGTACTTCGCGTGCACCGCCTTTTATAACGAGCCTTCTGATTTGGCTCACACCACCAAGTGGATGTCCTAACTCTTCTTCCATCGGGCTAGGGCCACCAAGTCGGAGAAAGCTTCGGGGGGCAAGAATGAGCCTGTGAACTGCTTGGGCGTCCTCAGTGCCCAGGTCGTTGCGGCTCTTATGGAAGACGCCAAGGCTCCCGATCAGATTCTCGTTGATGGGGTAAGAAAGTACCCCGAAGGTACAAAGGCCTACAGTTATTTGAGGTGCTGTCGCAGGCCTCTGTCTAAGGAAGCCCAGCTGGCTGGTTTTCTCTCCATATGGCTGCGTCAAGTAGTGGTGCCAGGCATTGCTTCCGCGGATCGTATTCACCGGAACATCCTATGGCCCGCAGTGCGTCTGGTGTTTGGGGCAAGACTGGGCTTGCTTCCTGCTATGGTGTGCCGTATACAGGCTGGCCTGAGGGCCATTACAGATGGGTTGCTCGTTGATGAAGCTCGACGGGAGAGCTTCCCTAAGGTGGAATTACCATACTTGTACTTGATGGGATGGTTAATTCTCCATAATTCCCGGGTTATGTCACCCGGTTTCGGTAGCAGCTCAGGGGGTATATTCCTATTGAATTACAGGGATTCCTCCTGGAATGTGAATACAGTTTTAGACTGTCGGCTGGTTTTGAACCTCAGCCATGGCTGGAAGATCCTTTGTACTCCCCCTCATGTGCATCACAACCAGTCAGGGCTGTGGCTCGAGGATTCAGGTCGAGGGAAGACCGTTCTTTCTCCGGAGGCATTTAATTGGTTGGTCTATATTAGACCTTCCCATCTGCTGTATAGGAGTGAAGACCATTGCTTCTTCGAGCCCTACCTGCCTAGTCGGTTCGCCAGGCAATTTGGGTACGACCAGTTGCATGTGGGCAACGCCGTCACCAGCTTCAGGTCCAGGGGTGGACTCATTGATGGAGCTAGAGGGTGGCGATATTTTATCATGGGTTGTACGGGGGCAATTTTTATCGTGCCGGTCGTTACAATCTCCACGGAGCTGCGCATCCTTCACTCCTACGCCCAGTTCTATGTGGCAATTAACACCTTTCATCGCAATTTTGACATGCGAGGAAGCTTCAGAGTGCCTTCTGCCAAGCCTGGAGGAAGGGTCGAAGTCCCCTCGGTCTCTTCTGACGAGGGTGAGGAGTCTGGTACCCCGGATGAGCCTCTGGTGCCGTTGTCGAGGTGTGCAGTGCCTCTGCCGGCGGGGGCTCTGGTAGTCTCTTCTGGGAAGCGACGGGCTTCTGTTCCGAAGGAAGCTTCCCTTCGTAAGAGGAGGAAGGAGACGGTTGCTTGTCCTCTCTGCATTCCTGGTGTTGAGGTTCCCGTGAGTGAGCCAGCATCTCCCTGTATTAGGGATGATTCTTTGGCCGAAGGTTCCTTGCCTTTTAGAGAGGGACCTTCCACAGTTTTGGCTGGTGGCACCGGAGAGTCCTCGCTAGAGGTGGCTGTCACTACGGCTGTTCCAGGCAGCGGAGCGGGATTGCCTGCGTGGCCCCAACAGATGGAAGAATCTTCCCTGAGGTCAGTACCGGGCAGAGTTACTCCTGCGTCAGCGAGCGCGCCTAGCGAGGCTCCGGCTGATGAACCTCGACTGCATCTCGGGGAAGGCTTGACCGAACTCTTGGCGATGTCGGTCGGCCCACCTCCTTCTCCAGGTATGACAGTTCGTATCACGTTATTAAGGCGTGGCTTAGCTACATCTGCTGTAGATGCATCGTATATGCCGTTGGTTCCGGGTAAATGTCGTTTCGATGTCTCCTCCTAGGAGGATTACCACTGTGTTTGACATTTTGCTTTCTTGTCCTTTTTTCAGGGGATGCCGTCCACGGGGAGCATGGCGTTGAAGCGCCTTCCGGCTTTGTTCTGGCTCCCGGCGGTAACGTGGAGGCGCCAAATTTTGAGGCAGGAGTGTCTTCGGGGGCTAGCTCGCCCGGGGAGGTTTCGTCGTCTCAAGGGGAGGACGAACCTGTCATCGTGACCTCGCCTGTTGCGAGTATGCCGATGACTTCGATTGTCGCCATCGCACCTTCTTCGGGCGTGCCACCTGTTGAGGCGGCGGTGGCTACCTCGTCTGCAGTTGTGGCCGCTCCGGGCGCTCAGTCGGATTTAGTCGCGTTGATCAAGCAGCATTCCAGCCTCGTCTATACTGGCTTACAAACGATGATACCGATGGTGTTGGCGAAGAACCTTGACTTCGAGCTCCTGAAGAAGACTTCTCAGCTTTCGATCGAGGTTGTCAGGGGGCTTGGCAATCCTGGAGTGGCTGACGCTCTGGAGGTGGTGGTTAATGGTTTAGAGCAACCCATTAACGAATACTTGCAGCGGACTGAGGACAGCCTTGATGCTGATGTCCAGGCTCGGTACGACCTCATGTCTGAGCGGTTTGCTGCAAAGATTGAAAGCCTAAACAACTCTATCCAGACGCATAAGCTGGAGATGGATAGGAGAAGAGCTGTTGTGGAAGAAGCCCTTGCCGTTGAGATGCAGTGTCGATTCGAGCATGAAGGAAATGCGGCAAGGGTCTCCAAGCTGCGGGAAAAACTTGCTCGGGCAGAGGAGTGGGCTTTCCAGTCGTTGGCAGGTTTGGAGGTAGCGACTGGCCGACTGAGCGAAGCGCGACGGGATCTGGACCGTACGGAAGCTGCCCGTACGGGCTGTCTTCGGGCAAGGGCTAGTCTGACCCTTACGCACACTCCGGAGGCATGGCTGGAGCAGGCTCGCGCCGATGCTTTGGCCCTTAGGAATGAGAGAATAGCTGTACTGGACCGGCAGATTCATGGCTTGATTACTCTGCCATCTTGATGTACCCCTTCCTATGTAATTCTGCCTTCTTCGGGAATGAATAACAGCGACTCTTTTCTGACTGTTGTGGACCCATCATTTCGGAATATAAATGACAGGTTAGGTGAGAGTGATATCAGAGGTAGTATGGAAGTGATAAACTCTCGATAAACTTCTTAGCGGGACGTATCTATTCAGAGGTCATGCGGACATGATAGAGTGTAACCCAACTAATTATGTTTTTTGGAAGTAGTTTTGTCAGAATCGAGGTCCTTGCTATTTTCCTCTCTGAGCAGGAGAGATTAGGCATAGTACCTTTTCAGGAATTTGCCGTTGATAGGAGCCATTAACAGATCTCCGTTGGGCTGGGCTATCCTGTAGGCGCCGTTTGAGAACGTTGTCTCGATCACATAAGGGCCCTCCCATTTGGGCTGGAATTTGCCTTTACTTCTGTGAGTTAGGATCATCGGCCTTCTCACGGCTAGAACTAGCTCGCCGACTTTGAACACTCTTTTCTTTACTTTATGATTAAAAGCTTTGGAAATGCGTGCTTGGTAGAGCGCGATGCGCTGCTGAGCTTGGAGGCGTTTCTCATCTAATCCTTCCAGCTCTTGGAGCCTCAACAGGTCATTCTTTTCTCGAGTCAGCTCACTAGTCACGGCTATTCGGAGCGACGGGATCTGGATTTCGATAGGAAGGACCGCCTCGCTTCCGTAGACTAGTGAAAAGGGGGTACAACCTGTCGGTGTCCGTACCGTTGTGCGGTATGCCCAGAGACATTCGCCCAGCTTCTCGTTCCAGTCTCTCTTGTTTGAAGAAACGAACTTCTTCAGGAGCTTGATAATGGTTTTGTTGAAGGCTTCCGCCAAACCATTAGTAGCTGGATAATATGCCGTAGAGGCAATGTTGTGTATCCGGTTATTATCGCAAAACCGATGAAATGCTTGGCTGATGAACTGAGGTCCATTGTCGTGGATTATCCTTCGGATAATCCCAAAGCGATAAATGACATGGTGCTTGATGAAGCTGATTACGTCAGACGCCTTTACTTCAGCCAGAGGGATTGCTTCGGCCCATTTGGAAAAGTAATTTGTGATGGCCAGTATGAACCGGTGGCCTCTGGAGGAAGACGGGTGAATGGGCCCAACGATATCCATACCCCAGGCTTCGAAGGGCCAGGATGCAATCGTAGGATGTAGATATTCAGATGGTTGATGTATGAAGTCTGCATGGACCTGGCAGGCCCTGCATCGTTTTGCATAGCTGATCGCGTCTGTGATCATAGTGGGCCAGTAATAGCCCATTCTCCTGACGCGGTCCTGCAGCTTAGGACCGGGCTGATGCGCTCCGCATACGCCGTCGTGAGCTTCACGGATAATCTGTTGTACCTCGGCGCCAGCGAGACATCTTAACAGTAGTCCGTCGTAGGTCCGGCGATACAGGTATTGTGAAGATGCATCGAAGTAGAAGCGTAACGATCGTCTCTTGACGGATACTGCTTCTTTGGGGTCCTCTGGCAGGATTCCATATGCCATGAAATCTATGAAGGGACTCGTCCAATCTCTTGTAGGAGGATCGGCGTTTACAGCGTAGCTGCGTTCTAGGTGACAGCTGTTCTTCACACAGAATAAATCTCTGTTAAGAAGGATCACCGAATCCTGCCTTCTTATAGGGGTGGCTAAGTCTGCAGCTAGGCTGGCCAGGGCATCAGTTTCCAGATTCTGAGATCGAGGTACATGCTCTAGGAAGAACCTTTTGAACGTCATGGCTATCTCGACTGTTGCTTGGTGATAGGGGATGAGGTCTGGGTTCCGGACTTCGTATATCCCCCTGACTTGGTTGACGATGAGCAGAGAATCGCCGAAAGCTTCCAGGGATTCAACCCCCAGCTCTTTAGCGACTTGGAGCCCTATTAGCAGGGCGTTGTATTCTGCCATATTATTGGAGCAGGGCTCACTAAGAGAATATGCTCGGTAGATGACGAGCTGATCTGGAGTACCTAGGACGACTCCTACTCCTGAAACGACGCTTCCCTTAGGACCGACTCTGGAGGCGCCATCGAAGAATAGTTGCTATACGTCACTTTCCCTTGCAAAATTATATTCTGCAACTTCATCGGGGATGTCTTCGTATAGCTTGGAGGTCTCCGGGATTGGATGAGCTGCTAGGAAGTCGGCCAGTGCTTGGCCTTTGATGGACTTCTGTGGGACATAGACCATGTCATATGGCGTTAGTAGCAATGCCCAAGTTACGAGTCGGGAGTTAAGGGCACTTGGTTTGCTCATCAGCACCCGGAGAGGGTTGATCCTGGAGATGATATGAATAGTCTGGCCGGCGATGTAGTGTCGCGCCTTCTGGACAGCGAACATCAGAGCCAAGCATTCCTTCTCCACTGGGTTGTACCGGTGTTCGGCCCCGACCATCATCCTGTTGAGGTAGTAGATGGCCTGTTCATGACCCGCATCGTTCTTCTGTGCAAGGAGAGCTCCTAGCGAATGATCCATTGCCCGAACGTACAGCAAGAAGGGTTTTTCCATGACGGGAGGCACCAGAACCGGTGGACTGGTTAGGTAGCGCTTGATATCCCCAAACGCTTGCTGGCAGGTTTCGTCCCATATGAAGGACACACCTTTCTTCATGAGGTGAGAGAAGGGCTGACATCTCCCCGAGAGGTTGGATATGAATCGTCGGATGTAAGCCAGACGTCCTTGGAACCCCCTGAGTTCCCTCAGATTACAGGGTGGTCGCATTGCTATGATCGCCTGGACTTTGTCAGGGTCTACTTCGATGCCTCTGGCGGTAATGACAAATCCCAGGAATTTGCCACTGGATACCCCCAGAAAGGACTTCGTAGGGTTCATCTTGAGTTGATGATGGCGCATTAACTCGAATACCGCCCTCAGGTCTCGAACGTGATCACCTTTGAGGCGGCTTTTGACAGCTATGTCATCCACGTAATATTCCACTGTCTTGCGTAACTGCTCACGGAATATGTTACTCATAGCTCATTGGTATGTAGCCCCGGCATTCTTTAATCCGAAGGGCATGACCGTATAGCAATATACCCCAGTGGTGTCCGGAAGGCAGTGTGCTTTTCGTCTTCCGGATGCATCTTGATCTGATTGTATCCCGAGAACCCGTCCATAAAAGACATACGCTCGAAGCCGCAAGTGTTGTCGATCATGATGTCCGTGATGGGAAGGAGGAATTCATCTTTGGGGCAGGCCGCATTCAGATCTCGGTAGTCGATGCAGATACGTACCTTCCCATTTTTCTTCATGACTGGGACAACGTTGGCGACCCAGTCGGGATGTTGTTCCTCCCGGATAAAACCGCAGGTTATCAACTTCTTGACTTCGTCCTCGATGGCGTCCATCATATCCGGGCGAAACCGACGTTGGTGTTATTTTACTGACTTCGAATCGGTCAAAATATTGAGCTTATGAGTAGCTACCCTCGGGTCTAGGCCTGGCATGTCCTCATAACCCCATGCAAAGACGTCGACATATTCCTTTATCAGCTGTATGATCTCTTCCTTTTCGACCGGGGGAAGATTGTTACTGACAAATATTGGCTTTGGTGAGAGCTCACCCCCAACATTGACTTGGATAACTTCGTCCTTGGTGGAAGGTTCTCTCTGCTCGAAGCAGAATTTCCACTGTGTATCCATTTGTTGGGCCCAGGGGTCGTTCTCGAACGGCTCCGTATCCTGTTCCTCGATTTCTGAGGGGCTTGTCATCACCATATTCACTGCTAGTGTTAGTTTGAGAACATCAGGTGAGTCAGAGGACGACGAGCTGCTCTGGGAAGATGGAAAGGGGTCCTCATCTGGCTTGGAAGTTGCGAGGGAGGTGGCATACCCCAATCCGAGACGAGTCTGTCGATAGCGGAGGTCGCCGTGCGGCGGCGTCCGTCTGCCTCTTCCGTAGTTGAGGCCTAGCTTCCGCTTCAAGTCGTAGCCCATATTTTGCATGATCCTTTGCGCTTGCGGGCTGTATTGGCGAACCTGCACTTTTCCGGTATCGTCATCGAGAGGATCTTCCTGGACAGTCGGTTGATTCCGCATGCGACCAAAGACTATTGGATGCTGGCTGCTGCAGGTAGGCGGGACAATGAAGATAGAATCCTCATGTGGCCCATATGCTGTGACGACGTTGGATGGCGATATTACTTCCCAGACATACGGACGGTAGGAGTTTATAGCTTCTAAGAACTTTTGAGCCATTGGTTCTACCTTGTCATGTGGAGTGGGTTCATATTTCAGAATCTGAGTACCAATGTACCGGAAAAAAGGATGTTTATTATCATCTGGAACTCCGTTCCTGGTGGCATTTACATCAGTCGGCTGCTGGTTGCGCCAAAGTTTGATGACTATGGGTGGAGGCTTCCGGTTCAAAGTGATTACTAGAGGATCACCCCCTTCTCCTGACTTGGTCTTTCTCAGGTGGACAGCCGTAGGTTCTATGGCTTTTGGACGAGCGGTTCGTCCTTTCACTCTGATCGACAGTGGTAGCGTGGCAGAGGGCTCTTCGGGCTCCCGGTGGGATTCCTTCTTCGCCACTCCTGGCGCTTCTTCCATGTGGTCATGGAAATACAATACGGCATCGGAATAGTAGGATTCTACTCCTTTAAACGGGTTTAGGTCAGCCACCTCCGTTTGTACGGTTCCTTGTGCGTCTACATATTTAAGGCATTGATGTAGGGTTGAAGGAACGATGTTGTGGTCGTGGATCCATGGTCTTCCCAGCAAAATGTTGTAGGATACCTCTGAATAGATGACGTAACATGTGGCCACTGATCTAAGGTTGCCGATCTGGACTCTCAAGCGAATCTTCCCTAATGGTTTACTCCTTCCGGCGTTGAAACCCACGATTGTAGTGGTAGTGTAAGCCAGCTCGCTGGTAGGAATTCTCAGTGGCCCGAGCAGACTGCGATGGATGATGCTGATCGACGATCCCGGATCTATGTGAATCCGGTCGACCTTCATGGAACCGACGTACCCGGTGTAATAGAGGGGCCTGTCATGTCTATTATGTTTTAATAGCATGTCGTCTTGAGTGAAAGTGATATTCGGGACCACCTCCATCACGCTGTGGCATTGAGGACATGCCACTGGTTCCTCGTCGGGGTACTTGAGCTGGGTCAAGTATACTTCCGCCTGCATCAGTGCTTCACTCAGGGCTAGACGAGTGTCGGGGGAGAGCCTGAGTAGCTCAAAGATGGATAACCTGGCTGGCGTATTGGCCAGTTGGGCCAGGATGTCAAACTTGTACGGTTTCTCTAAACCTTTGCTCGGAATGTTTTTCACAGGTTTGTCGAAGCGTACTTCTTTCTGTTTTGCCTTTTCCGCCGGAGTAGGTTTCGCAGAGCTGATGCTTGGCACGACGGGATCTTGCTCTGATGGTTTGGTAGCTGGAGCGTCAGCCGGCGCACCCTCCTGATTTGCTCCGTCATTGTCGAGGTAGGCCCTCCCTGAAAGGGTTGAGACAAGTACCTCGTCTCCGTCTGATGTAGAAGAAGTTGTGACCATGTAGCATAATCTATATTTGGGATTCTTCTTGGGGGTAGCCCTGGTTGCCTTGGTCTCCTCCTCGAGATCTGACACCAAATCTTGGTGAACCCACATAATCTTGCCCCGCCGGATAGTTAGGGGCACCAGGTTGCGACCTTGATCCCTAGCAGGGGGAAGGTTAATGAGGTTCATCGTTGCCCGGGAGATAGGTGTAATACCATCAGGGACCTTTTGGGGAGGCAAATTGCCAAACTGCAGAGAGATCATGTTGGCCGTGACCGTTTTCTCGGTGTTATGCAGAGTGATGGCCTTAGCATCGATCAACCCCTGGATCTTCCTTTTTAGTACATAGTACGCCCTTGTCGGGTGGTGTACGTATCTGTGGAAGATGCAGTATTTTGGGTCGTCAGTATTACCGACCTCCTGGGGCCGCCTTAGTTCTGGGAGGGTGATCTTGCCACTTTTGACGAGACATTCGAAGATACTCGGGATATCGTCGTCGTCGAAAGAGTAGACTTCGACGGGCCTCGGAGCCCCCGGTTTCGCTTGGGCGGTTGCCGCAATCTTTGGCTTGGCCGTGTTGATTGCTAGTGCTTCCTTCCCTTTGGGACCACGATGATGGTCACTGCCAGGGGATGACCTCTTGCTTCTGTCAGAGGTGGAGATCATGATGCCATTATCGCGCGCCTTGCGACTGTTGTCTTCGGCTGCTACCGCCGAGAGGATGAACAAGGGCCAATCATGGAACTGATATGGTCCTGTGAACACCGAGGCCACAGAAAGGAGGTTCTTCCTGCAAATGTCCCCAATGCTGAGTCTGGAACTCCTGGAGGCATTTGTAAGGTGGCCTGACGAAAGCGTTCGATGAAGATGCGAACGTCTTCCTTTTCCTTCTGCTTGACTTCGATGAGAGAGGACATAGACATGTCCATTCCTCCCTCGTAGAATCGTGTGAAGAATAGAGCTTTGAAATCCTCGAAGGAAGTAATGCAGTTGTCCGCCAAGCTACGGTACCACTGATAGGCTACTCCTGAGAGGCAGCCTTTGAACACCCGAGTGAGGAGGGCATCGTTCCCTTGTAGCAGTACCGTCATCATACTGAAATAGTTCATGTATTGGCTTGGTGATATTTTTCCCTCGAACAGAGCCATCGCCTGAGGTTTGTATTTTGGAGGGAAAGGGACCTCTTCCCAGATAGCTGGGTATGGCTGGTTGATTCCCAGTTTCTTAAGCTGATCTTTGTGCTTCAAGGCATCGAACTGGGCTTTCAACTCCCGGACCGCCTGCATCGAATTTTCCGTTGGAAGCGGAGGAACTGCTGACTCTTGATCTAGAGCAGGTTCTTGGCTTGGGCCGGATGGTGGCAAGTCCACCCCCACATGTATCTGAGTTGGCGGAACCGATGCCTAAGCCATGGCAGTTGCGTGCTGAGTTAGCATCATCTGGTGCATATTCTCCATTACGGATTGCATTTGTTTCAGCGACGTCTCCAGGTCAGTGATGCGTTGTTCTGCGTCTCCTGATGGCGGCGCTCCCTCGCGTTCGTCTTCGATGGCGTAAGCTCCCATTTCTCTGGGCGTCGTCGAAGGGTAAGTATAGGTCGCTGCAGAAGTCGACTCTATACTCTCGGCATCTGATTTGGGAGATTGGCGACCCCCAGCGTCAGAATCAGACGAGTACGGAGCTGGTTGCTGTGACCTTGCACGGGTATTTTGGAATACCCCAGCTTCAGCGTTCCTGAGGAGGTCTCCGAATTTTCTCTGGCTCGGAGGTCCAGAGGGAAGACGCTTTGAGCTCGACCCTCTTTTAGGTATGCGTGAAGCCATGTTCACGGATGCATACGCGTGCTCCTCTTCTGGGAAAGATTGAGAGTAGTTCAATCGGTCGAAGACCGATCGTTTTGCTTTAGAACAGTAGCAGTCAATCACAATCTTATGACTATTACAACATTGTTCCCTAGGGAGCGTAATAGACATGTTGGAAGGTCCCCTCTCCTTACGCTTCTGGATTAGGCCTTCGCGTAGGTCAGGAGTAGCAATTTGAGCTTGTTTTGCGCCGTGGGGCTTACCCAGGTGTGATTTGGAGATTCGCTCAGACAGGCGTAAAGCTGAAGAGGTGTTCAGTCGATCGTTGTCCTCCCGCGCAATCCGGAGGATAGGCAGATTGCTTCTTCGCTGGTGTAACGGCCGAGGAGTCGAGTACTCGCCTGCTTGCTTCCTCTTGCGGAGATCACGGTGCTCATCTGGTTCACCGTAGAGGTCAGATATCGTCTTGCGCCTGGAGCGTGATCTGTACTTCTGATTTGGCGTTGAGGCACCATCAGAGGTTTTGTCTGTACCGCGCATAGCGGGAGACTGGTTTCTGCATGTATAGCGCAGTGGATACTCCTGGGTTAGCGCTGAGGCTTTACCAGAAGTTTTGTCTGTACCGCGCGTAGCGGGAGACTGATTTCTACGCGTATAGCGCAGTGGATACTCCTGGGTTAGCGCTGAGGCTTTACCAGAAGTTTTGTCTGTACCGCGCGTAGCGGGAGACTGAATTTTACGTGCGGGGCACGGAGGGAGAGATGCTACCACCTCATTGGTCGGAGAGATCGGAGAGATCGGAGAGTCCACAGGAACGGCGGAGGATGTCTTGGGCATCCACACTTTGCGTAGCTTCCTGTTGTCTTGGACGGAGAGAGAGTGAGAGCTACCCCCAGTCCAAAGCATGTCTTCGTAGGCAGACTGGTCGAAATGAACGACCAGAGTCTTCTTCACGGTTCCTACAGATACCGCATCGTGTTGAGCAATTACTTCCTCGTCAGAAGAGAAAGACGTCGCCAGCAGAGTCGCCATCTTGTTTGTGGTATTAAACGAAAGAATGAAAGTGTATTTCAATGACAGGATTTATACGAGACCCGTGCCCTTTGGTTTACAAACAAACTTGTACAATTCGATCCTATACGAGGATGCGGGAGTACAATTTATTTAATCTGGGTATAAATTACTATAGGTTTCTGATCTGCGGTCGATCACTTTAGCCCTTGGACTACACGATGTTGAAGAAGTGCCGTGGAAGACAGGATACAGCTTCGTTGGTTGCGAAGGAGGGTGGATGCGCGATGCTGAAGGTCGTCGCTTCCTATTCCTTGCCTGAGCTCTGTATTCTTCTCTCTCTCTCTCTGTCTCCTGATCTCCGGTTCGGTGACCTTGTTCGATCTTCCAAATTGTCGACCTGGGATCTGATATCGGTTTCTTGACCAATTTTTTGACCTTTTTCCCCATTGATAGGGGCCTCTATTTATAGTCTTTGGTGACAGTGACCACTCCGTTGGTGTAGCAACCGAGGAGTGGAAAGTACAGCACCCTATTACACAACGGTTAAAGTAACCAATGCCTACGTATAGATGATCTTTTGAATGAGCGGGTGACGCAGGTCCAACTAAGGGGACACAACGCGTACAATTGCTACTAAGATCACGGCATAAAAGCCACGTAGGTAGGTATCCATTGTGTAGAAGGGGTTGGCGTAGAAGCCAAATGTCCGTCACCATAGCATAGAAGCCGAGCAGGCATAGAAGCCTGAGTAGGCATAGAAGCCGAACAGGCATAGAAGCCGAGTTGGCATGGAAGCCGGGTAGTCGTAGAGACTGGGAGGGCGTTGAAGCCGGATGGGCGTTGAAGCCGAGTGGTCCTAGAAGCCGAACAGGCATAGAAGCCAAGTAGGCGTGGAAGCCGAGCAGTCGTAGAGACTGAGGGGGCGCGGAAGCCGTTGCGTACCGTGCCAGGGTGCTGATGTGGACGTCTTTAGCCGAAATTATGGCTTTTGGAGATCAAATCTTTGGCAGAGATTTGCCATCATCCTGTGCATTAAATGCGGAGACGTGCCTTGAGGGAAACTGTCACCGTTCTGTGCGTTTTGACGGAGGGACGTGCCTTGAGGGGACACTGTCATCGCTCTGTGCGTTTTGACGGAGGGACGTGCCTTGAGGGGACATTGTCATCCCTCTGTGCGTTTTGGTGGAGGGACGTGCCTTGAGCCCTGTACGAAGCGCAGCTTTTGACGTGGCAGGCGGTTTGTCTTCTGCGGAGCGTAAAATAGCCCATGTTTGCCTGTGTAAAATAAGGCAGCGTGTTCTCTTTGCACGCGAAAGAGCGGTTTATGCCGGAGGATTTTAGTAAGTGCCGGTTTGGTGATATTTTAACCAAATCTCCTGCATTAAATGCTGAGATCCGCCATCATACTATGGAGCGCATCCCGAGGGGTCTGCCCCCGTTTCCAGCCGTCGTTTGGGTAGCTGTGCAGCACTTTTTGTCAGGAGTCAGAGGTCAGGTTTACTGCGTGACTGGACAGTTTCTTTTTGGGAACACGAAGCGTTCCTCGTACGCTTTAACGCTGCTTTGAGAGCGGCTGGATTTTACGCCATGGAGGCGATGAATAACCCTGTTTTACGCTGGATGGCTCTGAAGGCCTCTGCTTATGCTGCTCTGTATCAAGATGCTGCGTAGATCTTCCAAGCATTTTTTTCATGCTTCTACAACAGAAAGGCTGTATGCCAAGCTCAGCAAATATGAGTTATGTTTAGATAGAATAGATAATCTACGTATCAGGACAACTAAGGGTTCATGAGGAGGACTATCGGACGCACAATCTAGAGCTAGCTGTAGTGATAATTGTACTAAAGCTATAGCAAAACTACCTTTATGGAGAGCGTGTTAAGATTTATACAAATCACAAAAGTCTGAAGTATGCCTACACGAAGAAGGAGCTCAACATAAGACAGAGGCACTGGCTAGAATTTATGACAGATTATAATATCGAGTTGCAGTACCACCCTGGCGAGGCAAGTGTAGTAGCAGATGCCTTAAGCTAAGCCCATGGCCTATTTTTATGACTTATTGCCAGTGGTTAGAGGATTTTTGGAACTCAAAATTGAGATTATATTGCCAGGTATGGGTGAACAGATGGCCAGTCTCGAGGATTCAGTCCACAATTATTGAGAGGATCAAGGCAGCCTTGCCTACCGATACCGAATTTAGACGACTGCGAGACAGGACAGAGGCCGACATGCAAACAGGACTCAAGATACATGAAGACAGAATATTGAGGTATGGAGATTGCCTATACGTTTCGAGTGGCAAGCTACGCCAAGAGTTGATGACCGAGGCTCATAGCTCGATTTATTCTATTCATCCCGGAAGTACGAAGATGTACCGAGAGTTGAGACAACATTACTGGTAGTGTGGGATGAAGTGGGAGATTGCAAGATTTGAGACAAAAAGTTTGGTATGTCAATGAGTCAAGGCTGAATATCAGAGAACTACAGCGCTTCCTATTCCCGAGTACTAGTGGGAACGCATTTACCATAGACTTCGTCACAGGATTTCCGCAAAGCCCTAGCGGAAAGGATGCAGTTTGGGTTATCGTAGACAGACTCACCAAGTCTGCACATTTCTTGTCCTTCAGAGTTAGGCAATCCACGAAGACTTTAGCTGACATGTATATGAGGCAGATAGAACGATTACATGGAGTGCCTGTCAGCATCGTATCGGATCGTGATTCCAGATCCACGTCATATTTGGCGGAGTATGCAGGAGAGCCTAGGAACTCGTCTCAAGTTCAGCACTGCATATCATCCACAGACTGATGGTCAGTTAGAGCGCATGATATAGATATTAGAGGATATGTTGATGTCATTACCACATTCTGAAAACAGGGGTATTTTCGAAATTTTTTCAATATTTAATGTTATGCTATTTACAACTAATTAATTGCATGATAGTGTGTTTGATTTAAAGAATTTTGTGCGATGTGTAGTTCAATATATATTTATATGCAGTATTAATTATTTTATTTTTAGCTAGCAGACTAGACCTAGAAGCCCAGTAGACGAACCCCTGTCCGAATTCTAGAATTCTGGATTTTATTATTTTATTTAGAATTTAATATTTGGAGATTTTAATTAATTACTGTATTTTATTTAATATTTTGCGCAATTGCCTTTGCTTCGATATTTGGAGCACTATCCAGACTTTTATCTTCCAACAAATTTCACAATCTTGTCCTAGACATGTCCGCCTTCAATTCTGCTATTTTTGCAACTCATAATTTTGCTTCCTGTACATTATTTCTGGCCGCACAAAAGTCATCGCGGACGTTTATTTTAAATTCCTATTTTTGTATCGTTGTGCGTTCCAATCGAAAATTGGAGGCCATCTTGACCTATTTTTCGTGCGGCCCAAATTAGGGTGATATTCTGTTCTAAGTCTTCTTCAATATTGGTATTGATGACTTGATCTGATTTTGGCCCCAAGTACCCCTAATGAATTGTTGAACACAACTTGCATTTTATTTCTATTTAAATTGAGGATACCATTTTATCTGAATTTAAAATCCCCATTTAATTCCAGTGCCCTACAATTCAGCCCGTACCAGTCTTACAGCACCCCCTGACCCTACAAAACATCGGACCCCGAATTGCCCGCCCAATTTTCGTCATTTCATGTGTTTGTGCAATTTCCCAAATTTAAGGGGGTTGAATTGCAAATTGGCATTTTGTGGCCTCACCCAATTATTTTAATCAATGAGGGAACCCACTATTTTTAATTAGTCTCACCCTCATTCCCCATGAATAATTTCCTCATGTTCAATCTGGACCACTCAATTAATTGAGTGCATCCTCACCCTCCATCATAACACCCTCTCTCCTATTTAATGTCATGTCACCCTCAAACCCTAATCCCTAGGCAACCTAGAAAACCCCACCTCCTCACAAGCCTCCTCCATCCAACGTAGGAAACTTCTTCCTAAACTCCTTCTTTCTTTTCTTCCTTCCTTCTTCTCATTTATTTTCTTCTTCTTCTTCTTCCTTTCTTCTTCTTATTTGTTTTGATTTGAATTTAAAATTCAAATCATAAGGAGGGATACTGTGCAGATCCATCCGGCGGGCTTTCCCTCTCCGGCGACTGAGGCCGACCCGGCCGGCGCTGCCGTGCGTGTCCGGCGGCCACAGCGACCCCCTCGGTGTCCGGCGGCTTCCCGCGGCGACAGCCAGACCGGCGGACTGAACCCGGCCGAGCCCGCTGCAGACAGCGGCTGCTCCCCCAGACCCGACCTCCGGCCCGGCGGTTCCCCGCGGCCCCTGTGCTCCTCCCTTTCCCTCAGGCGGCGGCTTCCCCCTCTGCGCCCGGCCTAACTCCGGCGGCCACTCCGGCGGCCAGCAGTTCCTTCCCTCTGTGAGTATTCCTTTCCTCTCTCTCTCTCTCTCTTTATATATATATATATATATATATATATATATATCTTTATATATATATATATATATATCTTTATATATATATATATCTATATATATATATCTAATGTATATATATGTGTTTGTTTATACATTTAATTAATGTGAAAAATTAGTATATGTATGTATAATCAATATAAGGTATTGTATGTATTTAAATAAATAGTATAAAAATGTATTTAAAATTTATGTTTAATATATATATTAGTATGGTATATATATAAATACCTAGTATACGTATTTGTGTATATTGATTAATGTATATATATATATATCTAATGTATATATATAAATGTTTGTTTATATATTTAAATTAGCATGAAATTTGTATATGTTTTTAATTAAATTTGTATGTATAATTAATGTAAAGTATTTATATTTAATTAATGTATTTTTGGCATATATATGGGTATACACTAGTATAAATTAAATATGTAATTTTAAAAAAGGTATATATATATATATATATATATATATATATATATATATTGTAAATGTATTTGAATTTGGTGCATATATAAAATATTGCAAGTACAAATTTATTATGTTTATATATACATACAAGAATCATTTATTTTAAAGTATATATATTTATACATATATCTATAATTGTATTGAGGGATATTATATGTAATTAATTAATAAGATGTTATTTAAATATGTAGTCCTACTAGATGACCCTAGTTGACTAGTGCCCTGTCTGACATGGCCCTGAGGCCAGTGTTTATAGACTGTGTGTTAGCGTAGCATCTGATGTAAATGTGGTTGGTTAGTGATATGTTTATAGGACTGTTGGGTTATCCAGGGGGTACTCTGGAACAGGACATCCATAAATACCAGCTAAGGACCCGAGGCAAGTACATTCTCTGATAATTTTCAATTCTTGATAATTTCTATAAATTCAAAAATTATGAAATGTTACATCTGAATCTTCGACACTGTGTTACACGGACTAGTATAGCTTGGATCTGCAGTCATGAGATGTTACATTGATTATCGTATTGACATTATACACGACATGGACATTGAAATTAGACATTGATAATTAGACATTGATAATTAGACATAGATATTAAAACATTGTACATGATAGACTTGACTTGCTCGTGTATCGTGACGTGTCATGACTGGATCCACAGTACTAGTTGGGGGCGGGGAAATTGCTAGTGAGAAATGTGATCAAATACCTATCGTACAAGTTTATATTATTGGTGTTAATCATACCCCACGTATGATTAGCCAGACTGTAGCAATTGTACATGTCCCAAGCCGATCACATTTTGAAACTACAATTTCAAACACTTAGAATAGATTACAGTTTTCCATTTTAAATCATATACTACATCACCCGTATATGATACTGTTCCTTGTTCTTTTTATTTCCATACATGCACTAACTATATCATATTGCCTGTCTCTCTTAAAAATTGCCATTTCATTTATTTCACTGTCTTTTCAGTAGCTAGCATGACATGTTTTATCGTATTATAGACATTATCAATTAATGGAACTGTTATTTGAGATTGTGCTTTGCTCCTTCCTGACTGGAAATATTTTTCCAGACTATGCCTTAGAGGACCGCTGTCCGACACTTTATGAACCATATGGTGAGTAGCTGCAGACTTGACAGTAGTTGTGATTCCAGGAGGTCTAGTCAGAAGTTATTATTTATTGTTAGTTCTTTAAGTAGACTATTTGGTACCGGATTTGTCTCCGGCATTTTGATGATTCTGGATATTGTTAAGTTAAGTTTTCTTGTGGACTTGTGTTGTGTTAAATTTTAGTTTTATTATTCGAAATCTTATCGTGCTGTAATCCTGTGATTGGGTATATGTTCATCTATTTGTGTTATCCGTGCCTCCTAATAGAGATTGGATATTTGCGTGATATTAGTTAGATAGTATCAATACCTAGACAGCGTTCTACCGCCGATGCTGCGGCGTAGGCTGGACGTACCCACGCACTCGTGCCCCTAAACCGGGTGCGGGTCGTGACACGTTTTTAGTGGTGGCCCATGCAGGTCAGACTTCGCATTTAGAGCGATGTCGTAGTAGTGTGGCATCTTTGTTACACTATTGCGTGCCTGCTATAGGACATAGGACCTAGGATACTAGGATAAGAGAGGATACTCAATCACAAATTATTTGAGAGATTCCTGGGACGACCCTTGAGAATCTCATTATAAATTCCAATTTAAATCCTTCCTCCTTGTTTTCGTCCGTCCTCACTTATTGATATTGAGTTTAATTCTTGTTGACCAGTTGTTAACTTTAATTCTTGGTATCGTTGTGGAGTTTTGATTTCATATCGAGGTGAATTTTATGGGCTAAAATTTACGGTATCATCTGATAACGTATATTGATGAGGACAGCGAGAAAGGTAAAACGTCTACTTTGATTATGGAACCTAGAATTTATCGCAGCCATATTAGCTGTCGTGACGAGAACGTAGGAACCTAACTTGGATGTACATACTTTAGTTATGAGATTTAGAGTTTCTCGCAGCCATACCGGTTGGCGTGGCGAGGATTCTAGATGACATGATTATAGGGTTGCATACCTTAGTTACGGAACCTGTCGTTTATCGCATCTATGCTTACTGGCGTGGCGAGGATTCTGTGTGTCATGATTTCTGACAGACGTGTATGATTATCAGGTTGTATCTTAAATTGGTCCTTAAAATATCATCTCAAGACTTATCCATTTTGTTATTCCCGGACTTTGTTCCATCGCTTCTTTTCCTTACTAGCAGTAAGGATACCTTCCGTCCTTGATCCAATTCCTTTTGAGCTTATTCCTTGTTAGTATGTTAATTAGTGACTTGCAATTTTGGTTGTGTCTTGTATTAGTTGACTGAGTGTTGTCTGTGAGATTGTAAGTGTTTCCTAGTTGGACATATGAGCATTAGGCATTAATCTAGAGATACCCATAGCATAGTACCTTGTAGCAATAGTTCTATGATAGGTGTTATAATAAATATTGGTATTATAGAAAGTGCAAGTGATCGTGATTTGTAATAAGTTTGACGAGTTAATCTAAGGATGAAGCTGGTGTTACCATACCAATAGTGCTAGTGATTCTATATCAAATATTTGTTGAGCAAGGTGCAAATGACAGTAAGTACTTCGTGTTATGACAAACAGATTGGGGTATTAAGTAATATAGATAGAAAATCATTGAAGAAAGTATGTAAGATGATAATTTGGATTATTGGAAATGATAGTGCAATTATTTCGGACAGTACAATTTTCGTACACAGTTGAGGTTGTAAATAATTAGTATATTAGTGTGCACCTTGAGTATTAGAGACTGTGAGTAGTATATGTATACTTGTGGATTAAATTTATAATTTGTAGAGTGGAAATAAATTTCAATTTTAAAGAATTTTTGAGGAGATGAGACTTTATGTTATTAAATTTTGAGTATTCGAATTCAATTCAATAAACATAGTCAAGGCTATAAGGATTTTAAAGGTGATTAAATTTTTGATATTGAGTATCTGATTTTGAGGAGTGTATGCAAATATTTTTAAGTTGATCGAGAAGTTAAACCTTGACGATTATTTCGAGGATTAACTTTATGGTAGATAAAAGATGAATATTAATATATGAGTAGATGATATACATGTGTAAGGATCTGATGATTTGAGTATGATTGAGATCTCACTGCCAACCGACTCGGGTGTCAATCTAGGGTTGTATTAGAGAGAGCAGTACTTAGTATAGTGTGTTGCAATTGATATGCACTTGGGTGATAAGAATAACTAGTGTCAACTATTGCAGTAGGTAAGGAAACTAGCAGTGAGTATGCTTGTAGTAAAGTGTGGTACATAAAGAGATAGAGGTATCAAACCTTCCATGCATCATTTGACCTATGATTATATTAGAAGATACTGCAAGTAATATGTTAGCAGGTTCTTTCCTTTCTTTCCTCATGTCCTTCTCTTCTGATTGATTGATACCTTAGTACCGTAGCTTGTATGCATGATTTCTTATTATAATGTAGTTAGTAGTACCCCTGATACAGAGACTGAAATACCATGACAAAAGACACCATGATCATACATATTTCCCTTAGGATTACATGTTGTATGGCTGTAGGTAGAATTTTCTTAGACCGTGATCATTGGTGTTGACTGTAGTAAAGATTAACGAAGAGGTTATGACTTGACAAAGAGAGACAATGTGCCTAAAATTTTGAGAAAAAATATTAAATTAAATAAAGAGTTGGGAAATTAATATGGCGTAATTGAAGTTTTGTTAAATCATTGATTTTTAGAAAATTATGAAATGATTGAATTTATCATTGAATTTGAGGAATTTAAGAAGGCCATCGATATAATTCTTGGACTGCAAGTTGTGAACTTATATTTTGAATATTGTATTGGAGGTTCCATGAGTATTACATCGTTGCATATTATGGAAAAAAAAAAATCGAGGGATAAGAACACGAATGGATTAGTGTTAAATTTAAATTTGGGACGAGATTCAATTTTTAAATATGCACTGATTGGATTTCAATTAGAGGATTGAATATTAAATTCTTGCATTTCGTTATTAACTTAAAAATTTGGAGGATATTGTGATAAGAATGTGATTTGATTTATTTTTGAAGATTTTTAGGGATATGATAATTATAGAATTTTTGAAAGAATTTATTGTGAAATAACAATATGGAGTGGTTCATGATTATATAATTTGAGGAATTTAATTTTGATGGTAGTAAATACATAAATAAAACAATCGAGGATTTAAAAATTTGAGGATAACTATTGATTTAAACAAATGGTTAAGAAATTAACATGGCATAATTGGTGGTTTATTAATTCCAGGAAAGATTTTGACATGTTTAAAATTGGTTATTAATTTAGAAATTTTGGGAGATTTAGCAATGTATTTATTTAATTGCAAGTTATGAATTTTAGAACTTTATATTTGAATGTGACAATTGGAGAATCCTTAAATATCATATTGTTGAGTTTTTGAGGAGTGGATATTAAATTCTGAGTATCGGATTAGTAGCTAAAAACTTTCAGGAAATTTTGATGAAAAAGGGACTTTGATTCTATGTCGAGGATTTTTACTGGAATACAAATAATTTCATATTTTGAATTTTGAAAAGACCTTGTGGATTATTCGTGGCTGATGAATTTAATTGAGGGAATAATAATGTGAATGATTAAATGCTAATATGAGGATTTTAAATTTCGAGGACGAAATTCTTTTAAGGTGGGTAGACTTGTCATTACCACATTCTGAAAACAGGGGTATTTTCGAAATTTTTTTCAATATTTAATGTTATGCTATTTACAACTAATTAATTGCATGATAGTGTGTTTGATTTAAAGAATTTTGTGCGATGTGTAGTTCAATATATATTTATATGCAGTATTAATTATTTTATTTTTAGCTAGCAGACTAGACCTAGAAGCCCAGTAGACGAACCCCTGTCCGAATTCTAGAATTCTGGATTTTATTATTTTATTTAGAATTTAATATTTGGAGATTTTAATTAATTACTGTATTTTATTTAATATTTTGCGCAATTGCCTTTGCTTCGATATTTGGAGCACTATCCAGACTTTTGTCTTCCAACAAATTTCACAATCTTGTCCTAGACATGTCCACCTTCAATTCTGCTATTTTTGCAACTCATAATTTTGCTTCCTGTACATTATTTCTGGCCGCACAAAAGTCGTCGCGGACGTTTATTTTTAAATTCCTATTTTTGTATCGTTGTGCGTTCCAATCGAAAATTGGAGGCCATCTTGACCTATTTTTCGTGCGGCCCAAATTAGGGTGATATTCTGTTCTGAGTCTTCTTCAATATTGGTATTGATGACTTGATCTGATTTTGGCCCCAAGTACCCCTAATAAATTGTTGAACACAACTTGCATTTTATTTCTATTTAAATTGAGGATACCATTTTATCTGAATTTAAAATCCCCATTTAATTCCAGTGCCCTACAAATTCAGCCCGTACCAGTCTTACAGCACCCCCTGACCCTACAAAACATCGGACCCCGAATCGCCCGCCCAATTTTCGTCATTTCATGTGTTTGTGCAATTTCCCAAATTTAAGGGGGTTGAATTGCAAATTGGCATTTTGTGGCCTCACCCAATTATTTTAATCAATGAGGGAACCCACTATTTTTAATTAGTCTCACCCTCATTCCCCATGAATAATTTCCTCATGTTCAATCTGGACCACTCAATTAATTGAGTGCATCCTCACCCTCCATCATAACACCCTCTCTCCTATTTAATGTCATGTCGCCCTCAAACCCTAATCCCTAGGCAACCTAGAAAACCCCACCTCCTCACAAGCCTCCTCCATCCAGCGTAGGAAACTTCTTCCTAAACTCCTTCTTTCTTTTCTTCCTTCCTTCTTCTCATTTATTTTCTTCTTCTTCTTCTTCCTTTCTTCTTCTTATTTGTTTTGATTTGAATTTGAAATTCAAATCATAAGGAGGGATACTGTGCAGATCCATCCGGCGGGCTTTCCCTCTCCGGCGACTGAGGCCGACCCGGCCGGCGCTGCCGTGCGTGTCCGGCGGCCACAGCGACCCCCTCGGTGTCCGGCGGCTTCCCGCGGCGACAGCCAGACCGGCGGACTGAACCCGGCCGAGCCCGCTGCAGACAGCGGCTGCTCCCCCAGACCCGACCTCCGGCCCGGCGGTTCCCCGCGGCCCCTGTGCTCCTCCCTTTCCCTCAGGCGGCGGCTTCCCCCTCTGCGCCCGGCCGAACTCCGGCGGCCACTCCGGCGGCCAGCAGTTCCTTCCCTCTGTGAGTATTCCTTTCCTCTCTCTCTCTCTCTCTCTTTTTATATATATATATATATATCTTTATATATATATATATATCTTTATATATATATATATCTATATATATATATATCTAATGTATATATATGTGTTTGTTTATACATTTAATTAATGTGAAAAATTAGTATATGTATGTATAATCAATATAAGGTATTGTATGTATTTAAATAAATAGTATAAAAATGTATTTAAAATTTATGTTTAATATATATATTAGTATGGTATATATATAAATACCTAGTATACGTATTTGTGTATATTGATTAATGTATATATATATATCTAATGTATATATATAAATGTTTGTTTATATATTTAAATTAGCATGAAATTTGTATATGTTTTTAATTAAATTTGTATGTATAATTAATGTAAAGTATTTATATTTAATTAATGTATTTTTGGCATATATATGGGTATACACTAGTATAAATTAAATATGTAATTTTAAAAAAGGTATATATATATATATATATATTGTAAATGTATTTAAATTTGGTGCATATATAAAATATTGCAAGTACAAATTTATTATGTCTATATATACATACAAGAATCATTTATTTTAAAGTATATATATTTATACATATATCTATAATTGTATTGAGGGATATTATATGTAATTAATTAATAAGATGTTATTTAAATATGTAGTCCTACTAGATGACCCTAGTTGACTAGTGCCCTGTCTGACATGGCCCTGAGGCCAGTGTTTATAGACTGTGTGTTAGCGTAGCATCTGATGTAAATGTGGTTTGTTGGTGATATGTTTATAGGACTGTTGGGTTATCCAGGGGGTACTCTGGAACAGGACATCCATAAATACCAGCTAAGGACCCGAGGCAAGTACATTCTCTGATAATTTCCAATTCTTGATAATTTCTATAAATTCAAAAATCATGAAATGTTACATCTGAATCTTCGACACTGTGTTACACGGACTAGTATAGCTTGGATCTGCAGTCATGAGATGTTACATTGATTATCGTATTGACATTATACACGACATGGACATTGAAATTAGACATTGATAATTAGACATTGATAATTAGACATTGATATTAAAATATTGTACATGATAGACTTGACTTGCTCGTGTATCGTGACGTGTCATGACTGGATCCACAGTACTAGTTGGGGGCGGGGAAATTGCTAGTGAGAAATGTGATCAAATACCTATCGTACAAGTTTATATTATTGGTGTTAATCATACCCCACGTATGATTAGCCAGACTGTAGCAATTGTACATGTCCCAAGCCGATCACATTTTGAAACTACAATTTCAAACACTTAGAATAGATTACAGTTTCCCATTTTAAATCATATACTACATCACCCGTATATGATACTGTTCCTTGTTCTTTTTATTTCCATACATGCACTAACTATATCATATTGCCTGTCTCTCTTAAAAATTGCCATTTCATTTATTTCACTGTCTTCTCAGTAGCTAGCATGACATGTTTTATCGTATTATAGACATTATCAATTAATGGAACTGTTATTTGAGATTGTGCTTTGCTCCTTCCTGACTGGAAATATTTTTCCAGACTATGCCTTAGAGGACCGCTGTCCGACACTTTATGAACCATATGGTGAGTAGCTGCAGACTTGACAGTAGTTGTGATTCCAGGAGGTCTAGTCAGAAGTTATTATTTATTGTTAGTTCTTTAAGTAGACTATTTGGTACCGGATTTGTCTCCGGCATTTTGATGATTCTGGATATTGTTAAGTTAAGTTTTCTTGTGGACTTGTGTTGTGTTAAATTTTAGTTTTATTATTCGAAATCTTATCGTGCTGTAATCCTGTGATTGGGTATATGTTCATCTATTTGTGTTATCCGTGCCTCCTAATGGAGATTGGATATTTGCGTGACATTAGTTAGATAGTATCAATACCTAGACAGCGTTCTACCGTCGATGCTGCGGCGTAGGCTGGACGTACCCACGCACTCGTGCCCCTAAACCGGGTGCGGGTCGTGACAGTTGAGAGCGTGCATGATTGATTTTGGAGGATCTAGGGAGGACTACTTACACTTGGTGGAATTCTCCTACAATAACAGCTACCAGGCTAGCATACATATGGCACCTTATGAGGCACTGTACGGTAGGAAATATAGATCGCCAGTTTGTTGGAGTGATATGGGAGAGCGTCAGATACTTCTTCCAGAGTTGGTGACACAGACAATAGAGAAAGTCAAGCAGATTCAGAGCCACCTGCGTGCAGCACAGGACAGACAGGAATACTGGACGAATACGCATCGTAGGCCATTGGAGTTCAAGGAGGGTGACCATATATTTTTGGAGGATATCGCTCACTCGTGGTACCATCAGATTCGGAGGCAGAGGCAAGCTGAGTCCGAGGTATATCGGGCCTTTTGACATCTTGGAACGAGTTGGCAAAGTGGCTTACCGTCTTGCATTGCCTCCATCATTAGAGGGAGTACATGACGTACTTAACGTATCACAGCCGAAGAGATATATCGCAGACCTTAGCCACATGCTTGATCATTCAAAGATTACAGTCGGGCCCAGTCTGACTTACGTAGAGCAGCCAGTCGAGATCCTCGACCACAGCGAGAAGACTTTGAGAGGGCAGACGATTCGACTAATCAGAGTGGCATGGAATCACCATTCACCAGGCGAGTCTACTTAGGAGCGCAAGGATTCTATTCGGCAACGGTTTCCGTACTTATTTGAGGAGCAAGGTACGAATTTACGTACGAAATTTGATTACTAGTTGTTTTAAAATTCTTTTAGATATTATCGTGCCTTACTTTTAATTTCGGGAACGAAATTTTTCTAAGTTGGGAAGAATGTAAACCCCCTCGATTTATTCTGTTGATAGTCAGGGTTAGATTTGGAAAATTTTGGTTTTAGCAGCAAATGTTGAGGTTTAGAGTGGAATTAAGGTTGTCTGCTATTTTAATTCATTTAATTAAACCCTTGGCGCGCCCTATCATTGCTAAATTATTCGAAGCCCAATATCAGCCCATAAATTCCATCGGACTATTGTACTTCTGACTTGACTCGCCAAGTTAGGCACTAGACTTTTCCGTCACTCAAAAATCAGTTTTCGTTGTGCTCTAAATTAATTGCACAATTTTCCGAAACCGTAATCCATATTTAATTCCGTATCAGACACCTGTGTCGTTACCCTAAATGTTGAGATACCAACTTAACCCGTTGAGCCGGACCAACTAAAGGGTCCAAGACCGACTCCAAGCCCCCACTATTTTTGACCTTTGCGTCATTTCCGAATTTTGACCCCAAGTGCCCCCATTTAATTTAAAAGTGCGGGATACTTTAATTCTATTTAAATCGTGGATACCAACTTTGCCTAATCCTATTTTAATCCTTAATTAATCCCGCTGGCCATAAAATTAAACCCGTGCCAAACCCCCAACACCCCCTCGCCATGCAAATCAACAACCGCAATTTTCTCCACAATTTTGGCGACATTTTATGTGTTAGTATAATTTTCCAAATTAAAGGGGCTAAGTTACAATTTAGAGATTTTAGGTGCCCTCACCCCATTGGCCAAAACCAAATGGAGAGGTCACAAAATTGGGTCCAATTACACTCATCTATTCACCACTCCTCATGAAGAAACTATTTTTCTTCATGACAAATCCTATCCCTCCATTTTGAATAGGAGCATCTCCACCCTCCATCCATTCACCACTCCATATAAAACATTACATCACCCCACCCTAATAACTCACCACCGGCCCTAATCCCAAGGACTCTAAAAGAAAACCCCCTCTCTCTCTCTCTCTCCTCCCTCATTCATTCTTCATGCAAAGAAACTCCTTCCTTCACTCTCCTTCTTCTTTTGATTTTCACTCCCTGTGAGAAAACCCATCCGACCTACTCCGGCTTCGGAGCTCCTCCGGCCCGACTCCGGTGCATCCGCTCCCGTTTGGCCAGCCGACCCCCCGCGGCAGCTCCAGCTTTACTCCCCGCCAGACTGACCGACCTTCCCGACCGGCTGTGAACTTCCCCGCTCCGCCAGACTGAGCAGCAGCCGGCTCCGGCCTGATCCCGATCGGCTGTGAACTTCCCCGCTCCGTCGGACTAGGCAGCAGCCCGCTCCGGCCTATCCCCGACCGCAGCTGTGTCGTTCCCAACCGGCTGTGAACCTCCCCGACAGCCGGACTGAATAGCCGACCGGTCACTGACTCTCCCCGACCGGCGGCAGTCTCCTCCGCGGCTTTCCCCTACTCCGGCCGTGCGTCTTCTCCGACCGGCCAACCACCACTACCACCATTATCACTACCACCCCGCAGCCACCCTCCACCGGCCGTGCTCTGGTGACATCGGCGAGGTCGACTCTCCCCCTCTCTTGTTTTTAATTCCAGAATTTAATATCTATTTAAATAGGATAATATATAGTTGGGTGTATATTAACTAGGGTTGTGTTTATATCATGTTGATATATATGGTTAGTGTAGCATAAATAATCATATGTTAACTATGGGATTAAGGTTTATATTGGCTAAGGCTAATGACGATTAATGTGCCTGTGGATTTTAAATAACTTGAGGTTGGGTTTAATGAGGTTGACATATTTTAGGGTATATGTAGTGTAGTGTTCATGTATCTTGTGTTTTATAAAGTTGGATTCGGATGTTGTACTTAGTTGGAATTAGGGAGAATACAATTTATGAGAATATAATTACGATGATTGGATAGGGTGATCAAGGACTTGGGGATTCGACTTGTGTTATATTGAGGAGATAAAATTGTGATAGGTGGATTGTAGATTAGTGTTGGCTTCTACATGGATTGACAATTTAATTAAGATATGTACTCGAGGAGAATATGATTTTTGACCTTTAAATAAATAATCGGGACCTATGATACGTGATGGAAAATGTTAATTTAATTACGGAGAATTAAATTGAGGTAAGTATAAAGATGACTAGTTGATTTGACTATCGTACCGATAGTCAACTGTGGTCAACCCCCTAGTGTCTTGTCCCTGTGAGTCGTAGCTGAGACTGGGTTTAGGTGTAGATGTGTGTCACATCCCTGCTTGACGTAGAATAGATTATTGATTCTGGTTTGTATCTCATCTCTAGGTACTGCGGGACCTGAGGACTTGGACGCGGTACCAGATCCCCGTCATCAGCAGCCGCACACAGGCAAGTGTACCATGCCACCCTGTATTTCAGTTACAGATATTTATTGTTTTGTTATATACATTTTGAACGTATTTATGTTGACGTTCGGTACTTCGCGTCCGGTTCACAACCGGGTGAAGACGTACATCGTAACGTCTTAGGAAGATTGTTGTTGATTTGTAGCATCTCGATATGCGTACCTGAGTTTATCGATACCCCAGGACACACTCATACACTGTGATCATGCCAGATTCCTGTATCCTAATACTAACGTCATGACCAGAGACTGGGACGACCTTAGGGTCGCGTCTGTCGAGTTATTTTCGTGTGTCGAGACTGTTAGATAGAGGTTCAGGTTCAGTGCACCATCGTTGACCACTTGAGAAGGGGAAGACAGTTACTAGACGCTTGGGCTCCTCTACACGCGCTTATATATGTATATGTAGTGATCCTGTATTCTAGAGTAGTGTATCACCCGTGTGTCTCTGTGCTCGGAGCTACGGTACGCCCCGTGTGTCTCTGTGTTCGGAGCTACGATTTTATTTTGGACAGCCCACGCATCGAACATTGTCTTTAAACTGTGTCACACTTGTTTGGTTATGATAGAGTACCCTATCGTGCACTTGTACTTTATGTTTACTTGGCATGTTGTATTTTTGTACCTTATTACGTCCCTCTGAGGACCTGGTTTCCTAGCAGTTTTGCAGCATAGGTGATTACGGAGCATTTGGAGTTGCTGTAGGAGTTGCATATCTTGCGGGCATGGTACCAGGTACTCACATTATATCTACCGGCATTATGGTTATTTTACAATATTTATTTCATCTACTGTTGTAGCCTAGTTTTTATAGACTCATACTTCTTCTCGAGTCTATTCGAGTTAGTGTGTTATTGGGCGGCCAATTTTAGCACATATAACTCTTTCTTGTATACTTCTGTAAATTGTGGATTGAGACATAGAGGTTTACATTTACGGGATATCTAGATAGTGCCCTTTATATTACAGCTTATACGTATTCGAGTCAGACCAGAGTCTGGTCGAATGCGTAGCTGGCGTGTCACGTATTCCTGGTCCTACGTATTTTGGAACTGGGGCATGACAGAATGGTGGCAGATCTCTGCATTAAATGCACGAGATTTGATTATATCTCCAAAGATTGGGCAAGCCATAATTACGGCTAATACGTCGACATCATCACCCCTGCACATTACGCCATAAGGCTATTTTCAGCTATAGGAGCACGTTGTACGCTATCTCCTTGAAATACGCCAACTCAGGCTATATTTGCATTTGTGCGTGATAAGGCTATTTTGTCCAGAATACGCTCAAGGCCTCAGTCAAAGAAGGAGGAACAACTATCTTTTACGCTAGCTACCCATCCATACAGCATCAGGCTTCTACGCCTAGAAGGCTTCTACGCCTATTTGGCTCCCATGCCAACTCGACAACCATTTGGCTTCTACGCCAACCTGACAACTATTTGGCTTCTACACCATGGTGACAGTTATTGGCTTCTACGCCAACCTTTTCTACGCAAGGGGCAGTTACCTACGTGGCTTGCATGCTGTAATTTTTGCAGCAGTTACACGCATTTTCTCATCTTAGGACACGCGTCATACACTTATCCAGAAGATCATCTATACGTGGGTGGCAGTTATTATAACCGTCGCGTAAAAAGTGCCATACTCTCCACTGTCCGGCTTCTACGCCGACTGGACGATTACTGTCACTAAAACCCTATAAATAGAGACCTCTATTGACAGAGGTCCAGGGTCGGAACAATGGTCCGAAATTGATTTTTTGAGAGAGAAGAATCGAGAGCACAGACAGAGAGTAGTGATCGACGATTTGGGCATCGAGCATCCCCTCCCTCTTGCAATCTTTGAAGCTTCTTCGTCTTCTACAGCACTTCTTCATCATCGTGTGGTCCAAGGGACAAAGTGATCGACTGCAGATCAGACTCCTATAGCAATATTTACCCAGATTAAATTTTATACTTAATATCCTCGTATAGGATTAATAGTATTTCTTGTTTGTAAACCTAAGAAAGGGTTTTATATAAATCTAGTTTTATTTCTTCCGTTTATTATCAAACAAGTACTAGTTTGGTTCAAGGACGAACCTTATTCTAAGTAGTATATTATGTAATATTACGTACCGTACGGTACATTAAGCTGAGTCGGATTAAAATGAGACAAAGGTTTGGTTGTATTTTGATAAGTTAGATTTGGAAACAAGTATTGATTCGAGTTATCTTTCATTAGGGCAGGCAATAGGATGAGGCATGTGCATCTTGTAATGGAAACATTGTGTTCGTTCGGAGCAAGTATAGATAGCGGGATTTGGAGCGATAATATTGTCTTCCTTAGTCTGATTGGGTCAGATAATTTGGAGAGCACGACCTGCTCGCACAGTCATACTGATTGAGTAGATCGTACTTCGAATCAGATCACGAATTCAAGGGAGCGACCGTATCGGCAAAGACATATTGCTAGCGGATTCTTCTTGGTGAGTGGGCTCTGTCCCTTTTTCTCTACTCCTTTATGTCTAATAAATGGAACACACATAATAGTTTGGACACTTGGTCTGGAAAATTGGAAACATTGTACTATGGCGTACATAGAGTGTGCGCCGTTTGGAAGGATATAAGTTGTGGCTATGAGTTGATTAGTATGGTTGGAGCTATGAGTTGATTAGTATGATTGGAGCATTGGAACACCTTCATCGGGGCGAGCGAGCGTGCATTGCGCACAAGTATCAAGTTAGAACGCTTTGTCAAACAAAGCATGTAGTTGTGGTTCAAAACTAGACAATTGCATCGGAGAGGGCATTGTGCCACTGATGGGACATTGTGCCATAGAACTTTCGGAGCGAGGTGTTGCACCAATCAGAGAACTATATCGAGAAGCGACATGGTGCATAATGGAGATAGTTTAAGAATGGTGCCTTGGTCTATAATTTGACAATGGAGATAGTGAATCAGATAGAATGGGGCGAGTATAGTTTGATGGGGCGAGAAGGCTCGATTCTCTTGTCATACCCACTTTTGATCGTTGCGTGGTCACGGATTACCTGTTTCGCGCAGGGTTTGGTTTCCTCGAACGAGATAGGCTCCGGGGCACCGAGATCCTTCGTCCATGGAGGGAACATATTGGTAATGTTCTTTCGAAGCACGAGTATTTGCAGTTCGAGATGACCAGGCGAGCTAGCTACTCAGCGCTGGATCGGATCAAAATTCTTTTGGATAGTTCTATATCTCTTGGCCACTGACCTTCATATAGATATGAATCGCTTGAGATTGTTGCGTTCGAATAGACGGCATGCAGCGCCACCTTGCCTCGGGCAAGATTGTGCTCATTATTCGATTCGAGACTTGGATGGATGATTAGATTAGCAAGGCTTGGAGGTATGTTGTGGTTTGATAGATTCAAGCTTAACTTACGGGTTTTAAGTAGAATGGATTATATGCTTAGTCTTATTTTTGAGTTGGATATAACTGCTAGTTTGTTTAATAGATTTCAAAGCTTGGATGCTTAAACTGCTTTATAGCTTTTCTTAATATGTCATCACATTGCTATGTAATGAATCTAGGTTCAAGTAGAAAGATCACCATATAAATTTTTTTATTCACTATCTACCTAGTGCCGGTTTAGACGAGTGGGTTATCCCGCTCACTAGTACGGCTGTGTACTGACCCACGTTTGTGGGAATATCTTTCCAGACGTAGGCGTAGTGGCCCAGCTTGGATATACATGACATAATGTATGGAACGATAATTACCTTTGTCGGTAAGTAAGAGCAAGAGTGTTCAAAGCCATTATGACATTCTTCTTTGTGGTATATTCATTTGGACCCTTCGAGAGCTTCGCTGCGTATACTCCGATGTGTGCTTGGTACACAATACTTGACTATCGCTACAACTTGGTCATTTTGATAATAACCATGACGTTTGACATCATCGTCTTATGCCAGCGTTACTCCAGGTTTGCACAATATCACATCCTGATGAGAACGATGGTCCTGCGGGAGCACTGCAATGTGGTAATTTACGTTCAGCGGGAACGATCGAACTTGCGAGAGATTGGGGCATGATAGCCGTTGTGTCAAAGACTCCGATTATAGAGCTCATATACGTTGACACGAGGATCAATGGTATGAGCACATGAGTGTTGGTTGATACAGACGCCACTCAAAACTTTATCTTGGACAAGGAGGTCCGTCTCTTGGGTCTAGTTTTAGAAATAATTCAAGAAAGATGATGGCGGTCAACTCATCCGGCTCATCCTATGCAAGGGCTAGCTAAGGGAGTTAGCATGGATGTGGAACATTGGTCAGTTGTTGCCAATTTTATCGCTACATCATTGGATGACCTTAAGATGATACTTGAAATAAATTTCCTAATCGCGACGAAGACAGTTCCAATGCCACACTTGGGACTCATCAATTTTATAGAGAAAGGCTTATCGTGCATGGTTTCACGATGTGAGACATTAAAGGGGAAAGCTATCTATGCCATTCAGCTCAAGGAGGGTAGTAAAAGGGAGATGACCTACTTAGCGGTGCTCGAGAAGAAGTAGGAATTCGAGGAGTAAGATCTTCCAAGCGAGACCAAGTATGTTGTAGAGAAGTGTCCCGATGAGTTATTTCTGTGGAGGAAGGTGGATCGTGCTGCCAAGCTGGGCCAAGGTCAGGAGAAGCATGTCGTGGACTGCTAGGAGGCAAATGCGACAAAAATATGTGTACGAAAGTGGAGTGGCTCATGCAAGGAGTTGCTCATCGTAATAGGACTCACATGAGTCGAGGTATACAGGACTATGTACACCCACGAGATAAGGTGGATCGACAACCAGATAGCTTGTTCGAGCCTCTTTCTATGTCAAGGAGGGTACAGACCATGGGAAAAGGTGATGCGGTAAACCGGTTTACTTTCGATCTTGAGGAGAAGATGGAAAAGCATGGAAAGGGTCGTACGAGAAGAAAAAGAAGGTACGGCACGCGACGATCATGACTACGGTAGTAGAAGTCGTTTGGAGACTTAGTACACCCGTCAACGAGGATGTCGACGAAACAGGTGGGGGAGAATGTCACGCCCGAGATTTTTCTCTCCACTGAGATAATGTTGGACAACACATCTAGTCAAGAGGTTTAGCTGGAAGACTCTAGAACCCTCCAGAATATTGTGGAGTCATCTTGAACTATCATGAGACTTTCCAAGTTTCTAGAAGTTCTCAAATTTTTCCACCATATAAAAATATCTAGGCCCAAGAATATTCCCTAGAATAATGTTAGAATATTCCTAGGATCTAGAATAATGCCTAGAATATTCTCTTGAATAATACCTGGAGTATTTTCATTTCAGAAGTTTCTTGTAAGTCCTTTGAGGCCCGAAAAATAAGTGGGAGGCTTATTTGCTCTCACGACCCAAACTTTTGTAAACTCTCTCTAGTATAGTGAAGTTTTCAATATTCCAATATTTTTCTTTTGCTCCATACTTTCTCATTCTCGCCTATGCGATTTGGCTAAGTGTTCGGAGAAGGCATGCATGAATCTTCGTTGAGAAAGTTCGTGCACCGTACAGAACGAGGTGTAGGCAAAACACTAAGTTCGTGACATTACGCTTTTAAAGTATAAAAGAGAAAACATAAATTTGGTGATAGTACTATATATATTTTTGTACCTTTTATTAGGTTGGTTTAGCTGATCTTTCAATCAAGTGAGAAGAGTATGTAGTTAATAAAACTACTTTATGGGTGATCTTCATCACTATTACCTATCTCCTTTGTCCTTCTAGAAGCTAAATTTCTCCCCGCAATTCGTGTTCTTTAAATTAGGAGTAACCTACACTCTAAATTGAACTATTTGGATTAGTAAAGGTAGAGTAGAGGGATAGTAGATGGGAAGATGAAAGAGATGAGATGGAGAGTCAGACGAAGAGGTTGAGTGGAGGAAGAGGGAATATTATGGTTGACCTACATTTGATAATCTTGAATTGATTGCACTGAGTTAGCTCTAAAAAATTTATGCTAGGTTTGTCACGAGTGGAACATATAAATACCTTAGAACATCTTCAATACAAAAGTTACTGTAGATAAATAAATTTTTACATCAACTTATTCGTACAAATTCTTAATAAAATTAATTTATTAACAGAAAATAATAATCTGAGATTAAAAAAAATAAATCTAAAACCGAACTACTTTTCATTATCCGTAACCCACTATTTTCTTCCACCAAACTTAAATACTAAATTTAAAATCGTTTAAATAATTAATTTAAAAAGTAATTTAAAAAATATTAAAACTGTTTAACAAATTTTAATTTAAATATATTTAAATATTTAAACTAACTATATGGTATTATCTGACTCACATATCCAAAACCGTAAAAACATATCTATAACAAATTCTAATTAAAATATATTTAAATCATATTTAAAATAATTTAAATTTTGACATAATTTTTTAATAATTTTGTTTTTACTTGCAACGTACGTGGTGGTAACTAGTCATTAGTAAGATCCATCTCAATTTCTAGATTCTAAATTCAGAATGTAGGAACTCAATTTGTACAAATAGTAAGACTCATCATATGTTCTAATTTTTAGATTTTCATGTCCAATCCACCCATAGGAATTATAAGTTGGGTCTGAGAATTTCTAGATTCAGAATGTAGAAATTTCTAATAAGTTTTAATTTGAAGCCTAATTCTATATTTATATTATTATTTTTTTACATTAATTTTTGTCCACACAATCTTTGAGACCATTGCTCATTTTCTACTATTCTCGTACAAATCTAACACATTCTACAATATTATTATTATTATTATTCTTATTTTAAATTTGGGTAATAAAATAAAATTTTGAGCACCATCTACACATGATGCTCTTAGGAGGTGGTTCAAGGTGATAATGAAGTTGATTACAACTAGATTATTGTAAATACAACCTCCAAACACTATAAGTAACTAGTATACTATATGAAAGACAAAAGCAAGTTCAAGGAAAGACATATTTTTTAATATAGACTAGTATATATGCACGTGCTTTGCACGTATTTTTGAGTGGATGATTTTGATGAGTTGGTTTAACTTTGCTGTTTTTAATTATATAGATTAAGAGTTCAACCATTGGAATTCCTTGGTAATAGCTTAGAAAACTTAGCAAGTAGCATGAACTCTTTGATTTCTATAATATATTAATACATCCCTTAAATGGTTGTCATTGGAATTTATTGTAGGTATTATTTTTAATTAGTAAATATAATGAAGGGTATTTTTGGAAAGAAAATTTTTACGGTAAAGCCTACTTTCCTCATTATATAGTAGAATAGACATTATATAGTAGAATAGATAAGTTCAAGGAATGATGATAATCTAAAATAGTGGATCCTAGGTTTTTCACAAATAGTTTCTCAAAACACTTGTTCTCTCTCTCTCTCTCTCTCTCTCTCGTCTTTTTCGAATTCTCTTTCTTCCGGGTAATGCTATGGCCAGCCAATTTTGTCTTTTTTGAATCTCTTTCTTCGGGGTAATGCTAGGACCAGCCAATTTTGACCAAAGTTGCACCAACTGTTGGTATGTTTAAGTTGGAGGAAACAAAAGTTCAATTAAAATTTATAGAAACTACATATATAAATAGCATCGTACAGTAGTAATCTGCGTTACTTAATTCTCTCTCTCCTTAGCAAAGTCTCTGCCTAGCTAGCTACCGAAAGCATGAGCATGAGTAAAGTAGTGATCCAGGTCCTAGGCATCATGGGAGACTTGTTCAGCAAGAGTGTCCTCGGCTGCTCCTATATTCCCGATTACACTGGTTCAGTCATGGGAGCCCATTTGAGCCCCGACTTCTCTTGTGATTCTTGGATATTACTCTCGACAAAGAAAAGCACAACCGGTGGCGGCGGCCAATCGACGAGATGCAACGCGTTGCCCCTCCTTAACGTTGTGCCGCTTGTGCGACAGAATAAGGTGCTGCCGATTAATAGGATCGATTAATGAAGACTAGCCTTTGAGAGTAATATCAATATATTGTGTCCTGTCCTAACAGACACTGCGGTTTCTGTCTTTGTATTGTCTGGTTTTGAAAGTTTTAACACACCAATTTGAAAATATTATGGTCTCTCTCTCTCTCTCTCTCTCTCTCTCTCTCTCTCTGCATCTATGAAGTAAAGGGTTTATTTCCATATAATATATCCCGACGACTTGTGCAAGTCAGGAGATAGGACGGGCCAGGAGACGTCGTACCTTGGGACGATAATCCCGCTATATATCTGCAAGGAGGAAGACAATGTTGGGAAACTGACACGTCCTGAAAGCATTTCGACATCGTGTCTGATCAGAGTGTCCGCAGAGAAAACTTTAGGCACTACTAGAATAAGCGGGATTAGTGACGTTTTTTAGCGACTCCATGTAAAAACGTCGCTAATTTAGCGACTCCCTGTGAAAATGTCGCTAATTGGCGACATTTAGCGACGTTTAGCGACTTTTATTCAGTTTATAAAAGATTACTCGCTATAAGTTCAATTTTTGTCGCTAAACGTCGCTAATATGTTTTATTTAGCGACGTTTAGCGACGTTATTTAGCGACGTATATATTTTGGACATTTTGCGACGTCTTTAGCGACGTTTAAGACGTCGCTAAATTAGCGACTTCGTTATTGGTGTCGCTAAAACGTTGCTAAATTCTAAATTAGCGACGTTATTATTGGCGTCGCTAAAATGTCGCTAAATTTTTAACTTAGGGCTGATTCTCCGAATTTCCTTCGATCTCTCCTTCTCCCTCTCCCAAATTTCAAACCGTCCTCCTTCCTCCCTCCGGCGACCCCTCCTCCCTCCGGCGACCCCCCTCGGCCGCGTCCTCCCCCTCCGGCTCCCCTCCTCCCTCCGGCGCCCCCTCCTCCCTTCCGGCGACCCCCCTCCAGCCGCGTCCTCCCCCCTCGGGCCGCGTCCTCCCCCCTCCTCCTCCTCCTCCTCCTCTAGGTAAACCCTAACCCTCTCTCTCTCTCTCTCTCTCTCTCTCTCTCTCTCACAGGACACACATGTGACACTGACACAGACACGACACACACACACAGACACTAACACTGACACGACACACACACACACTGACACAGACACTGATCAGGACCTAGGGTTAGGGTTAGGGTTTTGATCAATTATTATAAAACTTCGTGGTTGAAATTTCGATTGTCTCTATTCTTTGACAATAATGCAACGATGCTCAAGTCCTGTCTATTTTTAGCTTTCTTTTCTTAACACTAAATGACGGACACATGATTATCTTTATGGTGATACCCAAATATTATATACTTCTAGCTCCTTGCATTCTAGCTTATATTTTGTGATATTTGTTCATTAATTATTTTGTAGATATATTATCACTGATAAGTCTCTATAAGAGACTCCTTCCAAAAGATGAAAAAAAACATTATATGCAAATTCTGTCTTCTTCTTTTTTGTTCCCTCAATATACCAATTTCTAGGAGATTGAAATCTCTAACTTGTAATCGTGGCTCGAAAAATTACACAAATCTCTAACTTGTAATAGGCCATCAAGGACACAGACAAGGTTAGCTAAATTGACACTTGAATCCTTTTTATTTTTCCTTTTGACACTTATATTGTTATAATTATATACTACGTTAAAACTAGAGATGGAATCGTGATAGCTTCGAAGTCATGAAAAGAGTTCTTTCATGATGCACAGCCAAAACTGTACGGTTTAGTACGACCGTTAATAAATAGACCGTCAAGAAAAACTAATTTTCTTCTAATAGTTCGACTCCTTTATGTTGAAGAAAAAGTACACCAAATGTGAGTATTGTTTTTATGTAGAGGTAACAAAGAAGATTTTGGGCATGGAGATATGTAGAGGTAAAAATATTGGAATGATATGATTATCAAAATAAAAGGAGGTATGCTGAGAAATTTTGGAGAGATTTGGATGCATGATTCCAAACAAAAGAAAATGTCCATTTTCTAAGTATTTTCTGATTATCCCTTGATTATGCCCTACTATAAAGGAGTTGAATGATTATATATCTCGAGTACTATATGCCAACAAAGTTAGATTGTTGATGTATGTTGTGACATGTGTACATATGCAGTTATTATTATGAGCATGTTCATATCAAACTCGGATAAGGAACACTTGAATGCGGTAAAATGGATATTAAGGTGCTTAAAAAGTTATAACTAGAATTGGTATACTTTATGAAAAAATGTTACATCATATCAAGTTGTGTATTGTGTTATTGCTAACTATACATGGCATCAAGATCCATATGATCTACCAAAGGATATGTATTCACATTCGTAAGGAGTCTAGTAAGTTGGAAGTCTAAATTGAAGGACAAAATATGTCCCAATAATATAAACTAAGCACATAACAATAATTGAGACAATAAAGCTTTTTGGTTAAATGTATCGATCGATAGGTTTGGGATATCTCAACAAAATGCTTATTTATTTTATAAGTTGAAGTGTAGTTATTCATTTGGCAAGTGATCAAATATATCACCAAAGAACAAAGATATTGAGTTAAGGTGTCAAAAAATAAGGGAGAAGATCGGTGAAAGAAAGATTAGTTTACTGAAGATATATAGAGATTATATTCATAAAGTCAATCCCAACAGAGAAGTTCAAGTCTTACTTAAGCTTCACCAGAGTACTACAGTGTTGAAGAATTTACTCAACCTAAGTAAGGGGTTATGACAGGTACCGTGAATGAACAACTACATGCTCAATACATATTGTATTTACTTCCAAGGTGGCTATTGAGAATAAAAACAAAGGTGAGGATTGTTATATTGATATCTTGCATTGTAAAAGCCAATCATATAATTTTAGAAATATAAATTTATCCGAATTCGATTTAATTACATATATCTGAATTATATTTTATTACCTAAATCTGTTCAATTAGATTTAGTAGGAATTATTCAATGTGAATTTCAAAATTCAGTTTGGACTTATATTTCAAAATCTAAATGATTCTTGTTCTAGCCGCGGGAAGAGGGTAGTCCCATATCAGCTGTGACATTATCATCTCTCTTAATATATATATATATATATATATATATATATATATATATATATATATATATATATATATGACAATTTTGCATAATAGAGAAGTGGATTCCAAGATTCTAACTAAAAGTTGAAGCCATAGCGTCCATGCTATTTATTGAAATAATATAGATCTTCTAATTAGCCTTAATCCCATTATAAGGATGTTTCCCCAAATAAAAACACATCAGAGGACCTCTCAATTATCAATTGGGAGAACAAGTAATAGTGAAATGTTATCTTACATCTGGCCCTCGGAGTTGGTGTATGAATCTTCATGCTTGTATATTACTTCCACCACATGAGTAAAATTAAGAACCAACATGTTAAGATGCTTTCGTGAAGGCAATGGGTTAAGCCACTCCTTATTGACGTCTTTCCATGCATTTTCAATCATTTTGTTAAGCTTGGCAACTGCCTCTTGATCCGTGATTCCTTCATCACTCATGCAGATTTGCAAGCTCGAGTCTACATGCTTCCTCTTTTGTTCAAACTACGAAAACAATTACTAAAATTATTATCAGGCAAGTTGGAACACATTATTCTTATGAAGGAGACAATAAATGCATGTCACTACTAACCTCAGATGAGACTATGTCATCCATTAGCCTACAAACCACGCTAGAGGCCTTCACAATCTTAGGCACAGTTAGCATCTAGTCTAAAGTATCTTTGCTCAAATCTTCTGCCATAAGGCATAGTGCGACAGAAGTGACCATCGGGTATGCAAAGCTCATAAGTGAAACATTAAGATATTCTTCTAATATGTGTGTGTCAAGGATTAACCACGGAACATGGGTATCAATATGTGTGTGCACCTGCTATTTGAGTATAGAATTGTAGGAATTGAAGTATTATGGGTTTGAACTTAAGAAATATGTTCAATATTAGCATATGAGAGGGTGTGTAATCTGTGCATTGATATGTGCCTGTCTAGTATATGTAGGTAGTGATGTGTATCATGTAATGGTGTCAAGTGTGCCTGTTTTAGTGTTCAGACCTTGGGGGCTCTATGCTGCAAACTGGTAGTGAGATGAGTGTGTTGTGTTCAAATTTTGAGTGCAGAAAATAGTGTAGCAATCAGTGGGGAACCGGTCAATACCCGACCCTTCTCTTATTGGAGAAGCTTGGATAATCGTGCTATAGATTTGGCAAGAAAGCAAGCAGTGGATATATTCACTCTGAGGAAAGAAAGCAGAAACTTGAATCACATCAAAAAGTGTTGCTTATCAAATTCGTTTTGACTTAAAAATTCATTATTTTTTTTAATTTAATCCTACCATATTATAATAAGCTTTAACAATCCCAAACCAAGCCTAACAAAAAAGAAACCACAGCTTATGTCCTGGCCTAGGCTGGGATTTGGGTTGCTATAGTTACCAGGATTTAGCATGCTGCTGTCCTACAAAATATTTTACCTACACTGGTGTGCACACACTCTGCACATGATCTAACATTCTTCTTTTATGTGACTTCAAATATATATTACCTAGCCAACTAATTGTCAGCTTCTTCTTTAGAGAATCACACTGTATGTAATGATTTATATGATACATACTGTCATTTTTGCAAAAGTATCTAAAAATGGATATGAATTACTACCTGCATCATCGTTCGTGGATGTACAACCGTCATCTTGATGACATGTGCGGATTGCGGGATAAATTCATTGAGGGTGTACAGCAGTTCCTGCAGTTCGCCAAGGCGTTCCCTCAGTACATGGACGGTACCAAAATTAAGTGTCCGTGTGTGAGATATCGTAAAAGGAAATATTATCCAGAAGTGGAACTCACATATCATTTGTACTCGAAGTGCTTCACGCCGAATTACTATCATTGGACTGCGCACGGAGAACTTGTATCTCTAGCATCGGAGTCGGAGCCCTATGTGACCATGATGCTTACGACGACGGGTTGGTGAACATGGTTTATGATGCGGCGGGGCCTAGTTTCAATCCGGACAATTATGATACGGCGGGACCTAGTTTCAATTCGGACAATTATAATGCAGTTGAGGAGTCACCGAATGCCGATACTGCAAAGTTTATGGAGTTGCTGGAGAATGCAAGGACTCCACTATATCCTGGTTGTGAGGATCATTCACCGTTGGAGGTGGTTACAAGATTATTGAGCATCAAGTCCGATTTTAATATGTCGCAAGAATGCTATAATCGACTGATCAATTTGATTATAGAGATCTTGCCCGAGGGTGCAAAGTTGCCTAAAGACTTCTATCGATCTAAGAGGATGGTGAGATCGCTTTGGATGGGATACAAGAAAATTGATGCATGTCGCAACGGGTGCATGTTGTACTACAAAGACAACATGGATAAAGATACGTGCAGATTCTGTGGTGCTGATCGCTACAAGGCCACTGTTAGAGGAAAGTCTGTCGGTGCAAGGAAGCCTACCGATTCGATGCACTACTTGACTTTGACGCCGCGGTTGCAGCGGTTGTTTATGGTTAAGAAGACTGCAAAAAACATGAGTTGGCACAGGCAAAAACAGATCGAAGGAGTATTGGATCATCCATCCGATGGAGAAGCATGGAAGCACTTTGATCGAGAGTATCCACATTCTGCCGAAGGATCATCCGTACCGGAGGAACCAGAATGCTTTTCGTGTGGAAGTTATGGAGAAGGCCAATCCACCCCCAAGGTGGCCCGGATATACGATATAGGAAGAGGTAAAAGATTTACCAAGTGCTATCGAAGAGCCTGCTAAGGGGTACAAGTGTGACGGATTTGGTCGCACCCATAACTGGACGAAGAGGAGTATATTCTGGGATCTGCCATGTTGGAGCACCAATCTGATTAGACATAACCTTGATGTCATGCATATCGAGAAGAATGTGTTTGATAACATAATTAATACTGTAATGGAGGTAAAGGGAAAGACGAAAGATAATCCGAAGGCCAGGTTGGACTTAGAAGAAATATGTAGATGTCCTGCATTGCATTTGATAGAGGAGAGAAATTGAAAGTTAAAGCAACCTAAGTCAGTTTTCTCACTGGAGAAAGAGGATAAAGGGAGACTTTGTAGGTGGATTCAGGGTCTAAAGTTTCCAGACGGGTACGTGTCGAACTTGAGAAGATGTGTCGACCTCAGAAGAACAAACTGGCGGGTATGAAGAGCCACGATTGTCACGTATTCATGGAGAGGTTAATTTCGATTGTATTTCGGAAATTCTTATCGCAGGTCATTTGGGATCCATTGACAGAGCTCAGCATATTCTTCAGAGATCTTTGTTGTACTAAGTTGCTCGTCGATCGTCAGAAAAGCAAGAGAAGGACATTGCGGTAACACTATGTAAGCTCGAAAAGGTGTTTCCTCCTGGATTCTTTGACTCTATAGAGCATTTGCCAATTCATCTTTCCTATGAGACACGTGTTGGTAGTCCTGTCGGTTATCGGTAGATGTACCCCTTCGAGCAGCATCTGAATCACCTAAAGAGAAAAGTAAAAAATAAGGCACGGGTTGAGGGCTCTATTTGTGAAGCTTATGTTCTCGAGGAGATTACAAACTTTTGCTCGACGTATTTCAAACCGAATGTTGCTACTAATAGAACAAAAGCTCCGAGAAATGACGATGCATATCAGGAATCTAATGAGGCAATACTTAAAGTATTCAATGCGTCCGAAAAGCCTTCAGAAAAAATGAAGAAGAGATATTTGAATGACGATGAGCTTAGGGCTGCTCAGTTGTATATATTACTCAATTGCGATGAGGATGAAGTGGAGAAGCTAGAGGGGTAAGTAATTAATACGTCCACGTTTACATCATCTCAATGTAAGAGTATAAGATACTATTATGCTACTAATCAGCAGTTGCTTCATTATTTTTTAGCACATATAATGATGAGTTGAGGTCGGTTAGACCCTACATAACAGACGAAGAACTAGAACAAGAAATGAGATGCCATTTTCCTTCTTGGTTGAGCGCATATGTAAGATGCTTGGTAATTACTTTTTAATTCTGCACTTGCAAAACAAATAACTTACTATTGCTACTTTGGTATTTAGGTCGATCGTCTAATAACACCCGAGACTGAATCTATTAGAACTCTAGCCAAGGGGCCAATTACTGTCGTTAAAATATGGCCAAGTTTCTGTGTGAATGGGTTCAGGTTCAAGTCAACAAATGCTCCTATCAGAGACAGCTTTCTGGATCTTGATTCCACGAAAAACAGTTGTTTGTGTATCAAATCTTCGAACTACAAAGACGTCGATCCAGGAAATGATTTCTTTGGCATCTTACGAGAGATTGTGTAGTTGACATATAATTATGGAACAGAACCTGCTAATATCGTGCTATTCAAGTGTGAATGGTTCGATCCGATTCAAGATCAAGGTTGGAAAGTTGACAAGCATGGCCTTGTGGATATAAACTACAAGCGTAGATATCAAGGCTATGAACCATTTGTCCTATCAAGTCAGGCTCAACTCGTGTACTTCACAACTTATCCTAGACGGGGGACAGCGAGATCGAATTGGTGGGCAGTATGCAAAACTAAAGCTAGAAATACCTTTGACATTGATGAAATAGCTTATTAGGAGGACGATCTACCTCTTGTAACAAATATTAATATTGTAGATGTGGACTCAACGGAAGTTACTCATTACACGAGTAATAATGTAGAAGATGTAGAATTATTCGAAGAGGAAGACGAAGACGAAGTAGATGAAAGTGAAGACGAGGAGGAGGAAGAGGAAGAGGAGGACGAGGAAGGCGAACAAGATGAATTTTCTGAAGATGATTGAAAATAAAATATTTTGCCTGTAGAATATAACTAGATTTTGACTGTAGAATGTACTATTTTAACGAATATATGTATTATATTTTGACTGTAGAATGCTTTGAGAAATGCATCATATTTTGACTGTAGAATGTACTATATATTTGTGTTTTTCTATATTCATCATATGTTGTTATCAGGTATGACAGGACGACACGGAGGATTCGGCAGGTCCCGAGGTAGACAGAGTGCTCCTCCGGTACTGCCTATTGTTGGTTCCGGATCATCGTCGCCTAGTACTCCAGTATATCGATCACTCACATCTCCGACTGTTGGGACGAGTAGTTCCAGGCGTGATAGTACTCCCTCGTCCAGCGTTCCTCCTGCTGACGGAACCATGGGGACAGATGAGCATGTCGAGGAGGTCGTTCCCACGTTGTCCCAGCATCAGCAAGATCCTCCATGCGCACCTCCGGAGGAGACGAGGACAGAGATTTGGGCCGACGGAACAAAGTAAATCAATTAGATGGTTTAGCATAATATATATCGTGTATTTCTTTATTCATCGTATATTGACTTTTTTGATCAAAATAATTATCTCTGTATAGATATCGTCCATTGTCGGTTTAGAGATGTCTGGGCCAATTTCTGAGGAACAACTATGGTGGCCCTTGGATCAACAACTCTGAGGCTCCGGAGGAGAGGAAGGCATTCTGGTTTGCGCACTTCTTGGTAAAAGTATATTAAATAAATCCTCTAATTTATGCATATTATATAACTTATCCGTGATGCTCACTTACTAAATTATTTATTGTAGCACACGTATTTCTATCCTCCGTACCGGGCCGAGTTGATCGAGCGGCTCTTTCCTGCCGTTGCCACCAAGCTTATCCGGGATGCTCTGGATGACCAGAAGGCTCGTGATCGTGCTGGAAAACCGATCCAAGGTTGGATCACGCCTGAGCAGTGGACTGCGATGAGGGCTAGATTCTACGATCCGAGCTACAAGGAAAGTTCTGAGAAGGCCAAGGCGGCTAGGCGGAATGCGGCCAAGTGGTGTGGTGGCTCGATTCTGATGACGAAACATTTTCGTCGTTTGGTATGTTTTTTTCTTTTAAAATATATTATTTTAATATAAGTACCATAAAATGATAGTAGGAAAAATGTTTAAGTTTAGTACTAAATAATATATTTTTAAAAGGTACAGAGGGGTGAGGATGCAAATATGGTGACCGTCTTCTTGGCCACCCATCGCAAGGACGAAAATTTCATTGATGAGAGGGCCTCACAGACCTATGTAAGTATTGCTTTACTTTATGTTAATTTTAATATAACTTAGGCAATTATCGAGTTTCCAAACCTTTCTAGGCCGAGTATCTTAGGCTGCGTGAGCGGGCGACTGCTAGTGCACCTACACCTGGAGAGGCAGGTACTTCCTCGCCGCCCGCTCCAGCTACATCGATGGACGACCTGTGGGTGACCACAGATGGTGGTCTCCAGAGGGGTACGTACTACGGTATGGGATACTATGGCACCCTGGTTGCGACGCAGTCATCTAGGGCCTCCCCGACAGCTGCGCATTCCACACAGCCCTCGCAGTCATTGGCCAGAGTCCAGAAGGCCGTTGACCGTCCGATTGTGTCTCTCCGTGACGAGTTACTGCGAAGGATGGAGGAGCAGCCCCGGTCCCAGCCGTAGGCGGACGATCCGACGCTCATCGCACGATTCGATATGCTCGATCGCAGCATCACGGAGCTTCGGGATTTGACAAATGATATTAGAGCCTCGACAGACTGCAACATCATGGAGCTGTAGGCATCACAGCTATCGATGGGCGAGAGGCTGATGATGATGCAGGATTCAATGGTTCATAGCAGTACGAGGCTACTATCTACCATAGATTCTTATAACCAGCGACTCGTAGACTTGGAGCGGGGACGGCCTTCTGGTGCGCCTACATCGACACATAGTCCACCGACGTCACTGCCTTCTCCATCGACATCGGTGTCGATTCCATGGGAGCAGTATGAGCTGTTCTTATCCTTCATGTACGCCGGTGGTCAGCCTCCTACAGATCCGCAGTAGTATAGCTAGTTGCTAGATATTTGTATTTTTTTATTATTTAGGATGAGATTGTATGAATATATATTTGCCGTATTCTTTACGATGAGATTTGCTGGATGCTTTCTTTTCTTCAAATTTTATTATATTATTCATATTAAATATATTATTTTATCGGTATTGAGTGTTCAACCCAAGGGGTTGGCAAACCCAGATATTCAACGGAGGGTTGCTACGGGTCTATTTGAACTGATTGTGATTTAATAAACTACAGGAATAATAGTTTGGACACAATTCATAATTCTTTTATTTTATTTTTTTCTGTAAAATTAGCAAGATTTTAGCGACGTTTAGCGACGTTTAGCGACGTGTAGACACGTCTCTAATGACGTCGCTAATTAGCGACGTTAGCACACGTCGCTAATGACGTCGCTAAACATGTCGCTAAAAATGTCGCTGTACGTCGCAAATTGCTGACATGGCAGTATTGCCAGGTCATTAAAGACGTCGCTATATAAGTCGCTAATTAGCAATGTTTAGTGACGTTAATTAACGTTTCTAATTAGTGACGCTGCGTCGCTAAACGTCGCTAATTTTAGCGACACATTTAAGTCGCTAAAAACATCGGCATAGCGACGTTTAGCGACATTTTTTCTTTTAGCGACTTGCTTTTTTCTGACTTCTTTGAAACGTCGCTAATTACGTCGCTAAATGTTATTAGCGACATTTTTTCGTTATTTAGCGACATTTTTAAACGTCGCTAATTTGAGTTTTTTTGGTAGTGAGGCCAACCCACTTGAGATAACCAATTCCTGTCTAACGAACTCCAAGCAAAGATAAAGACAAATATATGGCGGTGACTACGTCACTTGGACAAATCCTAACCTTTATAACTCAGGTAAAATTACAAAATTGACAAAATCAATGTTGAACCCTTTGTCCTAATAGATTCAACTCCCTCACCATACTCAAGAAGAAAAAAAAAAGATTACAATCGAAATCACTCCCCAACCCGTACGATTCTCCCTGAGCGAAGGCAACGACTCCTCGATCAGCTCTCCTTCTTCCTTTTGTCTTGGATGGCAAAACCCTAAAGAGCAAAGCACGGACTTTCTCTTAGATTTTCTGTGGACGAGCACCCCGAATCAACAACTTGTGCTATACGTTGTGCCTCCACACTCCTTCTATATTTATAGGATAAAAATTATATTTTATGTCATAATATGATTTTCTAAATAGAAAATCTTAAAATAAGAATTATATTCCACCTAAAATAGCCGAACACCAATTATGGATGTTCAAATATGGTCAAATTAAATATTTGATACAAGTTTGAAATCTAATCAATTCTTACATTTAATGTAGAATTTTAAATTATATCAAATCAAATCTTCGGCCATATTTGGGCTCTGAAATTCTCCAAATTCTGACTAGACCCAAACAATCTCCCCCTCCAGTCAGATGGGAATTTGTTGAACCCATGGCTCTCAACTGGACTCCATGCTTGTTGCCCTGCGACATAGTTTCTGCTCCCCCATGCCACCTGTCTCTGATCCCCCGAGTTGCTTTGCATCTTATTTTGTCTACAGCTCCTCGACCGTTACGTCGACGCTATCTTCCATGCGTAGCACCTTCTATACCACCACTACCAGAAAAAGTCAAATTAGCGACGTAAAAAAAGTCACTAAATGACAAAAAAATATCGCTAATCACTTTTAGCGACGTAATTAGCGACATTTTACAAACGTCGGAACTCAGCACGTCGCTGAAAGAAAAAACGTTGCTAAACGTTGCTATACCGACATTTTTTAGCGACTTAAATGTGTCGCTAAATTAGCGATGTTTAGCGACGCAGCATCACTAATTAACAACGTTATCAAGCGTCGCTAAACATCACTAATTAGCGACTTATATAGCGACGTTACAGCGACGTCATTAATGACCTGGCAATACTGCCATGTCAGCAATTTGTGACGTACAACGACATTTTTTGCGATATTTTTAGCGACATCATTAGCGACGTGTGGTAACGTCGCTAATTAGCGATGTATTTAGCGACGTGTATAAACGTCGCTAAACGTTGCTAAAAACGTCGCTAATTGTACAGTAAAAAAATGAATACTGAATTATTTCCAAACTATTATTCCTGCAGTTTATTAAATCACAATCTGTACAAATAGACCCGGAGCAACCCTCCGTTGAATTTCTGGGTTTGCCAACCCCCTTGGGTTGAACACTCAACACCGATAAATTAACATATATTTAATATGAATAATATAATTAAATTTGAAGAAAAGAAAGCATCTAGTGTAGAAGCATAAAAAAAGCTGGGAATTATTCGCGTATTTTACAGTCAAAACACCCAACATATATGAAGTACGCATAAAACAAAGCTTCAAGGCTGTGTGGCATAAAATATAGCTTCAGAGCTGTCTGCGTAAAACAACTTCAAAGTTGTTTGACGTAAAATAAGGCTTCAAAGCTGTCCGCGTAAAACAGAGTTTCAAAGCTGTCCGCGTAAAGCAGAGCTTCAAGGCTGTTTGGCGTAAAAGGTTGCTATACCTTCCTGCGTAAAGTTTAAAATACGTTGTTTTTAATGCAGCGTAAAGTTGTACGAGGAACTCTTCATATTCCTCGGATGAATTTGTCAGTCAAATTAGTGAACCTGACATCTGACAAAAGTACTGCACGATGATCGAGAGGACGGTTGTGATGATGATTTTGTACAGAGACCCAGGTTGTCATTTAGTGACATATTTTTGATACAAGTCATTATTATGCATTCAAAGGAAGAAAAATAGAGTCTTCAGAATATGCTGCCTATTCTACATTGACAGGAATGAGTTTTTACGCTCAAGACAAGACAAAATCAGATGCCACGTCAAAAGCTGTTTCTCGTACAGAGCTCGAGGCATATCTCTGCATTTAATGCACTAGATTTTGTTCTATTTTTAATTTGTCACGACTGAGAAAGCTAAAACTATGACCAATACGCTCATATCACCATCCTTACATTTTATGCCAACCAGGCTATTTTCAACTACAGGAGTACGCCGTATGCTATCTCCTTAAAATACGCCAACTCGGCTATATTTACAAAGGTACATTGATAAGGCTATTTAGTCCAGAATACGCTCAAGACCTCAGTCGTGAAGGATAATTGGCTATTTTACTCTGGTTATCTATTATTCATGAATCATCAAGTTTTACCCAAGAGCAGTTACCTGCGTGGATTGCATGCCATGATCTTCGAGAAGCAGTTATACGCGTTACCTTATAAAGGGACACATGTCATACGCAAATTTAGAAGATTATTTGAACGTGGGTAACAGTTGTCTTAACCGCAGCATAAAGAAAACAATCTTCTTTACAGTTTGGCCTTTTACGCCAACAACACAGTTATTTGGCTTTTACGCCAACCATTTTACGTAGGGGGCAGTTACCTACGTGGCTTGCATGCTATGATCTTCGAGAAGCAGTTATACGCGTTACCTTATAAAGGGACACATGTCATACGCAAATTCAGAAGATTATTTGAACGTGGGTAGCAATTGTCTTAACCGCAGCGTAAAGGAGGCAATCTTCTTTACAGTTTGGCCTTTTACGCCAACAAGACAGTTATTTGGCTTTTACGCCAACCATTTTATGCAGGAGGCAGTTACCTACGTGGCTTGCATGCCATGATCTTTGAGAAGCAGTTATACGCGTTACCTTATAAAGGGATATATGGCATACGCAGATTCAGAAGATTATTTGAACGTGGGTAGCAGTTGTCATAACAGCAGCGTAAATGATGCAATCTTCTTCACAGTTTGGCCTTTTATGCCAATAAGACAGTTATTTGGCTTTTACGCGAACCAGGCAGTTATTTGATTAATCTCTATAAATAGAGACCCCTGGTCACAGGGGAGGGGGGGTTAAATCATATTCTATCATGTTCATATTACCTCTGAATAGATATGTTTAACTAATTTGAAACTTCAAAACCTATCACGTCTATATTACCTCTGATAGTATTTTGTATACAAGGGAAGTTGAATCATATTTTATTATGTTCATATTACGTCTGAATAGATATGTTTAACTAATTTGAAACTTCAAAACCTATCACGTCCATATTACCTCTGATAGTGTTTTGTATACAAAGGGAGTTGAATCATATTCTATCATGTTCATATTACCTCTGAATAGATATGTTTAACTAATTTGAAACTTCAAAACCTATCACGTCCATATTACCTCTGATAGTGTTTTGTATACAAAGGGAGTTGAATCATATTCTATCATGTTCATATTACCTCTGAATAGATATGTTTAACTAATTTGAAACTTCAAAACCTATCACGTCCATATTACCTCTGATAGTGTTTTGTATACAAATTGAGTTGAATCATATTCTATCATGTTCATATTACCTCTGAATAGATATGTTTAACTAATTGAGAAAAGAATTAGTTTTTTGGCTGACAACTTTGGCAACAGGAATTCTATCCTACCTGCAACTTTCCTTTGACTGGCTTTGGCCTTTAGTTCAAAGAAAGTTTGAAGCTTCTTCTACAGCACTTCTTCATCATCGTATAGTCCAAGGAACAAAGTGATTGACTGCAGATCAGACTTCCATAGCAATACTTCCCCAGAATTATTTTATTGTACTTAATATCCTCGTATATGATTACTTGTACTTTTCTCTTTTCTTGTTTGTAAACAAAAGTTTCGTACAAACATTTATTTATCCAAACAAAATGGTGACTCTGCTGGGGAGAAGATTTAAAAAAGTTTGTAAGCAAAAGTTTCGCATAAACCTCTTTGTTTATCCAAACATCCAGCAAATATCATCGTAAAGAATACAGTAAATATATATCCATACAATGAGTCTCATCATAAATAATGCAAACAATACAAATATCCAGCAACTATACTACTACGGATCTGCAGGAGGATGACCACCGGCGCGCATGAAGGATAAGAACAACTCATACTACTCTCGTGAAATCGACACCGATGTCGATGGAGAAGGCAGTGACGTCGGTGGAGTTTGTGTCGATGTAGGAGCACCAGGAGGACGTATCCGCTCCAAGTCAGCGAGTCACTGGTTGTAAGAATCCATGGTAGATAACATCCTCATACTGCTATGAACCAATGAATCCTGCATCATTGTCAGCATCTTGCCTATGGATAGCTGTGATGCCTGCAGCTCCGTGATATTGCGGTCTGTCGAGGCCCTAAGATCATTTGTCAAATCCTGGAGCTCCGTGATGCTGCGGTCGAGCATATCGAATCATGCGATGAGCGTCGGATCGTCCGCCTGCGGCTGGGACCGGGGCTGCTTCTCCATCCTTCCCAGCAACTCGTCATGGAGAGACACAATCTGATGGTCAACGACCTTCTGGACTCTGGTCGACGACTGCGAGGGCTGTAGGAAATACGCAGTTGTCGGGGAGACCCTAGATGACTGTGTCGCAACCAGGGCACCATAGGATCCCGTACCGTAGTACGTACCCCTCTGGAGACCACCAGCTGCGGTCACCCACAGGTCGTCCGTCGACGGAGCTGGAGCGGGCTGCGAGGAAGTACCAGCCTCTCCAAGTGTAGGTGCACTAGCAGCCGTCCGCTCACGCAGCCTAAGATACTCGGCCTAAAAAAGTTTGAAAACTCGATAATTGCCTAAGTTATATTAAAATTAACACAAAGTAAAGTAATACTTACATAGGTCTGTGAGGCCCTCTCATCAATGAGATTTCTGTCCTTGCGATGGGTGGCCAAGAAGACGGTCACCATGTTGGCATCCTCACCCCTCTGTACCTGTTAAAAATATATTATTTAGTACTAAACTTAAATATTTTTTTCTACTACCATTTTATCGTACTTACATTAAATTAATATATCTTAAATAAAAAACATAGCAAACGACAGAAATGTTCCGTCATCGGAATTGAGCCACCATACTACTTGGCAGCATTCTGCCTAGCCGCCTTAGCCTTCTCAGACCTTTCCTTGTAGCTCGGATCGTCGAATCTAGCCCTCATCGCAGTCCACTGCTCAGGCGTGATCTAACCTTGGATCGATTTTCAAGCACGATCACGAGCCTTCTGTTCATCTAGAGCATTACGGATAAGCTTGGAAGAAACGATAGAAAATAGCCGCTCGATCAACTCGGCCCGGTGCGGAGGATAGAAATACGTTTGCTACAATAAATAATTTAGTAAGTGAGCATCATGGATAAGTTATATAATATGCATAAATTATAGGATTTATATAATATACTTTTGTCTGGAAGTGCGTAAACCAGAATGCCTTCCTCTCCTCCGGAGCTTTAGAGTAATTGATCCAAGGGCTACCGTAGTTGTTCCTCAGAAATAGGTCTAGGCGTCTCTGGACCGACGATGGACGATATCTATACAGAGATAATTATTTTGATCAAAAAAGTCAATATATGATGAATAAAGAAATACACGATATATATGATGATAAACCATCTAATTGACTTACTTTGTACCGTTGGCCCAAATCTCTGTCGTTGTCTCCTCCGGAGGTGCGCATGGAGGATCTAGCTGATGTTGGGAAAACGTCGGTACAACCTCCTTTATATGCTAATCAGTCTCCATGGTTCCGTCGGCAGGAGGAACGCTGGACGAGGGAGTATTATCATGCTTGGAACTACTCATCCCAGGAGTGATGCCACGTAACGTCGTCTTAGTCGGAGATATGACTGATCGATATACTGGAGTACTGGGCTATGACGATCCGGAACCAACAGTAGGCAGTACCGGAGGAGCACTCTGTCTACCTTGGGACCTGCCGAATCCTCCGCGTCGTCCTGTCATACCTGATAACAACATATGATGAATTTAGAAAAATACAAATATATAGTACATTCTACAGTCAAAATGTGATGGTTGGCTATTTTAGGGTTTTCTAACCCTAAAATAGGTTTCTCATCCTATAAATAGGGAGGAGGGTGGAGATACAAAGAAAAAGCTCAAGTTGGAGATTCGGGGTACTCGTCCACAGATAAAAAGCCATTTAAACTTGGACCTCAACATTTTTGACCTGCTTATTCTTTTACTAATTTGGACTTGTTGAACCAATCCTCATCTGCAAAATATACAGAAGGATCTTATTGTTTAAATAAAAAAAATAAATCTGGAGATTTTTGGGGTTATGTATCATATACGGCTAAACACGCGCTTGACCCATTTGAGCTAAACATCAACTCGGTGTATCACGTTCGATGTTTTGGGTTGAAAATACCTATATGGCTAGGTTGTTCTCTTGAGGAGGGATCTTATATACTAGTTTATGGTTAGAAGTAGTACCTCTTTCTTATCCCCTGGATGTAATCTAATTTTGATTATCTGACTTTAATTTTCTGCCTTGCAAATTTTGATTCTCTTATCCCCTGAAAGTACCTTTTGTGTTGCCTTGGTGTACTTTGGTAGATTTATCATTGTTATTGCTGCCTTGCAAATTTAAAACATAGTCAACTAGATACAAAGTTAAGAAGCAAGAAAATGGTACATGTGTAGTTCTTTGAGAACCTCCCTTATTAATGAATGGTAATTTACTCATTTTTTCACTTCAGCAAGTAATTTATTTTTCTAAAGAATCTAAACCCAATTATTACTGAAAGATTGTAAATACTGGGCAAATAATAAAATGCTTTAAATAAATGAATACTTTAAATATTTAGATGAAAATATTAGAGCTCATCTTGTAATTTTTGACCCTTTGGTTCAAACTAAAGAAGAGCACTTCCTTTTTCTTAAAAGTGTGGGGTGCACAAAAAAAACATTGAGTACCTCCTAGATGCAGAATACTGTACAAGTATGAACAAACAGAAACATGAATAGAACTAAAGATGCTTGTCATAATCCAATATGACCGTGAAACTTGTTTCTGTCTGCATGACTATAAATGTATATCAAAACTATTTCAATGGACAACTCCAGTTAGTTCATGGTTCTAAATGTGCAAAATTGGCTAAATAAAACCAGAATTGCCTATGATAATTGGAGAGAGAGAGAGAGAGAGAAAGAGAGAGAGAGAGAGAGAGAGAGAGAGAGTTAGGGTTTACCTAGAGGAGGAGGAAGAGGAGGAGGAGGAGGAAGAGGAGGAGGGGGGAGGACGCGGCCAATAATGACATCGCTAATTTAGCGACGTCTTAAACGTCGCTAATGACGTCACTAAATGTCCAAAATATATACGTCGCTAAAAACGTCGCTAAATAAAATATATTAGCGACGTTTAGCGACCTAAATTGAACTTATAGCGACTAATCTTTTAAAAACTGAATAAAAGTCGCTAAACGTCGCTAAATGTTGCCAATTAGCGACGTCTAACGACATTTTTATATGGAGTCGCTAAATTAACGACATTTTTACATGGAGTCGCTAAAAAATATCGCTAATCCCGCTTATTCTAGTAGTGCACTGGGATCCTGTCGACATCAATGACACGGCTGAGACCAAAGTTCCTGACTATCAGCCTTACCATGAGTCTTGGCTGCCTGTCCACACTTCCGTCTTCTACCGAAATATGTTAACGTTTTTACGAGCTTTTTCACCCTTGGCTGGCCCAACCAAGCGAACGGTATGATTCTCCCAAGATTCGAACTCCTGAATCTGCTCACCTTCGTATTCGAACTTGAAGCTCCCCCATACACATACGTCCTCGAGCAGAACATCACCCACTGTGCATGTCGTCGATGACCCACAACTCTTCCGGAACTGTGTGAATGGTGACCCTCCTACCTCAGATTGAGTTTGCTGCAAACCTTAATCTTCTTCCTGGACTCAAACTGCTGAAACTAATATCGCTCTATGAAGCTTTGGCAAACCATTCGTCGCAAAAATTGGATCTGTGAACCAACCCCTACCTGGAGACCGACCAGCTGTCATGGGACCAACATACTGACCCTCAATCTTTAGCTCATCACCATTCGTCGCTTTGTCTCGACGAGCAGTGTTATGCCCCAGTACCAAAATACGGAGACTGACATGACAAGCTACAATCAAGTCTTCTATGGCGATCACGACTGTATAAGACATGGGGGTGCATGCTATAATCAAGTCTCCTATGGTCAAGAACTTTTATGTCTCAATCATTCAAACAAAAAATAGTAAGCATAGATTATATATGATAAGCAATAAGGCATCCCAAACACTTTCTCAAAATATTCTGAAGTTTAGCTGTGCAAAATAAGAGGCTGGAGGAGTAACATAAGTACATGACCGTGATTCAACTGCAGTCTAATTTAATACAATCATTTAAGGAAAACTAATATCCAGATGAGTCGGCTAACAAGTGCCGATGGCTAAATGCCAAAAATAAGTAAATGTGCAAGACGAGCAGGGAAGAAGAAAACCCACTTGCTATCCCTTGCGACCATATTCCTGGTACGCACCATGAAATGGAGAAAAGTTTACTAGATCCTCAGGTGCTGGATCGAAACTTGGCCATGCAAAACTAGTGGGGTTAGACCCAAAATAGCAAGTACCACAAAGGAAGCATGAAATAGAGAAACAAAAACCCAAGGAAAACATATAATAATACATAGGTTCAGTGTCGTAACTTATGTAACCATGGCATATCCTAGAATAAAGGCCGAACCCTACAACCAAATATAACCCACGACCGAGCTTCCAAAACTGAAAAAATTGATATGAAGTACAAAGGTGTAAAGCCATGCTCTGATACCATTATGTCATGCTCCGATATTCCGTAGGTAATCAGTCATCCTCGCCAGACGCGAATCACCGCACCAGCGCTCCAATGGGATGATATTTCCCATCGGGACGTGATGCCGCACGAGCGTAAGCAACGCCCGTGGAAGGCCATGATCCGAACAGGCGGTAAGATGTCTAAGCCATAGGGTCACACAGATAGTCCGAGTACAGTAGAATAAGAAACGAACAAGCAATTGATAACAAGTTCACAGAGTCATTAATAGCGGAAGCATTGAATAACACAAGTATAGAAGTAAGACATGCTCTTTATTGATATAGAATAAGTGTTACAAGCGACGCTTGGCCGAGATTATAAGTCGCTCAAGTCCTCTCTCTCGAAACAGTAAAAGCGTGCCAAGTTGCTATATTTGTGGAATGATATATAGGCAATATTCCAACATTATGTCTTGTATATGTGCTTCAGTTCTAGACACAACGCTCCAAGGCTTCAGAGCAAACTCTACGCCTTAGCATGCACAAAGGGGATTTCCGCACCGAACAAGGTTCTTTCTCACCCTACAAGCAATCTGGTGGGTTATCAGTATATGAATGAACTGGTGGGGAGGCTTCTCGCCCGCTTGACAAATTCAAACACGTTTTATAGGTTCCGTGCACCATCTATTAAGTTATCTTTCTAGTCTTGCCTTAGGATCAGTTTTATGGCATAATGAAAAGCCTAACTCGTGTGGCAGTGCGTCGTACGATATAAGAGTAACACGACGAGACTTACCAACTTACCATTTGTCCTTCCCTGTCTAAGGCAGACCAAGTTAAACTAAGCACGAGCATATATATAATAAAATCCACGGGCAATAGCATAAGCAAACACAAGTATCGGGAGTGAGGTTCTGTTTCAGGAGAACAAGTTACACGAATTACTTAGGTGTATAGCAACGAATTTCTCAGGTTGTTCAATTTATACATAGATATCTTATACTCATAATCGTTCAGGTATTTCAGATTATTGGATGTGATGCAATGACTCGTATGTGGATTATCGCTAAGCGATGATGACTTATCTATATGAACTGGAGGTTACTGGCTTAGCCATAATGGACCAATTTATAGTCTCATGACGGAATGGGGTACGACGCTTGATACAAGATGAGTAATTTAAGGCAAATGTCACTACCACATTTCCAGATGAGTGCATTTGTGTAAATTTACTATTTTGAATAATTATGTGTTTAATAAATCTGTTGAGTTTTATAAACTAATTATATATTGTAAATGATATTTGGTTTTAGGTCAAACCCTAGAACTCATTAGGACAAACCCTAATGACTAAACCCAAATTTGAAAACCAATTCTAGAGAAACCCTAGAATTCAAATTTTAGGTCGGACCTCAAACCCTAGAAGGCCTAAACCTGAGTTAATTAGGTTCTACATGACCTAACATAGGGGGTTTAACCTAAACTATGCATTAGAAACCCTAACTTGGTTTTAATATAAAAAAAGGAACCCTCTCTTCCTTCATGTAGAAAGGAGAAACCCTAGCCTCCATCAAGAAAACCAATTCCCCCTCCAGATTTCAGAATCCAGACCTAGGAGATTCCTTTTCCTCCTCCAAAGCAAAGAGAAGCAAGAGGTTGGGTCAAGAAGTCTTGGAGAAGAAGAACCTCCATTGAAGAAGCCATCTCCCTAGGTAAAACCCTATTTTTATTCAATTAATCTCTGATTTCTATTGTTCATGCCCATTAGGAAACCCCTATGGTGTAGATCTCAAATCCTAGGGATTCTACATGAAAACCTAGGTCGAATTAGGGTTTTGGGTGACCTACGTTTGGTTTTCCCCAATTTCGTGAACCCTAACCCTAGGTGTTTGCATGTAGACCTATTTCATTCTCCTACATGTAGGTTAGATCTCGATTTTTAGGATTTTGGTTGAGGATTCATGGGTTCTAATATGAAACCCGATTTCAGCCCCTAGGTGTTTGTAGGAATGCCCTTAGGGATTTACCTATCTATGTGTTCTATTTACTGCATGTTTTAATATACAAATCTATATACATAAATATATTTGCATTGTGTAAATAGTTGTGTGCAGTAGGTTCCTGTGCAGTCGAGGTGTGTAGTGAACATATAGGGACTGTGTTCTTACATCAGTGCATCAAGCATTGGGGGATTAATGTATCAGTGTGCATTGGGGTTTTGATTAAGGCCCTGTTGAACAGTTGCTGTGTGTGTGCATATATGTATCAATAGGTTGGGGGTTTACTACACGCGTAGCTGAGTGTGTGAATCTGTGTGAGGGTATAGGGTGTGTCCTTGTGTTTAAAACACCAGTGTGGATACATGTGGCAGTGTCTCAGTAATACCTAGAATGTACCCAGGATGTTTCAATATAAATTCAGTTCATGTATCTGTGTGTGTGGGTGTTTAACAGTGTGGGTATCAGTTTTTGTCTCAGAAATTTCCAGGTTCGTGTGTGAGTGTGTATACTGATGGTTTTGTGCTGTGTGTGGGGAATGACTGTGAGGATCTGTGTGTAAGTTGCAGTGTATGAAATCTGTATGTGTGCAATATGTATCAGATAGGGGGAAGAGAGTTAGGACCTGTGTAGTGAGTTCTGTGTGGCAGTGTAGTGTGTGTCCCCCAGATTTATTTTAGATTCAGAGTAGGTAATATCTGAGCTGTGTGAGTGTGATACTATGAATGAGTTCAGTGAGGAGTGTGTGATTACCTGTGTATAGGTAATTGAGTGGCTGTGTGTTAGATACCTGAGTATAGGACTGTGGCTCAGTGAACCTGTGAGTGTACCAATGTGTGCCTGAGAATGTGAGAACCAGTGCTAGCTGTGTGTATTCAGCAACTTGCCTGTGTGTGTGTGTCAATGTGAAACCACTGTGAGAGCCTATGTGTACCAATACCAGTGTCAGTGTGGAGGAAAACTAGAAGAAGGATGTGTTATTTCAGTATCAGTATGATATTGATACCCTTTGTTACTGATACTCTCACTTAGCCCTGATACTTGGCCTGATGTTCTATTTACAAGGTTCTTTATGCAGAATTATTTGAGAGAGTGATTTGTTCCAGGCTCAATAGTGTACTGTGTGTGTAATTCTATGTGTTGAGCAGTGTCTTTGTATTCAGGACTATGTGAACTATGAGTGTCTGTGTACATAAAACCAGTGACTGTGAGTCTAGTGTTTGTGAGCTGAGAGTGAGGAATCAATGTGCTGTGTGTGTGTGGCTATGTATCTGTGTGCTTAGTATCAGTAGGATAGCTGTGTATCAGAACCTGTGTATCTAGGTGAATCAGTGTATCCAGAATCCAGTGTGTGTAGAGTGTGCAACTGTGAGTGGTTCACTATATCAGTTATCCTCATGTGAACTTGTGCAGTGAGTTGAGTATAGAGTATCAAGGGCAGTGGCAGTTAGTGTATCCTACACTTGCTTAAGGCAGATGGTTGTAGTAGCTAGTAGGATTTGTGAGGTGGGGGTTTGAGTTGGGTGTCTTGGATCAAGTGTTAAGGTACAGAGCTAGTATAAGTAAATTGCTAGATATCAAGTAAAAGTTAAGTTACTATATAAAACACTATTCTATATATTTTAGGTAAGTATAAATAACTCTAGTGTGGTGTTTAGTATATCTTAGCTACTAGTATTACCCAGTCAGCCTAGTAATGACTAGTTTTAGCTAGGTTGGTCCAGTATGGGCTATCATGGTATATAAATGGACTAGTAGACCTAGTTAATCAGTATGACCTAGGTAGACCAAGTTGACTAGTATTGACCAGAAGTTCTAGTATGACCTAGAGGCCTCATAATTAAATTAGTTAAGCATGTTAATTCCTTTTTCAATATCTGACATTAATATTCCATAAATAGGTCATTGTGATCCCACTTTGGACATCGATCCTCACACCTTGCTCAGGACCACAGGCGAGTACATTCTCTGACAGTTTTTATTGTTGATTATTTCTATAATTCAGTTGTATTACATACTTGATTTCGACACTATGGATACACGGGTTAGCACCCTAGATCCCCGTCATGAGGAGTCGTGACTGGAATCCATCGTGCTAGCTGGAGGTTGGGGAACTATTAGTAGATTATGTGATCATATCCAACATTTACATGCATCATAGCTCACCCCACTTCTCACGTTGGGTGCGGCCTGACCATTTTACATGAATCATAGCTGTTATATATGATTAGCCTGACCACTACATGCATCATAGCTAACCATATGGTTAGCCTGACCTACAAGAATCATAGCTAATAAAATATAACCAGCCTGATCTAGTCCCAAGCCGATCACATAATAAACTGATAATTCAAACACTTAGCTAGATATCTATTTTATTCAGATCCACTTGTTCTAGCATTCACTGTTTATTGTTTATTGCTAGATGCTCTATTGCCTATATTCATTTTCTCCAGTACTTCACATTTTTAGCCTATATTCTCATCTGGTATTTCTTACACTGTTTATAGTCTTTGTCAATTTAATGAAACTGCTGTTAGTGCTTGTGCTTTGCTCCAATCCTGACTGGATAACATTTTTCAGAGGACCTGGAGAACTATTGTCCCACTCATTACGGCCCAGGATTTGAGGGAGATTTCACTCCGGAAATCCCCGAGGAGTTGCCCAGCCTAGAGGAGAACTTACCTGCTTGTACTTAGATTACTTTTTCTGCATTTATTGTTTCAGACTGAGACTGAGTTGTAATTATTATTTTGTGACTTTGTGAGGTCATCTAGACCCAGATTTGAGTTGGACTTATTGTGGTTGGTTTTTAATAGAACTCTTTTCTATTCTCATCGTGCCATTATTTCTATTAGCTTGTGATTGAGTATATCATAGAACTGTGGATTATTTATCATTGTCCTCCGTGCGGAGTTGAGACTATTGACAGGATATATTATATGTTGAGACCTAGACAGCGTTCTACCGCCGATGCTGCGGCGTAGGCTGGACGTACCCACGACTCATGCCCAAATTCCGGGTGCGGATCGTGACACATTTTTAGTGGTGGCCCATGCAGGTCTGGTCCTAGATTCGCATTAGAGCGATATCGTAGTGGTGCTCGCTTAGAATATTACTACGAGCCTGTTTTAGGAAATAGGAATTTGGCCGGGGATATGCTCAATCACAATTAGGAAATTCTGATTCTTATAATACTACTCTTAATAATTTTTCCTTTAGAAATTACTGTCCTTCTTTGATGATATCGTGTCTATTGCCTTGATTAAATTCTTCGATCTGTCTTCAGGATGACGCCGAGAACCAGATCCCGGAGAACCGGAGCAGCAGAGTCAGAGAGGTCTGCCACCTCTCGCCTTGCCGGACAGACATCCGCAGCACCTCCTACATCTCCAGTACATGTGGGAGTGTCTGCAGCATTCGGGGGTCCTCCACCACCTGTTCAGAGGGTCCCCATAGCTACGACGGTACCACCACCACAACCACCACCACCACCACCACCACCACCAGTTCAGCATCCAGGAGGTGTGCCCGTCGATGGAGCACAGATGTTCACTTTGATTCAGGGAATGGTCGATGCCCAGAGGACGTCGGCAGAAGCCCAGAGGGTACAGGCTGAGGCACATCCGGCCCAGACAGAGATGATGAGGGTGAACATGGAGAATGCTCATCAAGTGGCTCTCCAGGCTGTGGAGAGAGTCACTCAGCAGCAGCAGCGTCCTGATCAGCACCACCAGAGGCCAGGCACCATTGTGGATTTCAAGAGCATGATGCCTCGGGAGTTCAAGGGGACAGAAGGGATACTCTATGCCGATGATTGGCTAGAGGACATCGAGAGGAACTTGCGCTTGGCACAGCTTCCGGAGGCTCTTCAGATCGAGGTCGCCGGCAGCCAGATGTTCGACATCGCCTTGATGTAGTTTCGCACAGAGCCGAGACTCCTTGACAGGGGACTCACTTGGGAAGCTTTCAAGGAGCTCTTCAAAGAGAAGTTCTTTCCTGATGTTGCCCTGGGAGCTTTGGAGAGTCAGTTCCATGACTTAGTCCAGGGGAGCTCGTCCGTCGACGAGTATGCCGCGGAGTTTTCCCGCCTGAGCCGCTTTGCGCCATCGATGATTAGAGATCCGGGGGACAGGGCCCAGAAGTTCAAAAAGGGGCTGGCAAGGGAGATCAAGTCTCGCACGTCGGGACGTCGCACAACTACCTACGAGGGCATATTGATGGATGCCCAAATAGCCGAGGACGACTTGGGCCTCAGGCCCAAGAGGGGACACGATGGTTCCGGAGGAGCAAACAGTAGTGCGGGACCGGGCAAGCGTCCACACTTTCAGCAGCAGCACCAGGCACCAGCCCGTGGGCAGGTCCAGCAACAGCAACAGAGACAGACTCAGCCCGCCATCCAGTGTGCGTACTGCGGGAAGACAGGACATAGTAGAGATATCTGCAGGAAGAGATTGGACTCATGTCTGTCCTACGGATCGACGACACACCAGCTAAGGGATTGCCCTACCATTCGTTCAGGTCAGGGTGGAGCAGCCGCCCAGAGAGGACCAGACAGGGTACCTGCCGTACCAGGAGGCCAACAACAGAGGGCACCACTTCCACCACAACATCAGAAGTTTGCCCAGCACCAGCAGCAGAGAGGTGTACCCCAGGGGCGAGCGTAAGCCATGGCAGTCGAGGAGATCGAGCCAGCAGAAGACTTGATCACAGGTTCGGTTCTTCTCGATTGTATTCCCGCATTTACCTTATTCGACTCTGGCGCTTCCCATAGTTTTGTGTCTGTATCTTATGCACTTTGACATCATTTAGACACAGAACCATTAGCTAGGACTTGTAAGATCATGACTGGTGGAGGTATTATCCTAGTCCGTGATCACTGCAAGGACCGGAGGGTGTCAGTAGGAGGCCGAGAGTTGAGCGTGAGCTTACTCGTCATGCCACTTCCGGGGTATGATATTGTACTCAGAATGGACTGGTTGAGTAGGCATCATGCTACTATAGATTGTTATAGAGGCAGAGTATTATTTAGACCACCAAGAGAGCCAGAGTTTGAGGTTGTCAGAGGAGCAGCAAAATAGAGCAGGAGCATATTTTGCGGAGCCAGGGCGGAAGAAGAGGAGTTGCCACATCCTCTGATAGCGGAGTTCCTGGATGTATTTCCGGAGGAGTTGCCAGGCTTGCCGCCAGACAGAGATGTTGAATTCTCTATAGACTTGGTTCCAGGAGCGGAGCCCATTTCATAACATGTCTATAGAGTCAACAATAGCGAGCTGGCAGAACTGAAGAAGCAAGTTGAGGAGCTGCAGGACAAAGGCTTCATCAAATCCAGTTCTTCACCATGGGGAGCTCCGGTATTGTTCGTACCGAAGAAGGACGACACGGTGCGCATGTACATTGATTATAGAGCTTTGAACAATATCACTATCAAGAACAAGTACCCGCTGCCGAGGATAGATGATCTTTTCGATCAGTTGAGCGGGGCGAGGGTGTTTTCAAAGATAGATTTGAGGTCAGGCTATCACCAGGTGAAGATAAAGAAAGAAGACACGCCGAAGACAGCCTTTCGGATCAGATACGGCCAGTTTGAGTTCATGGTGATGCCATTTGGTTTAACCAATGCACCGGCAGTATTCATGAACCTGATGAATAAGGTGTTCCACCAGTACCTTGACAAGTTCGTGGTAGTGTTCATCGACGATATTCTCGTGTATTCCAAGACCCCGGAGGAGCACGAAGAGCACCTGAGGTTGGTCTTAGAGACTCTCAGGAGGGAGAAACTGTACGGGAAACTCTCTAAGTGTGAATTCTTCCTTGACAAGGTTGAATTTCTTGGGAATGTGGTATCGGGTGACGGAATCTCGGTTAACCCACAGAAGATCGAGGCAGTGGAGTCGTGGGCTACCCCCAGTTCGGTGGCTGAGATCAGGAGTTTCCTCGGGCTAGCAGGATACTACAGGAGGTTTGTAGAAGACTTCTCCAAGATTGCAGCGCCAATGACCAGATTGACTAGGAAGGATGTGGATTTTGTCTGGACGGAGGAGTGTCAGGCTGCATTTGATGAGCTGAAGAAGAGGTTGACGACAGCTCCAGTTTTGACGTTGCCAGCAGGGACAGGTGGTTTCACCATCTACAGTGATGCTTCAGGTAAGGGTCTGGGATGTGTTCTTCAACAGCACGGGAAGGTAATTGCCTATGCTTCCAGGCAGTTACGTCCTCATGAAAAGAACTACCCCACCTACGATTTGGAGTTGGCAGCAGTTATCTTTGCTCTAAACTGTGGAAATATTACTTGTACGGAGAGCGTGTAGAGATTTTCACAGACCACAAGAGCTTGAAGTACGTGTTCATACAGAAGGAGCTGAACATGAGGCAGATGAGGTGGTTGGAGTTTATGAAGGACTTCGACATCTCATTGCAGTACCACCCAGGGAAGGCTAACGTAGTCGCCGATGCCTTGAGCAGGTATCCGATGGCTATGTACTTGACGACAGATAGACATTTGTTGGCTGATCTGGAAAGCTTGGAGATTGAGGTGTTAGTTCTCGGTACTGAGATTCAGATATGGGGATTGCAGATACAGTCCGAACTGATAGACAGGATCAGAGCTGCGCAGTACGATGATGAGGCTCTGAGGAGTATCAGAGCACAGGTTCAGACAGGATTGTCGGACGACTTTACTATCGCAGAGGATGGTTCCTTATGGCACGGCACGAGGATGTGTGTGCCGAGCGGAGAGCTGCGCGAGGAGGTTTTGCAAGAGGCACACCGCTCTCAGTACTCGATGCATCCCAGTGCCAACAAGATGTATCGAGACTTGAGGGAGCACGTATGGTGGTATGGAATGAAGCGCGAGGTAGCACGCTTCGTATCCCGGTGTCTAGTGTGCCAGCAGGTAAAGGCAGACCGGCAGAGGCCAGGTGGTTTGCTTACCGATCCCAGAATAGAAATGGGAGCACGTGACCATGGATTTCGTTTCAGAGCTTCCACGTTCTCCAGGAGGGAAGGACGCGATTTGGGTCATCGTGGACAGGTTGACCAAATCAGCCCATTTCTTACCTTTCAAGGTGGGCACATCGATAGAGAGGCTAGCGGAGATGTACATACGACAGATCGTTAGGCTTCATGGAGTTCCTGTAAGCATCGTCTCGGATCGGGATAGCCGTTTTACTTCCCACTTCTGGAGGAGTCTGCAGGCTAGCTTGGGCACTCATTCAAGTTCAGTACCGTATATTATCCCCAGACAGACGGGCAGTCTGAACGGACTATTCAGACTCTCGAGGATATGCTACGCACTTGTGTTCTAGATCTCAGAGGTTCTTGGGAGGATCATCTGCACCTGGTAGAGTTCGCTTACAACAACAGCTACCAGGCAAGCATCGAGATGTCACCATTTGAGGCTCTTTATGGACGGAGGTGTCGTACACCGTTACCTTGGGACGACGTTGGAGAGAGAGCCTTGTTAGGACCAGAAATGGTCGTGGATGCAGCAGAAAAGGTAAAACTCATCAGAGACAGACTGCGAGTGGCGCAGGACAGACAGCGGCATTGGGCCGACAGCCACCGTAGACCCCTTGAGTTTCAGGTATAGATTGTTAGTTTCTGGTTGTGTTGTTTGTTTAGACTGCGTGTTGAGACTGTTTTGTTTTAGGTTGGCGATCTAGTATTCCTACGGATTTCTCCGACACGTGGCACGATTCGTTTTGGTCGAGGCGGGAAGCTTAGCCCACGCTACATCGGACCCTTTGGTATTCTTGCGAGGGTAGGTGCAGTGGCGTATAGACTGGACTTGCCGCCGGCATTAGAGGGAGTGCATGATGTGTTCCACGTGTCGCAGCTGAGACGGTACGTGGCAGACCCTAGTCACGTACTTGACCACTCGGAGATTGAGGTTGGTCCGACGCTCAGCTACCCTGAGCAGCCCGTAGAGATCTTGGACCGCAGAGAGAAGGTGTTGCGGAACCAAACTATTCCTTTGGTTCGTGTTGCATGGAGACATCACTCTCCAGGGGAGTCGACCTGGGAGAGAGAGGACAAAATGCGCGAGCAATACCCGTACCTCTTCTAGACTTGAGGTATATTTCCTTTTCTGATTTTATTCTAGTTCTATTCAGTCCAAATTTCGAGGACGAAATTTCTTTTAGGAGGGTAGACTTGTCACTACCACATTTCCAGATGAGGGCATTTGTGTAAATTCACTATTTTGAATAATTATGTGTTTAATAAATCTATTGAGTTTTATAAACTAATTATATATTGTAAATAATATTTGGTTTTAGGTCAAACCCTAGAACTCATTAGGACAAACCCTAATGACTAAACCCAAATTTGAAAACCAATTCTAGAGAAATCCTAGAATTCAAATTTTAGGTCGGACCTCAAACCCTAGAAGGCCTAAACCTGAGTTAATTAGGTTCTATATGACCTAACATAGGGGGTTTAACCTAAACTATGCATTAGAAACCCTAACTTAGTTTTAATATAAAAAAGGGAACCCTCTCTTCCTTAATGTAGAAAGGAGAAACCCTAGCCTCCATCAAGGAAACCAATTCCCCCTCCAGATTTTGGAATCCAGATCTAGGAGATTCTTTTTCCTCCTCCAAAGCAAAGAGAAGCAAGGGGTTGGGTCAAAAAGCCTTGGAGAAGAAGAACCTCCATTGAAGAAGCCATCTCCCTAGGTAAAACCCTATTTTTATTCAATTAATCTCTGATTTCTGTTGTTCATGCCCATTAGGAAACCCCTATGGTGTAGATCTCGAATCCTAGGGATTCTACATGAAAACCTAGGTCGAATTAGGGTTTTGGGTGACCTACGTTTGGTTTTCCCCAATTTCGTGAACCCTAACCCTAGGTGTTTGCATGTAGACCTATTTCATTCTCCTACATGTAGGTTAGATCTCGATTTTTAGGGTTTTGGTTGAGGATTCATGGGTTCTAATGTGAAACCCGATTTCAGCCCCTAGGTGTTTGTAGGAATGCCCTTAGGGATTTACCTATCTATGTGTTCTATTTACTGCATGTTTTAATATACAAATCTATATACATAAATATAGTTGCATTATGTAAATAGTTGTGTACAGTAGGTTCCTGTGCAGTCGAGGTGTGTAGTAAACATATAGGGACTGTGTTCTTACATCAGTGCATCAGGCATTGGGGGATTAATGTATCAGTGTGCATTGGGGTTTTGATTAAGGCCCTGTTGAACAGTTGCTGTGTGTGTGCATATGTGTATCAATAGGTTGGGGGTTTACTACACGCGTAGCTGAGTGTGTGAATCTGTGTGAGGGTATAGGGTGTGTCCCTGTATTTAAAACACCAGCATGGATACATATGGCAGTGTCTCAGTAATACCTAGAATGTACCCAGGATGTTTCAATATTAATTCAGTTCATGTATCTGTGTGTGTGGGTGTTTAACAGTGTGGGTATCAGTTTTTGTCTCAAAAATTTCCAGGTTCGTGTGTGAGTGTGTATACTGATGGTTTTGTACTGTGTGTGGGGAATGACTGTGAGTATCTGTGTGTAAGTTGCAGTGTATGAAATCTGTATGTGTGCAATGTGTATCAGATAGGGGGAAGAGAGTTAGGACCTGTGTAGTGAGTTCTGTGTGGCAGTGTAGTGTGTGTCCCCTAGATTTATTTCAGATTCAGAGTAGGTAATATCTGAGCTGTGTGAGTGTGATACTATGAATGAGTTCAGTGAGGAGTGTGTGATTACCTGTGTATAGGTAATTGAGTGGCTGTGTGTTAGATACCTGAGTATAGGACTGTGGCTCAGTGAACCTGTGAGTGTACCAATGTGTGCCTGAGAATGTGAGAACCAGTGCTAGCTGTGTGTATTCAGCAACTTGCCTGTGTGTGTGTGTCAATGTGAAACCAGTGTGAGAGCCTATGTGTACCAATACCAGTGTCAGTGTGGAGGAAAACTAGAAGAAGGATGTGTTATTTCAGTATCAGTGTGATATTGATACCCTTTGTTACTGATACTCTCACTTAGCCCTGATACTTGGCCTGATGTTCTATTTATAAGGTTCTTTATGCAGAATTATTTGAGAGAGTGATTTGTTCCAGGCTCAATAGTGTACTGTGTGTGTAATTCTGTGTGTTGAGCAGTGTCTTTGTATTCAGGACTATGTGAACTATGAGTGTCTGTGTACATAAAACCAGTGACTGTGAGTCTAGTGTATGTGAGCTGAGAGTGAGGAATCAATGTGCTGTGTGTGTGTGGCTATGTATCTGTGTGCTTAGTATCAGTAGGATAGCTGTGTATCAGAACCTGTGTATCTAGGTGAATCAGTGTATCCAGAATCCAGTGTGTGTAGAGTGTGCAACTGTGAGTGGTTCACTATATCAGTTATCCTCATGTGAACTTGTGCAGTGAGTTGAGTATAGAGTATCAAGGGCAGTGGCAGTTAGTGTATCCTACACTTGCTTAAGGCAGATGGTTGTAGTAGCTAGTAGGATTTGTGAGGTGGGGGTTTGAGTTGGGTGTCTTGGATCAAGTATTAAGGTACAGAGCTAGTATAAGAAAATTGCTAGATATCAAGTAAAAGTTAAGTTACTATATAAAACACTATTCTATATATTTTAGGTAAGTATAAATAACTCTAGTGTGGTGTTTAGTATATCTTAGCTACTAGTATTACCCAGTCAGCCTAGTAATGACTAGTTTTAGCTAGGTTGGTCCAGTATGGGCTATCATGGTATATAAATGGACTAGTAGACCTAGTTAATCAGTATGACCTAGTGAGACCAAGTTGACTAGTATTGACCAGAAGTTCTAGTATGACCTAGAGGCCTCATAATTAAATTAGTTAAGCATGTTAATTCCTTTTTCAATATCTGACATTAATATTCCATAAATAGGTCATTGTGATCCCACTTTGGACATCGATCCTCACACCTTGCTCAGGACCACAGGCGAGTACATTCTCTGACAGTTTTTATTGTTGATTATTTCTATAATTCAGTTGTATTACATACTTGATTCCGACACTATGGATACACGGGTTAGCACCCTAGATCCCCGTCATGAGGAGTCATGACTGGAATCCATCGTGCTAGCTGGGGGTTGGGGAACTATTAGTAGATTATATGATCATATCCAACATTTACATGCATTATAGCTCACCCCACTTCTCACGTTGGGTGCGGCCTGACCATTTTACATGTATCATAGCTGTTATATATGATTAGCCTGACCACTACATGCATCATAGCTAACCATATGGTTAGCCTGACCTACAGGAATCATAGCTAATCATATATAACCAGCCTGATCTAGTCCCAAGCCGATCACATAATAAACTGATAATTCAAACACTTAGCTAGATATCTATTTTATTCAGATCCACTTGTTCTAGTATTCACTGTTTATTGTTCATTGCTAGATGCTCTATTGCCTATATTCATTTTCTCCAGTACGTCACATTTTTAGCCTATATTCTCATCTGGTATTTCTTACACTGTTTATAGTCTTTGTCAATTTAATAAAACTGCTGTTAGTGCTTGTGCTTCGCTCCAATCCTGACTGGATAACATTTTTCAGAGGACCTGGAGAACTATTGCCCCACTCATTACGGCCCAGGATTTGAGGGAGATTTTACTCCGGAAATCCCCGAGGAGTTGCCCAGCCTAGAGGAGAACTTACCTGCTTGTACTTAGATTACTTTTTCTGTATTTATTGTTTCAGACTGAGACTGAGTTGTAATTATTATTTTGTGACTTTGTGAGGTCATCTAGACCCAGATTTGAGTTGAACTTATTGTGGTTAGTTTTTAATAGAACTCTTTTATATTCTCATCGTGCCATTATTTCTATTAGCTTGTGATTGAGTATATCATAGAACTGTGGATTATTTATCATTGTCCTCCATGCGGAGTTAAGACTATTGACAGGATATATTATATGTTGAGACCTAGACAGCGTTCTACCGCCGATGCTGCGGCGTAGGCTGGACGTACCCACGACTCATGCCCAAATTTCGGGTACGGGTCGTGACAGCAAACATGTGATATGGAAGAGCCATTGCATGCCATCCTGCCGATTCATACGATTATCATTGGTAGACGGCTAGTCCAAGGTAGAATTCTCTACCAAGGCTCGAATACCGAGTATTGTCCTACCACAAAGATGGTGCCGTATACCATAACTGAATTTGGCACGCAATACACCATTCATTCCTCCTTGGCCGGTATGATCCCAGTGCCCCGGTGATCGTCCGAGGAATCAAATACCTCGTGTACGATTTATTTGTGAACAGGGAAGTCTCTAGTCTTGTGTCTCTTGTCAGATACATATTAGGATTAGATTCAAGTTCAAGTTCAGGATTGTTCAGAAATATATCGACTCCCCAAGCCGTTCGATTCATTGTAGGATGAGGGTTGTTTAACTTGTCAAGATGCAGTCCCTAGTTCGGGACTGCCTCGACGATCTATCAGTCCTGAGTACTTTCAGGTTCATTCTTGTATGGAACAACTATTTGATAGTCTTTCGGGGATCTTAGATGAATACAAGGCAAGGATAGTGTCACACGGTCGTGGCATGAATTATGTGACAAGCATTAAAATGAGGCGACGAGTACAAGCTATAATGTACACATGTAAGCATGCATTTATATGAAACATAAGCATTTACGTTGGCACTGTCTAAGGGGTACTGCGAGGAGTAAAGCTGTACAGGGACATATCGAGCGATATAGTCTATGGGCGTGTAGTGTAAACAAGTGAAGCAGTGCACTACGAAGAATATATGGTGATCTACTTAAAGCATAGCAGGATCTACTTGCACGAAGCAAAGATAGCATGCGAGGGTCTATGTTATAAGCCCAGTTTTATTTTCATGTTCTAACACAAGCAGTACAAGATGGGATTATTCTCTTAGCTAGGTGTGTTGTATTCTTTATTAGCATGCAAGGGGTGATTTACCTAGCGACTAGCATATATCGTCCATATTTTATGTGTGCTGGCTAAGCAAAGATAAGTTCATTGTAGCCATCCACTTTAGCGATGATTCGCCTCAGTCGAACGATACTCCAAGCGAGCCTTTGAAAGTCTAAGTCTGAACTCCTGAAGGGCCAAGTCTGGAAATCCTTTGCCTCAAACGAGTCTTCTCGCTGAACAAAGCGGGTCGGGTCGTTGCACTTGTACCATTTGAATCGGCTGTCCGCTTGAACGAAACGGGTCGTTACATTATACACCACTAAGAAAAAGTCTCGTCCTCGAGGCTTTCTGAGCGTAAGCCGTTCTATCGCACTATCAAATCTATCTCAAGCATAGCAATCGGTACCACTAGATCAGTTTGAACAAAATTTCCTACTCGTTCTTTATACCGTGTTGCGTGTATGCTAGGTTGATCTTATTGAATGACTCGGTCTCTATTGCGCCTTAGCACAGAACATATATCGCTTAACACGGGGTACAGTATGATCCATCTTGAATGATGATCAAAGGCTGAGGCAAACTTACCGAAATCGTTATATTCATTCATGTGATTCTAACATATTCACTTGCACAAGCATTCAAGATCAGCATTTCGCGGGTCTGGATCATGCACATATTCAAAGCATCCCTCAAACATATGCATGTCAACCAACTTAGCGATATCAAAATCTTTGCACACGAGTTCAACATATCACTGGATCTTGGATCGTGCACACGTTCAAGGCGTCCTTCAAATATATGCATTCAACCAAACTTAGCGATAATGAATTCGGACAAGCTACTTGCAAAAATCTTAAGGGTTCTCATCTTATGAATCATAATGATACTTCCAGTAGGGTCAATCAAAATTTAAGTAATTTTTATTCCAACTTAAACCAAGCATTGCACAATCGTTAAGCACGATCTATCCGATCAACCGTCTAGCATCCATATCCTATCGTATATTTCGTTTGTGTCAAACATAGCACATACTTACCATTCCAAGTCTAACTCCAAGTCTTGCTGCCCCAGTTCTTATGGCTTGTTCAAGCAATATTCTAAAGTCAGTTACACAAGTTCTTTCACTCGGCACAAGGTCATCTGCCAATTACTAGGTCAGCTCACAAGGTCATAGGTACAAGTTCAAGCACATAATTTATCATACAAATTCATCGCGTGATGCTCGCCCTAATTCCTAAGGTCAAACCATTGTTCATTTGCTCGGGATATTCTACCCAAGCTCATTTTATTCAGATTTCTAAACATCGAGCACATATTATCCTACATATTAACACATTCATTTGTAGAAGGTTCGAGTCCATTCAGTAAAATCTATGATATATCCAAGCTGTATGACATGCCCAGTAATTTACATAGTCTATCTCCTCAAATACGTTTGATATAACCCATTATTCCATTCTAACTCTAGACCATCAAGCTATGATTCAGTTCTAAACCTTTGATTATAACTCCAAGTCGTCCAAAAAGATTCATGTATCCGTTCACGAAACTATCAAGCATGACTTACTCCAGGTTCTCGACTAACTTATCCTTGAAATACTTCTGATTCACTTGTATTCCCAAATTCGTCATATCGTATCGAACCACTAGTCAAGACGATCCATCAATTGTCACACTCCAGTCTTCCGCAAGTTTGAACACCCTCATTGGACGTGAAATTACCACGCCAACGCTCCTGCTGGATAATCGTCATAATTCAGACGTGATGCATGTACGAGAATAGAGTTACGCTCGCACAAGACAAGAACGTCGAATATTATGGTTATCATCGAAACGATCGAGATACCTTATTATTTCACTTTGCTCCATCCAAGTTATATAGGTTTATCCACCAAGTCATGTTTGGTCATGCTATGATTATAATTCGCCTATCAAAATTATCCAACTTTAATGTTACCGTTTGATCAATCCGTAGTCTACTTCTTGCATTCCTCAAACAACTAAGTTTTAAATATTCAAGACAAAGTCTATCCACTTTTGATACGTTCTATTTTATCGAGTTCATTTAGAATAATTACCGAACATTTTCACGTGAGTTCGATTATCCCCGCCGTACGTGAAATTACCACGCCGGCGCTCCCATAGGATAATCGTTCTCGGTCGGGACTGATTTCGAAGGTTATCTTTTTGAACTAGATTCAAGATCGTTCTTCCAAACTCCAGGTCAATTCTGCTATCGCTTACCACTTTCATCGAACCACAATATTAATTCTCAGGCTAACTTCTATTCTAGCGATATTCTATTCAAGTTTAATCCGTTTGATTCAATTCAAAATCGCTCGCATGATCCTCCAAGTTTTTAACAAGTTTCCTTGACCAAGATATTAATTTTATTACCTTGAATCCATATTCGAGATAAGCCTTATCACTAGTTCAAGACATTCTCCAATCATTCGATCCAACTATCGAACGAGACCTATGAATTCATATGAACATTTACAAAATGAACCATACACCACTCAGGAATTGAGTCACCTAATTTAAATCCTCAATCGTGTTCGTATCACTCGCTAGCATATTCACCAAGTCGTTCCTTATAATTCCTGCACGATACCTAGCATCGCTTGATAAATCTTAGTCTCGTATACATATATCATGTTGATAGTCATCCAAATAAACTAAATTTGATTTGTATCTTCCAACACGAAATACCGTTCGAGCTATTTCTCAAAATTCGAGCATGATTTTCTATATTCGCCTTAGCGATAATCTGATAATATTTCTATCAGTTGCCATTCTAAGTCTGACTTATCCTTTTCTGAATGGTATCCCAATCTCGCTTGCAAACTTGCTCGCACCAAAATGGTCTTGGTACGTGATACTTAACACAACATATCCGAAAGACTGTGTGCATAGCTAACCGTCCAAATAATATTTTATCTCGCACACTAACCTTCTTGGTATTCATGTATAGGTATTCGAGTTCGCACATAACTTATAAATTCTAGCATAAGTCTATTTCCACAAAGCCTAATACAGGTCGGCACAAAGGCCTTCGTATTACAATTTTGTATAAATAATCATATCATTCACATGCACTTTTAAAATTATTTAGACTCATTGTATGGAATATTCTGTTGGGAAATTGAGAGAAAGTGTATGCACATGTCACACGAATGAGCTTTCAAAACTGAGAAAATTAATATGAAGTACAAAGGCATAAAGCTATGCTCTGATACCAATATGTCACGCCCCGATCCTCCATGCACACCTCCGCAGGAGACGAGGACAGAGATTTGGGCCGACGGTACAAAGTAAGTCAATTAGATAGTTTAGCATCATATATATCGTGTATTTTTTTATTCATCATATATTGAATTTTTCGATCAAAATAATTACCTCTATTTAGATATCATCCATCGTCGGTTCAGAGACGCCTGGGCCTATTTCTGAGGAACAACTACGGTGGCCCTTGGATCAACTACTCTGAAGCTCTGGAGGAGAGGAAGGCATTCTGGTTTGCGCACTTCTAGGTAAAAGTATAATATATAAATCCTCTAATTTATGTATATTATATAACTTATTCATGATGCTCACTTACTAAATTATTTATTGTAGGAAACGTATTTCTATCCTCCGTACCGGACCGAGTTGATCGAGCGACTATTTTCTACCGTTGCTGCCAAGCTTATCCGTGATGCTCTGGATGACCAGAAGGCTCGTGATCGTGCTGGAAAACCGATCCAAGGTTGGATCACGCCTGAGCAGTGGACTACGATGAGGGCAAGATTCGACGATCCGAGCTACAAGGAAAGGTATGAGAAGGCCAAGGTGGCTAGGCGGAATGCTGCCAAGTGGTGTGGTGGCTTGATTCCGATGACGGAATATTTTCGTCGTTTGGTATATTTTTATTTAAGATAAATACAAATACGATAAAATGGTAGTAGGAAAAAATATTTTGGTACTAAATAATATATTTTTTACAAGTACAGAGGGGTGAGGATGCAAACATGGTGAAGTTCTTCTTGGCCACCTATCACAAGGAAGAAAATCTCATTGATGAGACGGCCTCGCAGACCTATGTAAGTATTACTTTACTTTGTGTTAATTTTAATATAACTTAGGCAATTATCGAGTTTCCAAACTTTTCTAGGCCGAGTATCTTAGGCTGCGTGAGCGGGCGACTGCTAGTGCACCTACAACTGGAGAGGCTGGTACTTCCTCGCAGCCCCCTCCAACTCCGTCGCCGGATGACCTGTGGGTGACCGCAGCTGGTGGTCTCCAGAGGGGTACGTACTACGGTACGGGATCCTATGGCGCCCTGGTTGCAACGCAGTCATCTAGGGCCTCCCCGACAATTGAGCATTCTGCACAGCCCTCGCAGTCGTCTACCAGAGTCCAGGAGGCCGTTGAATGTCAGATTGCATCTCTCCGTGACCAGTTGCTGCGAAGGATGAAGGAGCAGCCCCGGTCCCAACCGAGGCGGACGATCCGACGCTCATCGCATGATTCGATATGCTCGACCGCAGTATCACGAAGCTCCGAGATTTGACAAATGATCTTAGAGCCTCGACAGACTGCAACATCATGGAGCTGCAGGCATCACAGCTATCCATGGGCGAGAGGCTGACGATGATGCAGGATTCAATGGTTCATAGTAGTACGAGGCTGTTATCTACCATAGATTTTTACAACCAACGACTCGCAGACTTGGAGCGGATACGTCCTCCTGGTGCGCCTACATCGACACAGACTCCACCGACGTCACTGCCTTCTCCATCGACATCGGTATCGATTTCACGGGAGCAGTATGAGCTGTTCTTATCCTTCATGTGCGCCAGTGGTCATCCTCCTGTAGATCCGCAGTAGTATAGTTGCTGGATATTTATATTGTTTGTATTATTTAGGATGAGACTCATTGTATGGATATATATTTGCCGTATGGATATATATTTGTTATATTCTTTACGATGATATTTGCTTGATGTTTTTTTTCTTCAAATTTTATTATATTATTCATATTAAATATATATTAATTTCTCGGTGTTGAGTGTTCACCCCAAGGGGGTCGGCAAACCCAGAAATTCAACGGAGGGTTGCTCCGGGTCTATTTGTACAGATTGTGAATTAATAAACTGTAGGAATAATAGTTTGGAAATAATTAAGTATTCATTTTTTTATTTTTTACTATACAATTAGCGACGTTGTTAGCGACGTTTAGCAACGTTTAGCGACGTTAATACACGTCGCTAATGACGTCGCTAAATATGTCGCGAAAAAAGTTATTGTATGTCGCAACTTGCTGACATGGCAGTATTGCCAGGTCATTAAAGACGTCGCTGTAACGTCGCTATGTAAGTCACTAATTAGCGACGTTAAGCGACTGATAAAATGTCGCTAATTAGCGACATTGTGTCGCTAAATGTTGCTAAATTAGCGACGCACTTACGTCGCTAAAAATGTCAGTACAGCGACGTTTAGCGATATTTTTCCTTTCAGCGACTAGCTGAGTTCCGACTTCTTTAAAACGTCGCTAAAACTGATTAGCGACACTTTTTTGTCATTTAGCGACATTTTTTAACATCGCTAATTTGACTTTTTCTGGTAGTGAGCTCTTTATTGATATAGAACAAGTGTTACAAGCGGTGCTAAGTCGAGATTACAAGTCGCTCAAGTCCTCTCTCTCAAAAAAGTAAAAGTATGCCAAGTGGCTATATTTGTGGAATGATACATAGGCGATGTTCCAATATTATGTCTTGTATATGTGCTTTAGTTCCAAACGCAATGCTCCAAGGCTTCAGAGCGAACTCCACGCCTTAGTATGCACGAAGGTGGTTTTCGTACCGAACGAGATTCTCCCGTAACCTGCAAGCAATCTGGTGGGTTATCAGTACATGAATGCACTGGTAGGGAGGCTTCTCGCCCGTTCGACAAATCCAAACACATTTTATAGGTTTCGTGCACCATCTATTAAGTTAACTTTCTAGTCTTGCCTTATGATCAGTTTTATGGCATAATAAAAAGCCTAACCCATGTGGCAGTGCGTCGTACGATATAAGAGTAATACGGCAAGATTTACCAACTTATCATTTGTCCTTCCCTGTCCAAGGCAAACCAAGTTAAACCAAGCATGGGCATATATATAATAAAATCCAGGGACAATAGCATAAGCAAACATAAGTATCATGAGCGAGGTTCTATTTCAGGAGAACAAGTTACATGGATTACTCAGGTGTGTGGCAATGAATTGCTCAGGTTGTTCAATTTATGCATAGATATCTTGTACTCATAATCGTTCAAGTTTTTCAGATTACTGGATGTGATGCAATGACTAGCATGCGGATTGCTACTAAGCGAGAATGACTTATTTATATGAACATGAGGTCACTAGCTTAGCCATAAAGGACCAATTTATAGTCTTGTGATGGAATGGGGTGCAACGGTTGATACAAGACGAGAAATTTAAGGCGAACAATGATACAGAAGAGCCATTTTATGCCATCACGTCGATTTATGCGACTATCATTGGTAGACGGCTAGCCCAAGGTAGTATGCTCTACCAAGGCCCGAATACCGAATATTGTCCTACCCCAAAGACGGTGCCACATACCATAACCGAATTTGGCACGCAATACACCATTTATTTCTTCTAGGCTGGTACGATCCCAGTGCCCCATTGATCGTTCGAGGAATCAGATAGCTCGTGCACGAGTTATCCATGACCATGCTAGTCTCTAGTCTTGGGTCTCTTATCAGGTACATATTCAGATCAGATTCAAGTTCAAGTTCAAGTTCAGGATTGTTCATAAATATATTGACTCCCTGAGCCTTTCAATTCATTGCAAGACGAGTGTTGTTTAACTTGTCAAGATGCAGTCCCTAGTTCGGGACTGCCTCGATGACCTACCGATCCCGAGTACTTTCAGGTTTATTCTTATGCGGAACGTCTATTGCTGGGGAACTTAGATGAATGCAAGGCAAGTATAGTGTTACACGATCGTGGCATGAATTATGTGATAATAATTAAAACGAGGCAACGAGTACAAGCTACAATATAAGCAGGAAAGCATGCATTTATATAAAATATAAGCATTTAAGTTGGGATGGTCTAAGGGGTAGTGCGAGCAGTGAAGCCGTACAGGGACATATCGAGCGACATAGTCTATGGGCGTGTAGTGTAAATAAGTGAAGCAGTGCACTATGAATAATATATGGTAATCTACTCGAGACATAGCGGGGTCTACTTGCACGAAGCAAAGGTAGCATGCGAGGGTCTATGTTATAAGCCCAGGTTTATTTCTATTTTCTAATACAAGAGTACAAGATGGGATTATTCCCTTAGCTAGATGCATTGTATTCTTTATTAGCATGCAAGGTGTGATTCACCTAGCGACTAGCATGTATCGTCCATATTTTAAGTGTGCTGGCTAAACAAAAACAAGTTTATTTAGCCACCCACCTTAGCTATGATTTGCTTCGGTCGAACGATACTCCGAGCGAGCCTTTGAAAGTCTAAGTCGGAACTCCTGAAGGGCCAAGTCTGAAAATCCTTTGCCTCAAACGAGTCTTCTCGCTGAGCAAAGCAGTTCGAGTCGTTGTACTTGCACCGTTTGAATTGGCTGTCCGCTTGAATGGAATGGGTCGTTATACAACAATCCTGGCCGCATAAGAAGTCATGCTGCATAAAGTCATGCCGCATGAACTACTTGGCCGCATGCCCAGGGTTAAGTCTACTCCTTAGGACAAGTGTTAAAGTGACATTCAAATAAATAAAGTATCAGTGATGTAACAAAAAGTGACTGATGTGACTGAGGTGACAAGCCATAAAGTATATTAGAGAGAAAATACAAAACCAAAGAAAATAAGTGCCAACGTTTCAGAGTAATGCATCCAAGAAAAATAGTTGCTGCATGCTCTCCAGGCCGCATGAGTGTCGGTGTCGTATGGATTCAATGCCGCATGGAGTTCTCTAGGACTTAGCAAAATTTTTATTCATTCAGTGAGTAAATGCACAAGGTGTTCAAGGACACTGTGCAAATCAGCAGTCATGCGTCCAACAAGATGGATGCAGGCTGTCAGTATGCGGCAAAAGTTTAGGCCGCATAACCCTCATGGGCAGCATGGCACTCTCAGCCGCATATGCTCATTGGACGCATGGGAACTTCGTCTTCACTAGCAGTAGGTTCAGTCATGGCAAAAAAGCTCCAAAAACTAAAATCTTATTTTCTTCATAAAATCCTCATTTTAAGTCCAAATCGGGTGAACCAAAAGTCAAAATGCTCTAAATTGAAAGTTCTATCATGTAGCAAAAAATTGGTTTTCAAAGATATAAGTTTAATAGATCAAAACCATAAAAAACTCGTAAAACCCTTAAAATCTTAAGTTTAGAAAGTAGATCTACACTAATCCATCCATGAAAACGGAAAAACCCAAGAGCTAAAAGTGCTTAAAAACATATAATAAACATAATTGAATAATAATATGGAGAGTTTCTCCATTTCTCATGCAAGGCGTACTTACCTATGAAATGGGGAGAGAAAGCTAAAGGAGGAAGTAATGAAGAAGTGGAGGGAGAGAGAGAAAATATTGGGTTATATATGGTAGGATTGAGGGTTGAGCTAAAGGTTCTCATAAGTTGAACCAACCCATAAAATAAACCATGAACAAGGTTAAACCAAAGAATGGGTCTAGTCTCCATGCACATGCAACTATGCTAAAATAAAATACATTCCAAATACGTATATCGGGAATGGGGAGTGACATCTCTATCCACCTTAGAAAAATTCTGTCCTCAGAATTTGAATCCAAGCAATAGCAAGAGAAGTTAGGACAAGTAATATAAATCTACTAGTAATTACTCATGCAAGCAGTATCATCACAACATAAAGGTGAACACTTGGTCACGAAAACTAGATACGAAGGCATAAGGTAGAATATACCTTCCGAATCGAACAACTGCGGGTAACGAGACCGAATATTGTATCATGTCCCGATTCCATGGAATCGATAGTCGTCCCCAGGGCGTGATGCCGTATGGGCCTAGGTTGTGCACCGCACAAGGCTAAGTTATTTTGTATAACGAACACATATTCACAGTACGCAGATAAATTAAAACACAAGTTGAACATGAAAAAGTTTTCTTTATTGATAATGAACATCTATTACAAACTCTTGAACGAGTCAGCTAATTGTCGCACGGGCTTACAAAAGTTGACACAAAATGAGATAACAGTCCTGTATATTACATCCCTTTAGTAAACTTTAAAATATAAAGACCTCCTGGAGGGATGACGGCTTTCCCTCTGAGCTGCATTATGTTTGGGTTGTAAGCTCCTGCTTCAAAATATGGCACAATCAGGACGCGCCTACAGCTGGACTGGATCGGAAAAAAGACTCCAGCTCCTCGCTCGGGTCTTCTTAGTATGGGGAACCTATTTCAACGAGGGTCAGTACATCGAAACGTACTGGTGAAGGCAAGCTAACCCAACTATACCAATCAACACGTTGTTTTAATGAAGCATACATATTATTTGTAGTCTTTCTATCTTGCCTTAGTTTATTTTACAGCAAGCAATAAATATGGAATTCAATGAAATACTTGCCACCATTCATTGATATTTACCTGCTCTCTGAACCACCTGCACAATACTTACCATGTCCTTCCCTGCCACGAAGAAACAAGTTAGCTTGCACAGGTTTAAATATACGAGGGGATTACTGGCGTATGCCATAATGGACGAGTTATAGTCTTGGGTGAGAGTGGTATGCAACGCTAGGAACTCGAGGCGAAGCATGCCAACCCGCCCGCTTGAGAGACTAACTTGAAGTTCCGTCTGGATCGGATCAGTGCCAATACCCCAGCGACTGTCCGCAGAAACCATTGACCTTGTGCACAAGTTGTCCATGATCAACAGTATGTTTACTAAGTTAACAATTCATGTAGTTGAGGCAATATGAGTACAAGACAAGTAGCATTGCATGATTCATTTTTGCATAGCCTTCTTGAACAATTATTCGCATAAAAGGTGTGTTCCATACTTAGCATAATTTATGGAAAAAATATGCATTCTAACTAAAATTAAAACATGTATAGAATATTCTAAATGAATTAGAATGCAATAGATAACCGTTCATAAGTTGATTGACAAACAATTATAATCCAAGTCTATTCCCTTTTTATCTTGACATCTTTTAGTTATTACTTGGTATCATCTGATCGGGGCAAGCAAGAATACAAGATTTTAGATGTGAAGACTTGGAAGATGGGTCAACTAAATCGAATATAAGCCACTCACTTAGTTGGTTGGAAGAGAGAAGAAAAGAGGTACTTCAGGACTCCACTCGTGCGTTGCCTACTCCTCATTCACCTGCATTTGCCACGAACAGCTGATCAATACCTCTTCCACTCTTTCTATCTCAGAATTTTTAAGTGCAGTTCAACGAACGAAAATAATAAAATCTATCGAAACCGTTCAAGAAAATGTAAGCAAATCTGAAAACCAACTCAAGGCACGAAAGCAACAAGCGACAGTAAAAACTAGGCAACAAAGATGCAGCGGAGAGGTCCCTCCTGACTCTGCCGCTAAGTCGATCTTGGGGGCATGGTCCACAGAATAAGCAAATCGATAAAGAGGATGGGTTATTGTTTCAATCGATCCTGATCGAACGATACCGTCTTGTATTTCTTAGCCGCGCTTTCCGAATAGGGGGAACGGGACACCATATCCTACCCAACTAATTGGAAGTTTTTTCCATGAAAGTTAGGAATAGAACCTACCGCTAGGGAACATTATGTTGAGGGCGATGATGAGACGAGCGTGGACACTTATTTATCATATGGTCTGATTCACCGCATACTAAGAATAACCCAAGCCTTCTACGACATTTATCGATCGTGTGCCCCGGCCGCCTGCAGAAGTGGCATAGTCTATCAGAATTTTCTTCTTACTTACCGTCGTTGTTTGGACGCTTTGCAGCATTGTTTCCTCTCTCGTTGCTATGGCGTTTGTGATTGGAGGTATGCACAGTACCGGTAGGAACGTGAGGATACTACGATTCAAGAGATAGTACATGATTCATGACTCCCCGTATAGTATCATACTGATGAACGACCATGTGTGCATGGATGGCAGGGCGCAGACCTCCTTCAAATCGTTTGGCACGACTCGATGCATCGGGTAGATAGGAGCTGGCAAACTTAGCGAGCCTATTGAACTCAGCGGAGTATTTTTTAACTATCATGCTGCCTTGCCGTAGTTGTACGAACTCGTTCTCCTTCTGACGACGCATGGGAGGGGGTATAAACTCCTCTTCAAATGCGGCAAGAAAAGTAGCCCATGTGATCGCCTCCTCTCCATGGTTAACTTGAAGAGATTGTCGATGCACGTCCCACCTATCGTGTGCGTTACGACGAAGCTGTAGTTGAGCACATTTGACGCACTTCTCTTAGGGGACCTCTAGCAGGAAGAAATGGTCTTCAAGTTCGGACAACCAATCTAGACCAACGATTGGGTCTTCAGTTCCTTTGAATGGTGTGTTACAGACTTTCTTGAAGTCGCCAAAGTCGCAGGCAGTCACATCCCTCTTCCTTGGAGTTTGAGGCATCTCGACTTCAAGCATGGGTTGCTCCACCGGTGTCGTTGCTGTTGCCGCAGACTGGTTGGAGGCCAAAGTCTGCACGATCTGCTGCAGGATATCTACCTGCTTTTATTGGACTGAGAATCGGACTTCTATATTGTCTTGAAACTTGAGTTATCTCTCCTCCGCTCGCTTCTCGGCCCGTTCATAAGGAGCATTGTCCCTTTGTTGGTTTGCTTCCAATATCCGCAATATTTGCTGGATGGGATCAATGCGAGACATGGCTCGCTGGCTCCGTGAACTTCCCGAAGTGCCCGAACTACTTCCTTGGGCTTGGGTCTCACCCGGCTAGCGCTGAGGATTGCGCGGGTGCCATTCCTTCAAAAGAAGGTAAATTACATCAAATCATAATGTATTATGGACTCATTGTATGAACATATCTCATTTGGCCTAACGAGTTCAAGAGTTCGCACAGGGATTTGATCGTTAAAGGAATTTTTCTAACACGAGGGTCAAAGGAACTTGAAGTTGTGCTCTGATACCAATATGTCATGTCCCAATTCAGTAGAATCAATAGTTGCCCTCTGGGCGTGATATCGTGCGGGCCTAGGTTGCGCACCGCATAAGGCTAAGTTATTTTGCATAGCGAGCACATATTCAAAGTACGCAGATAAATTGAAACACAAGTTAAAGATAGAAAAGTTCTCTTTATTAATAATGAATATCTATTATAAACTCTTGAATGAGTCAGCTAATTATCGCACGGGCTTACAAAAGTTGACACAAAATGAGATAGCAGTCCTGTATATTATATCCCTTTAATAAACTTCAAAATGTACAAACCTCCTGGAGGGATGACGACTTTCCCTCTGAGCTGCATTGTGTTTAGGTTGCAAGCTCTTGCCTCAAAATATGACACGATCAGGACGCGCCTACAGCTGGACTGGATCAGGAAAATAACTTCAGCTCCTCGCTCGGCTCTCCTTAGTACGGGGAACCTGTTTCAACGAGGGTCAGTACATCGAAACGTACTAGTGAAGGCGAGCTAACCCAACTATACCAATCAATACATTGTTTTAATGAAGCATGCATGTTATTTATGGTCTTTCTATCTTGCCTTAGTTTATTTTACAGCAAGCAGTACATATGGAATTCAATGAAATACTTGCCACCGTTCGGTGACATTTACCTGCTCGTCTGAACCACCTGTACAATACTTACCATGTCCTTCCCTGCTACGAAGACACAAGTTAGCTTGCACAGGTTTAAATATACGAGGGGATCACTGGCGTATGCCATAATAGATAAGTTATAGTCTTGGGTGAGAGTGGTATGCAACGCTAGGAACTCGAGGCAAAGTATGCCAACCCGTCCGCTCGAGAGACTAACTTGAATTTCTACCCGGATCGGATCGGTGCTAGTGCCCCAGCGACCGTCCGCAGGAACCATTGACCTTGTGCACAAGTTGTCCGTGATCAACGGTATGTTTACTAAGTTAATAATTAATGTAGTTGAGGCAACACGAGTACAAGACAAGTAGCAATGAATAAGTTATTTTTGCATAGCCTCCCTGAACAATTATTCGCATAGAAGGTGTGTTCCATACTTAGCACAATTTATGGAAGAAATATGCATTCTAACTAAAATTGAAACATGTATAGAACATTCTAAACAAATTAGCATGTAATAGGTAACCGTTCACAAGTTGATTGACAAGCAATTATCATCCAAGTCTATTCCCTTTTTTATCTTGACATCTTTTAGTTATTACTTGGTATCGTCTGATCGGGGCAAGCAAGAATACAAGATTTTAGGTGTGAAGACTTGGAAGATGGGTCAACTGAATCGAATATATGCCACTCACTTAGTTGGTTGGAAGGGAAAAGAAAAGTGGTGCTTCAAGACTCTACTCACGCGTTGCCTACTGCTCGTTTACCTGTATTGCCATGAACAGCTGATCAATACCTCTTCCACTCTTTGCATCTCAGAATTTTTAAGTGCAGTTCAACGAACAAAAACAATAAATCCATCAAAACCGTTCAAGAAAATGCTAGCAAATTCGAAAATTAACTCAAGGCACGAAAGCAACAAGCGACATCGAAAACTAGGCAACAAAGATGCAGCGAAGAGGTCCCTCCTGACTCTATCGCTAAGTCGATCCTGGGGATACGGTCCACTGAATATGAGAATCGATTCGGAAGAAGCAAATCCATAATGAGGATGGGTTCTTGTTTTAATCTATCCCTATCAAATGATACCATCTTATATTTCTTAGTCGCGCTCCCCGAATAGGGGGAACAGGACACCAGATATTGTCCTTGCACTCCTACATTGATTCTCCAAGAGTGTGATGTCCCTAAGCAACCCAAACAAGAGAAATAGTCCGATTCTTGACCACCTTCTCCCTTCGGTCCAATATGGATACAGATTGCTCCTCGTAAGATAAGTCGGTAACAACAAATAATTCAGAGTTATCGAGGATATGACTCAGATCCGGAACATACCTAAGGAACTGAGACACATGAAATACATTGTGTACCTCACGTAACGAAGACGGAAGGGCAAGACAATAAGTAATATCGCCTACCAGCTCGAAAATATCGAATAGACCTACGTATCGCTCAATAAGCTTCCCGTAAATCCCGAATCTAATAATTCCCTGGGTAGGCAATATCTGCAAAAAATATGTGGTCACCGACACGAAACTCTAAAGGTCTACGATGCTAATCCGCCCAATGATGATGCCTGCTTTGTGCAACCTGAAGTCGCCCTCTAATCTGCTTGACAACCGCTACTGTCTGCGTGATCATTTCAGGGCCTAACATCTTTCGCTCACCAATATCGTCCTAACAACTGCTACTGTCTGCGTGATCTACACTTCCTGCCGTATAGTGCTTCAAAATGTGCCATCTGAATACAGGCCTGATAAATATTGTTGTACGAGAATTCCACCAAGTGAAGGTGATTCTTCTATGATCCACCAAGATCTAAGGTACAGGCTCGTAGTATATCTTCTCTGATCTGGATGGTTCTCTTTGATTGTCCGTCTACCAGGGGGTGGTAAACTGAGCTGAATCTTAATTTTGTACCCAAGCTCTGGTGCAAACTTTTCCAAAAATGAGAAGTGAATCGAGTCCCTCGATCTGACATGATACTTATTGGGATACCGCGTTGTCTCACTATCTGCCGCATATATATTTTAGCCAATTTTCTATAAATTATCCTGCTCAAAAATAAAGAAAGTGAGCTACATTTGTGAGATAATCTACTATCACCCAAACTTTATCTCGACCAGTCGGTGATCTAGGTAAACCAGTCACAAAGTCCATCGCGATGTGTTCCCACTTTCACTCTGGAATAGAAAATGCCTGCAATAATCCTGCTGGTTTCTGTTTTTCTGCATTCACTTGCTGATATATCAGACATCACAATACGAAGCATGCCATTTCTCTCTTTATTCCGTTCCACCAAAAGTTTTCTTCATATCTTGGTACATCTTTGTGCCTCCCGGATGAATGAAATATTGGAAACTATGTACTTTAGTAATAATTTTTTGCCGAATATCTCCGCTTGGTACGTATAGACGATTCTCAAACCTTAGCGTTCCATCCATATATATTGTTAACTCCTTTCGAAGACCTAACTCACATTTTTCTCGTAGCTTTTGAATCTTCGGGTCCTCTGCCTGAGCTAGTTTGATTCTATCTACCAAAGTTGACTGAATCTGTAGGCTAGCCTGAATTCCTGTACTCTGTGGAAGTATTATTTCGATACCCATCTCTCGTAAGTCTTCTAGAATATGCCTCTGGGTAGTCAATATAAATTTTCTACCTTTTCTGCTAAGTGCATCAGCTACTACATTAGCCTTGCATGTATTGTACTGAAGTTCCACGTTATAGTACTTTAACAACTCTAGCTACCTTCTGTTAGCCTAATATTTATGTTGAGTTTTTGAATATGGCTAATCGATTAAGTTTAGCATAATCGATCAATCACTATAGTATCTTCTACTTAGACTCAGCATTGTCCAAAAAATAATATTTGCTTCTGTATATTTCCTTTTTCGTCTAACATGTACTTGCAGAAAGTAATAAACAAGATAAGCAATGGACATATGCTATATGACGATGAGCCAAAGGCGGCGTTATACCAGAAGATTTTGTCCAACCGCCTATGACTTATCTGGAGCCTCATGCCCGGGGGTTCTGTTGCTCGGTCAGGGAACGGGGGTCGAGGGAGCAGCGCCCCTCGTGGGGGTTCGGGGGTGAAGCCCTTGAAAGGTATTCAGATTCCCAGATCTGGTTATCTTTGGACAACTACCGTCAAGAAAAAAATGTCTTCAAGTTAGCAGATATTTCAGAAGTTTGGCGTCATCAGTGTTCTTGGTTTTCATATGTAATCTTTTATTTATTTGAGTCTAGAATTGATGTAAGCTGAGTCACACTGGAAAATCCAAGTACCTATACTAAGATACCTATTCCACTTAAATAAACCAAAGAACCTATCCACCAAATCATGCCACATTCATTTACAAAGTCTACCATACTAAGAGACCGAACTCGGGCCAAACTCGTGCCAAACTCGGACCAAACTCGGTTACCCTTTTGGTATAAAATCAATAAGTTCAATAGGTCCTGATTTTTTGGCCCAACGGTTGGAAATTTGAATTAAACCTTATCCAAATTCTGGCAAAATTTTGTTTGACTACACACTATAAATAGGATTAGAATTTTTCATTCTTACTCACTCAACCATTCTCAATCTTTCTATTCTATAGTAAGTAAACCCTCAAAGCCTTAACTTTCTTATCCCCAAGATAAAATCCTTAGCCTTCTAAGTGCCAAGTGTGATCTCAGTCTAGAAGTCTACAAGAGTTGTAAATAGCTTGGTTCAGCAAGTCCCTGTTCTATGTAAAGTTGTGAGCCTTCCGATCAAAACTCATGGTGTGTAAAATTGTGATACTTTGGATTAAATCTCGTGGTGTAAAGAAGTCGGCAAGCCTTCGAATCAAAGTTTGTGATTCACTATTGGTGATTATAGTAGATAAAAATTTGAGTCAGGACTAGACTAGTCCTTTCAGAGGAAAACCAGTATACATCGCGGTGTTTGCGTTTGCTCTCTCTAACTCTTACTGCTTTACATTTCTGTCTTGCATATATATTGTTAGTTAGTAGCTGCCTTAACTCTGCTTATTTTTTAATTGGGTAGATTATTTTGCTTCACACTATTCACCCCCTCTAGAGTTTTCTCACGGTCCTTCAATTGGTATCAGAGCAGATTATCTCTTATTTAGTTTTTGATCCCAATTACTCCTTTAATTGGTATAAGAGCAGGTTCTCTCTTAATTAGTTTTTGATCCTAATTGCTCTTTCAATTGGTACTAGATCTAGTTCTCTTAATATAGGCTTAACATCCTAAGAGACTTATGGCAACTATTAGATCTATCTATACCAACAATGGTGACGACCAATCCACAAATAGGCCACCTCAATTTGATGGTACTAACTACACATACTAGAAGACATCAATGAGTTTCTATTTAAAATTACTTGATTTTGTTCTTTGGTCTATTATAATACATGGATACAAAAAGCCACCTAGAATAGTCGTAGCTGAAAACCTTGTAAAAAAACCTCATGATAAGTATATAGACACTGAAAAAAAATATGATAGTCTTGATGCTAAAACTATTAATGCTCTATTATGTGCTGTAGACAGAACTAAATTTAACAGGGTCTTCACTTGCAGAATTTTGCACAAAGTGTAGAAACTTTTTGAGGTCACTCATGAAGGAACCTCCCAAGTGAAGAAATCAAAAATAAGTTGTCTAATACAAGAGGATGATGCATTCAAGATGAAGCAAAATAAGACGATCACTCAAATATTTACGAGATTCCTCGACATTGTAAATCCTTTATTATCACTTGGCAAGGAGTACAACAATCACGAGAAGATTCGCAAGTTACTCAGGGAACTCACCAAGAATTAGAATCCCAAGGCCACTACAATCATAGAAGGGAATGATCTTACCACGATGACCCTCGAGACGCTCATGGGTAAGCTGATGACCCACGAGATGGATCTCAAAGAATTTTAAGAACCCACTCCAAAGGAGAAGATAATTGCTCTCAAGGTACATCACAAGAAGGTCACAAATTACGACTCCGACGACGATGAATCTCAAGATGAGGAAGTTGACCTGATCACTCGGAACTTCAGAAAATTCCTAAAGCTTGAGAGATCAAAGAAGAAGGAGCTTAATAACAACAATAATGAAGAGCATGTATGCTACAACTAAAAAAGGCCAGGCCGCATGATGAAAGATTGCTCCAAAGCAAAAAAAAGAAAATCGATATGAACGATTAAAGAAAAGAGAATCTTTATTTCACAAATATGCAAATACAAGCATCTGGTATGAAAGTGAAGCTAGCGATTCAAAAGAAGAAAGTCCTCGACATGTTGCAAAAGTATGATTAATGGCATTAACTAACGAGATAAAAGATAATCCTTTATTTGAAGAGATTTCTTATAATAAATTATCTGATTCTTTCAATATTTTATTTAACGATCAGAAGAAGCTTTTGGATAAGTATAAGCAAGCAGTAAAAGATATTAAATCTTATCATCTTGAGAATGAAAAGCTTACTTGTCTACTAAATGAATGTAGAGACTATTCCTCTTCTGATAATTTTGTTTGTATCTCCAAACTTAAGCTTTAGCTTTCAAGAAGCACTTGACTACTTTGATGAAAGTAATCAAAAAAAAGCTTAACTTAAGGAGGACTTAAAACAGGAGAAGGAGAAGTACTCTAATGCCTCACTTAAAATTAATGCTCGTACTACTAAATATGATGATTTATATGCCACCTCTAAAAAGTTAGAGATTAGATTGGGAAAGAAGATCATACAACATACTACTCAATCTAACACGAGATACGTAGCTAAACAAAAAAGCATTCACAATATGACACCAACAAGCAAACTAAATTCTCCACACTATCATACATGTAAAACACAACATACTTCACATAATCATTCATTTTATTATAAATGTCCATGCAAGACACGTCACACCACTTCACATACTCATCCTTCTATACCCAATACAAATGCCTATGCTATATGTCATTATTGTGGTTTAAAAGGACATATTTCACATCAATGTAAGGCTAAAAAATTGGTTGATATGAATATGTATAAGTGGATTCCCAAAGCTAACAAAAATGGATCCAAATCTTGGATACCGAAGTCTCTGCCTAATGATGTAGATATAACGCTTTTTGTAGAATTTAGCACCAAGGAGAATATTGGTGTCACGCCCCAGTCCCAAAATGACGAGGGACTGAGCACGTGAGCAATGGCCAGCAGCACGCACCGATGGACAGCTCAATTTATTGGATCCATCAGGGCATGCTTAAGCTGTAGTCTAGCCGTAAAATGTTACAAGTCTTAGGTATTTCTAATCTCATCCACAGAACAATACAGATTAATGCCAGAAATATTGCAATGGAAATAAATAAGCAATATTAAATAAGGTTATCTCGGGAAACAAATCCGAGAATTATTCTGTTACATTTAAGAAGAAAGACAAAATAAAATACTGAAATGGAAATACTGTGTATATGAAGCCGGTGCTCAGGAGAAGTCTTTTGCCACTATCTCGTCCTCTGCTCCTGGTTCTGCTCCAAGGAGTGCTCCTGTACCGTACACCTCGGGGTAGATCCCTGCGGCTATACTTGGGGACATAGTCCATTCCAGGTCCTCAGGGGACATAACAGGTACAAAAAATACAAGCCAAACATATGTTGTGCATAAATAAAATACACAGCAGGGTAAATATGTAAACCAGCTAGTGATATGCAAGTGAGAGTTTTAGTCATACTCAGGCTGAGACTACTACAGGATCAGTGTCGAAGAAACCATAGCAGTATTTTCTCGAAGAGCCAGTAAGGTACCAAAGCTCTGTATCAGAGTCTAAGGCACCGCCAGATAAAAGTATTTATATTATATTATATTCAGCCTTGATATGATAATACTCTCCCCACCCCATAAAATCTCACGTCACAGTTCCAGAATATCACAGGTACAAGTCACGCAAAATTGAACTAATGCAATAAATCAGGATAGAATCTAAGCATGTAAACTGTAAATGACATGAAAATGTATCCTATACGGAATCACCAGGTATATCTCCGGCAATTTCGTCACATGAATAGTGTCAGGTGTCCTGGGTTGAGCAGTTAAAGAAGTTACATATAAATTAAGAAGAAATCAAGTAAAATACTATAACCAGAAATAACTGAGAATTGGCAAGTTTTACTTGCCCACTGATGTATAACTAAGTCCAGAAAATAGGTAGCACAGCTGCAAGTTTTGGCAAGGTACACTTGCCTGTGGTTCCGGTTCGGTTTGCAGTTCTGACTTCGGCGGAAATTGCAGGCGGTACTCCGGTTGCTGAAACAAACATCACCATCAGATCCAGAAAATATCAATCAGCTAGAAACGCCTGTCCTTGAGTCCAATTTGGAGACAAGGACAGAAACGACAGTTTCGGGTCAAAACGGGGTCCACAAGTGGGCCCGCTTTGCACCGAAAAGCGTGTCCAGGTCAAAGGTCTCCAAATTCACCAAACTTAGTGTCCACAGATCAGGAACGATGATATGAACCCAACGGAACTTCCAGAATTGGATTCCGATGAGCCGATCACAAAATCGCCCGTCGAGCGGGGCCTGCAGGGCCCACGACACGCGATTTCGTCAACGTTCTCAGAATCAAACCAAACTTGACCCACAGGACCAGCGTATTGCTACGAGTCCGATCGCACAAGTTTCGTCTCGATCCGACGTGTGTACACAAAGTTAGGGCACACTCCAGAAAGTACGGATACGGGGCGATGTCCGCGGATACACGTTGATCCCGGTGTGCACGCACACCCGAATCGACTTCTGCGAAATCCCACATGTCCGTATCGACGATGCGCATGTATCTGTGAAGACCGCGCGCGACCAAGTCGTCCTGTTTGGCGGGGCGTACTCGGTTCCGGGGTGAAACAGGGTCTGATTTTTTCTGTTTTTGGATCGCGGTGTGCGATCACCACAGGACGCGTTGCCCCGAGCATTTTGTCCGGACACCGAGAGGGTCATACAGGCTTCGCAACACAATTTACGAAATCGAAAATGGAGCTACGAACAAAAAGTTACAAGTACCTGAAGGGGACCCGAAAACCAGGGTCGAATCGTGTCCGACTCGTGTCGGACACGCGGATTTAGGAATTAGGGTTAGGGTTTTGGGGATCTGGCCGGAGATCCGGCGGCGCTGCGGCGGGGGAGGCCGGCCGAAGGAGGCTGGGGCGGCGCCAGCGTTGCTGGCGGAGGCGGTGGCGCGGGCACGGCGGCCGGAGGGGCATCGGGGTGCTGGGAGGAGAGAGGGGAAGCCGAGGGAGGAGGCGGAGGAGGGAGCCGCGGGCGGGGCTGCGGCGCGGGGTGACGTCGGCGGCGAGGCGGCGTAGTGGTGGAGGGATGCGGCCGGAGTCGGGGATGGTTCTGCCGGAGGGGAGCGGTGATCGACGGCAGGGGGGAATAGGGTTTATATAGGGGAGGGAGAGGGGAGCTGGGGGCCGAGAGAGGCGGGCCGTAGGGCGGAGAAGGCGGAGGCGGGGCGGACGTGGCCTGGCGGAGCGGGCCGGAGGCGGCGGACGCGGTGCCGGACGCGGGGGAGGGAGGACGTGGTCAGGGGCGGGTGAGGGGAAGTCGGGTCGGGTCGGGTGCGGGTCTGGCCGACCCGCCCGACCCGCTAGGCCAGGGTTTTGGGCCGGGTCAGGGTATTGGGCTGGGCCCAATTGGGCCGGGCCGGGCCGGTTGGGTTTATTTAATAATAATAATAATAATAATAAATATAATAAAATCAGTAATTAATAAATAATTAAATAATTAAATAATTAAATAAATACTTTTTAGGCATTTAAAAATAGGTCTGAGGCCCAATAAATTCCAGAAAAATTGTCCTAAGTCCAGTTTTTCATTTTACATCCAAAAATATTATTTTCATAATATTTTAATATTGTTTATTATTATTTAAAAATTATTTAATAATTAAAACCCTATTTTTTAAATTACAGAAAAGTCCCAGAAAATTTTAAAAAATTGTGAAAAATCCAGTTTTTAAAAATTTTAAAAAATCAGGGGGTTTACAATTGGTGATTGCAAAGCTATAAAGGTCATCTACCAAGCAATTGCATCAACATAAATATGGCTACTTGAGCTACTTTGGTAACATGCTAATTGATTTTTTCTTAAATTGCTATAATTAAATAATCAAGCATAACTCTTTTTAATATCTTTTAGTTGTTATTTATTTAAATTAATGAGAGATGTGATACTGGCATGCTTAGTTAATTTTCTTGTAATTACTTCTATTCACCATGACTAGTAGATTAGCCTCAGTGATTAGTTCACACTATAGAGTTATCTACTTTCAATTAGTATAACACAATTATCTATGCATGCTTTATAACTATTAGTAAACTTTATTCGTCAAGAATTATGGTTCTGGATTTTGATATTGTATGATGTTATAATTAGCATATATACCTATTAAATTGAAGTTCCTTAAAGTTAATATTACTTTTGGTTATAAGTTGAAAGGGCCCTTCTGTCAAAAAGGTGTAAATAGCCTATGCGACACGGTACTTAAGTATCTTCGGACCACAGCTAGCTGGGATCCGGCCCCTACAGCTAACCCAAGATGATCAACACTTTATTAAATAATAATTTGTTAAGGTATATTTGTAATTATTTCCATAATACATCTATGAATCTAAGTCCTACTTTTAACTGACAACTTTTAGTATATACTATAGCACTATGACTTTTAGTAAACACTACTTGGTTTTTCTAGCTATTTTTGTACTAAGTTACTTAGTTTAAAATTTAGACTTTTGACTAGTTACAATGATATGCATATTTTTCTACTACATGATTGAATGCTAGACTATAATTGGGATATCTGAGAGAAGTTGTCTAATTATCTCTTGCATATGAATAAATGTGTATATTCATTTATGCTTCTCTTGTATTATTGTTACCCAATATATGCAGCTAAACCCCTCCATTTGTTTTGAACTTTAGATATTCATCCAAAGGCTGATATTTAAATCTGAATCAACAACTCCTCTGTTTTGCTTCCTTACAATAATTTGCATCTTACTTATCTTCTTCTTCCTCTCTTCTAACTCCTCCAGACTCTCACAAAAGCCCTAACCATAACCTAAATTTCTTTATCTTCTATCTTTGTTCTCCTCCTAAATGAATCAAGCCCTAAATCTCTTTTTCTACTTCTTCTCTTCCCTAAAACTAAGCTCAAACCTGAGCTCCACTGCACTACCTTGCATCCTTCCTGTCCTCGTCCTCTCCTCAACTAACAGAGCTATCTTCGCCCTTGGGCTCTAACCTTCTGTATCGACCGACCAGATATGGACTGCCACCCCTATTTTCCTTAGCTTCCTCTACTACCAAACCTACGATCCCTAACCATTTGCATCACCTGACGATCTCCTCCACCTGTCCTTCACCTCAAGTCATTAAGTTTAGCTGCATCTACAAGTGTCCGCCTCTTTGTTTGCGATGAACAAACCTTAAACGAGACTTTGTATTACAAACTATTAAAAAGAAAGAAGAGTACAAGAGATCCTAAATAGGAATCTAAGTACAATTAATTTTAGGAAAATATAGCTATAGAGATATGATCTGTGGATGATCACTTTACTCCTTAGACCACACGACGATGAAGAAATGCTAGGATGTTGTTAACAACTTGAAGAGTTGGGCAATAAGAAAGCTTTGGCAACAATGGCACGACAAGCTTCTATTTCTTTTATTCTGTCCTTGAATTTCAAAGACTTGAAAATCCCAGCCCCGATGCGCCGCGCTACCATTTTTAACGTACACAATAATCCTATATTTATAGGATTTTAGAGCAGTTTTGACAGTGTGTGCGCACTTTGGATAGTTTATACTGTTTTACCATTGTGCGCTAACTTTTGATGGGATGATATCCTATGATCTAGTGAGTAGGTGCACAACTTGCTGTCATCTTGGCACGTGACTTCCTATACGAGGAAAGCGTAGGTCATGGAATAATTATTTGTACACGTTTCACGAGAAGCATGGCATGTAAGACACGTAATTATAACTCCTCCTTGTCAGTTTAGGATTATAGGTGCACTTTAGAAGTGGTCTGGAGACTGGTACACTTTTGAAAAGATTGTCTATACAAGCACTCTTTTGAAGAAGTATCTGTGATGGCGCACTTTTGAGGAAGTAGCCATGATGGTTCACTTTTGAGGAAGTAGCCGTAATGGCACACTTTTGAAGAAGTTGGCTGTAATGGCACACTTATGAAGAAGTTGGCCGTGATTGGCTCACTTTTGTAGAAGTAGCCATGATGGCGCACTTTTGAAAAAGTTGGCAGAGCGACACATTTTTGTTAAAATTGGCGTAACAACGGAATTTTGAAGAATTTGTCACAACGACACTCTTTTGATGGAATTCAGACAAATGGGTCGCTAAACGACAACCTGGGTCTGCATGTCCAAGATCTTCTGCAATAAATGAATTGATCTCTTCGGTTTTTGCAACTGTCAGCTATCAGTCTGTTGTATTAAATGATGAGAGCGGGATTGGTCCATTGTGTGCCAATCTTCGTAGCATTAAGATAGCGTGCAACATTAAGAAAGTGCGCCATAGTGCTAAGCACTAAGAAAGTGCACCTTACTTCTGCTGGTCTATTTATGGAGAGTGCGTCATCTGTGTATGCGCACATTTTTATGCTTCTACAAGACCCCCTTCAAAGTTTTCATATTTGAACAAGTTTGGAATATTTTGAACTAGACGCATAAAAGAAGTAGTTGAGATTTGAGGTACGTATTTCGGGTGGACTTATTATCCATGGAATACATGTAACAAGTTAGAATGGAATAACACTTAGCAGAGGAAATATGGATGTGATAGGTTAGTACAACTCACTTTAGAGAATTTTGTGGACTTGATATCTATGTTGTACTTATGCAAAGTATGAGTAACAAGTGCGAATGTGAAATAAAAGATAAGAGTAGACAAGATGTCTATTAAGAGGTAATATGGACATGACAGACATTTTTATTGTCACTAACAGTTTCCGATATACGTATTTGGAACGTATTTTATTTTAGCATATTTGCATATGAATGGAGAATAGACCCATTCTTTGGTTTAACCTGGTTCATGGTTCATTTAGTGGGATGGTGCAAGTCATGAGAACACTTGGTTCAACCCTCAACCCTACCATATAAAACCCAAACTTTTCTTTCTCTCTCTTTATTACTTTATTTCTTTCTCTCTCTTATATTTTCTCTCCCCTTTCCATAGGCAAGTACACCTTGCATAAGAAATGGTGTAAACCCTCTCAACCAGAATTTAGGTATACTTGGTATAGTGGGATACTCGGAAAAAAATTCTAATTTATTAGGTTTTGGAAATTTTGGTTTATATAGACCTGTCCATTAATTAAATTCTTGGTTCACCTTACCGTTGCTACAATATTTGGTGCACAACACTTTTTATTTACCTTCCAACAAATTTGCACCTATTACCTAGATGAGCCAATCTAAGCACCGGACAGCTCTGCCACTGGCAAACCTAATCTCTTGTGTTTTATTTTAATCGCACAATATTCGTCCTATAATATCTTTTTTTAAACCCAAACTTCGTACATATGCCATTCCAAACGAATTTGGAGACACAGTATTGACCCAATTCTTGTAACCCAATATTTGATGATAATCTATTCCGAGTCTTCTACGTTCATGATATTTGTGTCACTCCCAATTGAGACCCTATGTACTTTTATTTTTTATTTAAGAACACCTATGACAAAAAAATTATTTAATTTGGAGCAACCGACAAACCTAAACCCCAACTAAACCCTCATACCCAATCTTGAGACTCATAAAAAATACCCAACACTCTCTCCATCCTACATAACAACAAACACACTTTTTTCCACAACATATCCTCTTTTCCTTCATTTATAAATGGCCAAAACTCTTAGGGACCCGAATGCAAAGGTAATGCAAGGTGTCAACCTCCTATTGGTGCAAATCAAATGAAGAAAACTAATGAAAAAAACCTACCCCCTTGGTCATGTGACCGGTCACATCTCACCCTCTCTCCTATTGCATGGTGCTATTCACCATACATCTAATCCTAGCCCTTCATTCAAACTTCTCCTATCATAACCTTACATTTCCCCAATATAAGGACACACACACTCATCCCTAGGACGATCCTAACCCTAAGGAAGCCTCACACTTCCTTTAATTCATCCTCTCCCCCTCTCAAATCCCACAGCACACCACCACCCGCACCCTTCCTTCTTCTTCTTCTTCTTCTCCTTCAACCATCACCACCTCCATCACCTTCAACCAACCTTCATCTTCTTCTCCACCACCAGCAACTAGCACTGCCACCCTGACACCGCAGCACCACCGTGGCCAACTACCACACTACCACCACCATTACCATCACCCCTCTCCTCCTCCTTCTTTGTTGTCGAGCATAGCACAGCAACACCATCACCACCACTTAACCCCACCATCACCCCCACCCCCACCCTCAACCACAACGACCACCAAAACTATTACCATCACCTCCCTCATCCTCCTTCATTGTCGTCGAGCACAGCACAACAACACCATCACCAATATCATCACTTCACACAACCATCACCACAACCACCACCCTCAACTACCATGACCACCACCACCATTACCATCACCATCACCTCTTCCCTCCTCCTTCCTTGACCAACTATTGCTGCTGCTATCGTTTCATTGCTACTGATGCTTCCTTATTTGCTGCTATTACGGCTTGTATTGCTGCGAATGCTCTTATTGTTCTCCTTTATCCTCCCATGCTCGAGAGTCCCCCAATCCATGAGGAAGAATATACTGCATAGTAGTTGCATCTGCATCGGCACCAAGTCGGGCATATGTGTCTGGGACGTTGACTCAGTATAATTCTATCCTTACTTGCTTCTTCGTATATGCTATATTATTATTTCATGTATTAATTATTTAGTCAGTTTATTTCATGGTTTCTGTGGATACATTATTGGACGCGTCGAAAGTAGAGTGGACTAAAGCCTCACAACCAAGTATTTGATTGCACTCTTCATGCTCAGGAGAGTGGTCACTCGCCTCTCATAATAGTCCATTAAAATCAAATTTGTATGCACTTTATTTTTATCATAAATTAGGATTTGGAAGAAATTAATAATTAAGCTAACCAATTAACTAGATTGAATAACCGCTATTTAATTGCTTCATTTGGGATAGCAGAAATAATGCTTAGTTGCTCTTGCTATAGTCTAAATACTTTACCTCACATGCTGGTTAGATATCATTCTCTTTCCATCCTAATTGATAGATGTGCCCCTACCTAGTTTAGTATCATAAATACTTACCTACCTAATTTGCATTTAATGTTACCTATGAAATTGTGTCATCTGTTTATTTATTAGTTGTTGGAGTTTTGACATATTTTTCTTTCTTTAACTCTAAATCATATGGCCACTAGCATACAACACAATATTTATAATTGTGTCCGTCATGGTTAGATTCACATGGATGTGGTTATTCCACTTGGCATTAGGCTTTCCTTTTTACTGCTAGGATATTTTTCCTGATAGATAGACCTTTATTCACTGCTTACTTATTAGTTCCCTATATATATACGATGTTAATGTTGTTTTCAATATGGAAAATCTTTAATACTCACTTCTTTGTGTGTCCGATGGGTTGCACCGTGACTGAAATTATTGTGTATATATGGGTTGTGAGTCCGGCGGGTTACGCTGTTGACATAGACTGGGTATGGATGGTTGTGGCTCTTATTTGTGTGTTTGCAGGTTTATGAAACCATAGAAAATACAAAGGGGACTCTGCCAAAAATTTTGAAAACTTATAGATTAAATTTGGAACAACTTGCATAACACTTGATTTGGAACAACTTGCTTTACTTAACTTGGAACAGCTTGTTTGACTTGATTTGGAACAGCTTGTTTGATTGACTTGGAACAACTTGTTTGACTTATATTTTAGAACAACTTGCTTGACTTGCACCTTTAGAATAGCTTGATTTCGTATTTTGTGAGAACTAGATTACCATTGGTGTTTTGCACGTTGGTGGATCACTGCGATACTTTGATGTTCTCTTATCTACCGTCATTATGTGTATATGTATTATTTTTATGTAACTCATATGCAGGCATATCCACATGCAGTTATAAACTCCCTACAAAATCTCTTAACTCATGTCTTTAGTACCTTGTTTACTTCATAGTCGTACCTTATTGTAGCTTGCTCTTGTTATGATTAAATTGATATGATGGACTTAGTTATATACCTATGTATATAATTGTGTTTGATGTACATATATATAATTGTATTTGATGTACTGTTATGATTATAGCTTCCTTTCGACCCTCTTTCTTTTCAAATTGACGGACTGTATTTTTGTATCCAGGTTTCAGGGAATTGAGTGATAGAGGATTGATCCAGCTATGATGCCACCGAGGAGTCAGGTTGAGGTGCCAGTACCCGTGCAACTGTGGGTAGCCTCACCTCGTATCGTTATCTTTATCTTTTATATTTACTTTCAGTATCTTTTCATAAGGAACGATTTGTGCTATCCATGGTATTCTACTCTTACGAGTTTAGTTTTTATATGTCCATGTTCTTGTATCTTGGACATATTCGAACATAAATGATATTGGGTGGCCAACTTTAGTATTATATGTTCTGTCTTGCTTTTATTATCCATGTGGATTAAGATATAGTAATAGTCCAACCATAGGTTATGCATGCTAGAATACCCAACTATAGACAGCTTATACGTTTTCTGTTGGACAAGAGTCCACGGTAGACGTAGCTGGCCATTGCCACGTGGCTCAATCCCGCATATTTTGGGACTAGGGCATGACAAGGTTTTTGTGGTGGCCCAAGCAGGTCGTATTTTGAGATTTGTTCGGTGTTAGGATCTCAATCCATAAACTGAATTTGGAAACTTCCCTTGAGGAATCTTGTCCGTTCTTGATTTTCGCCAATATCATTCACTTATCACCTACAATTGGATTCTTATAATTATTTTTGATCCTTCTCATCCCTTTCTTATACAGAAAGATGGATACTCGTGCCCCAGCAACATCACATATACAGGCACAGATGCAGGCAGGATCATCACAGGCACCTGCACCCTAGCAACAGGCCACTAAGGGTTACTTGATGGCTACAATGTCGATGATGCAGAGGATGATGGAAATACAACAACGTCAGATTTACCTTCTATAAAAAGGAATAGAGAATTCTCGGACGACAATACTAGAAGCGATCGAGAGGATAGCCCAATGCCAACGTCCCAGTAGTGTGATAACCTTCCAACAACTTAACCCACCTACCTTCGACGGCATAGAGGATACACTTGCAGTAGTCCGTTGGCTATAGGATATGGGGATTCTATTAGAGGCAGCTCAAATACCTCTAGAGGGACGTATTTTTGTGGTTCGCATCCAGCTTAAGGATATAGCATATGATTGGTGGAGTGTAACATAGCAAGGACTTACCTCACCTATCACTTGGGATACTTTCATGGAGAAGTTCAAAAGGAAATTCTTCTCCTCCACGGCCAGATGTTTACGACGGGAACAACTCACCAACCTAAACCAAGGCAAACGTACTGTGGGAGAGTATTCAACAGAGTTTTGTCCGCTTAGAAATTTGTACCTTCTATAGTACCGGCAGAGATAGAACGAGCAGAGAAATTTAAGGAAGGACTCAGCTTGGAGCTTTAGCTATACATACCAATTCAAATAATTACTAGTTTTGAGGCCGTGTTGGACGCAACAAAAAACCAGGAGAACATCTTGAGAAGGATAAGAGCCGAAGAGGAGCAGAAGTGACTCACTGGAGGATTACCCCTATTATCGACAACACAAACTGCCATGAACTCAATACCAAGATCGACGCATTATTTCCACCAACCCCAGTAGATTGCTCCTGCCTATTGCACTTTCTGCGGCAAGTCAGGGCACATTTAAGAGGAGTGTCGATGGGCCAACAACCAGTGTTCTTTGTGGAGGTCTAGATCACATTGCAGCACAATGAATATTTAGCAAGCTACAATAGCACCAACAACAATAGAATTTCGGGGAGTCAAGTATCGTCTACTACAATAATATCAGCATCGAGAGATTGTATCATTGGTATACGAGTATTGTGGGAAGAAAGGACATGATCAAAAGAAATGTTATCGATTGAACAACTAATATTTGATATGTGGAGGAACAGGTCACCGAGTAGTAGAGTGTTCATAACATGACTAGACAGTAGTAGCTCCTACAGGAGACCGGATGGATTTACGATCCATGGTTCAGGCTTACCAGTTTCAATAAGGTATGCAGTATCAGCCGGATCAGCACTATCAACAGTAGGACTAAGACTACAGATTTTGGGAGTAACCGCAGTAACCATTACAATAGTCTCCTCCATATTTGTGAATATTAATTTAATTTTATTTGATTCTTACTCTTGTACGATTGATATTCATATCGGGCTTTTTGGTGTGTCAGCATATTTTGTTATTGGTTCTTGTCAAGTTCATTTTCCTTCCCATCCCTTACCTTTGGCTTTCCGTGCTTTATTGAAGTTCTTCTTGTGGCTTGCATACTCTTATCGTTTTACTTTTTCACCTCTCGTATTCTGGCACAAGTCCTTTCTTTGGTTTCAAGAATGGTCTTTGTAAGACCAAGTGGCGATATCACAATCGAATATCATAATTTAGTTTTAAGATTTGCACAAAATTTGTGAGATTATTTAAGAGTGCAGACTATCATTCAGAGTAGCATAAATTTTTGGGCCATCGTGAGAATATATTAAAAAGTCAGACTATTCGTCTAGTTCAAATCACTTGAAATCATTATTTTTTCGACGAGTCTACCCATGAGACGAGATGGACGATACTCGCCGGTGGTATCCTCATGCGCTCGACTTGATTGGCAAGATTTTCTTTTAATGTATTGTCTTTAATGATGGCTAGTTTATTTCTAGATCGCGCCCTACCATTTTAGAAATTCTGAGGACGAAATTCTTATAAGGTGGGTAGGATGTAAACCCCCTCAACCAGAATTTAGGTATACTTGGTATAGTGAGAGACTCGGGTAAAAATTCAAATTTATTAGGATTTGGAAATTTGGGTTTAGATAGACCTGTCCATTAATTAAACTCTTGGTGCACCTTATCGTTGCTACAATATTTGGAACACAACACTAGTCTTTACCTTCCAACAAATTTACACCCTTGACCTAGACGAGCCAATCTAAGCACTGGACATCTCTGTCACTAGCAAACCTACTCTCTTGTGTGTTATTTTAATCGCACAATATTTGTCCAATAATAACTTTTTTAAACCCAAGCTTCGCACCTATGCCGTTCCAGTCGAATTTGGAGACACAACCTTGACCAGATTCTTGTAACCCAATATTTGATGATAATCTATTCTGAGTCTCCTACGTTCATGATATTTGTGTCACTCCCAATTGAGACCCCCATGTACTTCTATTTTTATTTATGAACACCTATAACTAAAATTTTATTTAATTTGGGGCAACCGACACAACTAAACCCCAACTAAACCCTCACACCCAATCTTTAGACTCATACAAAATGCCCAACACCCTCTCCATCCTACAAAATACCAAACACCCTTTTTTTACATAATATATCCTCTTTTCTTCATTTGTAAATCCCAAAACTCTTATGGACCCAAATGAAAAGGAAATACAAGATGCCAACCTCCTATTGGTGTAAATCAAATAAAGAAAACCCGTCCCCTTGATCATGTAACCAGTCATATCTCACCCTATTTTCTATTGCATGGTGCTATTCACCATATATCTAATTCTAAGACCTTCATTCAAACTTTTTCTGTCACAACCTTATATTTTCCCTACATAAGGACACATACTCATACCTAGGACAACCCTTACCCCAAGGAAGCCTCCCTCTTCCTTTAATTTATCCCCTTCCCCTCTCAAACCCTATAGCACACCACCACTCGCACCCTTCCTTCTTCTTCTTCTTCTTCTTCTTCTTCTTTATCAACCATCTCCGCCTCCATCACCTTCAACAACCTTCATCTTCTTCTCCCCCACCAGCAACTACCACTGCTACCCCGATACTGCAGTACCACAGCTGCCAACCACCACACTGCCACCAACATTACCATCACCCCTCTCCTCCTCCTTCCTTGCTGTCTAGCACAACACAACAACACCATCACCACCACTTCACACCACCACCACCATCCTCAACCACCATGACCACCATGACTATTACCATCACCCCCCTCCTCCCCCTTCATTGTCGTCGAGCACAGCACAACAATATCATCACCAATAACACCACTACACACCACCACCACCACCACCACCACCACCCTCAACCACCACGACCACCACCACCATTACCATCACCTCTCCCCTCCTTCTCCCTTGACCAACTGTTGTTGCTGCTGTTGTTTCATTTCTACTGTTGCTTCCTTGTTTACTTCTACTATGACTTGCATTGTTGCAAATACTATTCTTGTTCTCCTTTATCCTTCCATACTCAAGAGTCCCCCAACCCGTGAGGAAGAAGATACTGCATAGAAGTTGCATCTGCATTGGCACCAAGACGGGCATCTGTGTTTGGGACGTTGACTCTGTATAATTCCATCCCTACTTTTTCTTCATACATGATATATTATTATTTCAGGTATTTATTATTTAGTTAGTTTATTTCAAGGTTTCTATGGATATATTATTGAATGTGTCGAAAGTATAGTGGACTAGAGCCTCGCAACCAAGGACGCTATTGCACCCTTAATGCTCAGGCGAGTGGTCACTCGCCTCTCATAATAGTACATTAAATTCAAATTTATATGCACTTTATTTTTAGCATAAATTAGGATTTGGAAGAAATTAATAATTAAGCTAACCAATTAACTAGATTGAATAGTCGCTATTAAATTGCTTTATTTGGGATTGCACAAATAATGCTTAGTTGCTCGTTGCTATTGTGGTGCCCCGTTCCCCCTATTCGGGGAGCGCGGCTAAGAAATACAAGACGGTATCGTTCGATCGGGATAGATTGAATTAAGAACTCGTCCTCGTTATGGATTTGTTTCTTCGGAATCGATTCCCATATTCAGTGGACCGTGCCCCTGGGATCGACTTAGCGGCAGAGTCAGGAGGGACCTCTCCGCTGCATTCTTTTGTTGCCTAGTTTTCGCTGTCGCTTGTTGCTTTCGTGCCTTGAGTTGGATTTCGGATTTGCTTGGGTTTTCTTGAATGGTTTCGATGGATTTCATTGCTTTCGTTCTTAGGACTGCACTTCAATTCCGATAATGGAAAGAGAGGAAGAAGTACTGATCAGCTGTTCGTGTCAATACAGGTGATCCAGCACTAGGCGTCGCTCAAGCGGACTCCTAAATCACTTCCTTCCTTCCTCCTTCCAACCACTAAAAGTGAGTGGCTACCAACCCGATTAGCTAGCCCTACTTGCTAGTCTTCACATCTAAATCTTGCGTTCGTGCTTGCCCCGATCAAACGATACCAAGTATTAACTAAAAGATATCAAGATAAGGGAAATAGACTTGGATCTGTATGCTTGTCATTAAAACGTGTGAACGGTTACTTATTACATGCTTGCCTATTCAAAATGTTTACCATATGCATATATACAAGTTAGAATGCTTACTTCTTCTTCTATAAATATGCTTTATGTAGAACACCCTTGCCATGCATCAATTATTCAGGGAGACTATGCAAAATACATCACACAATGCTATATATCCCCTGATTTCAATGCCTCAGCCACATAAATACAAACTTAACACAAACGCCGTTGATCACGGACAACTTGTGCACAAGGCCTCTCGGTTCCTGCGGACGGTCGCTGGGGCACTGGCACCGATCCGATCCGGACGGAACCTCAAGATTAGTCTCTCCCATAGGCGAGATGGCGTGCAGCGATACATGTGCCTCCGTCACCTTAGCCTGAGACTAAGACCGTCCATTATGGCATCAAAGCCAGTGATCCCCTCGTATATTTAAACCTGTAGAAACTAACTTGTGTCTTCTTGACAGGGAAGGCAAGGTAAGTATTGTGCAGGTGGTTCAGACGGACAGGTAAATGTCACCGAACGGTGACGAGTCATTTCAATAATTCTATATCTATGTCTTATTATAAAATGAACTAAGGCAAGATAGAAACCCACAAATATGCATGCTTCATTAAAACAACGTGTTGATTGGTATAGTTGGGATAGCTTGCCTTCACCCGTACGTTTCGATGTACTGACCCTCGTTGAAACAGGTTCCCTGCGCTAGGAAGAACCGAGCGAGGAGCAGGAGACAAACCCCCATCCAGTCCAGCTGTAGGCACGCCTCGACCGTGCCACCTTAGAAGCATTTTGAAGAAGAAGCCTTTTTGAAGAAGAAGCTAGCCACCAAAGCAGTCATGCAGCTTCGTGGCAAGGCAGTCGTTCCGTCCCAAGGTCTTATATTTTGAGTTTAGTAAGGGATGTAATGTACAGGACTGCTATCTCATTTTGTGTCAACACTTTTGTAAGCCCACAGAGGCAATCCTTATGACTCAGTTCAAGGGTTTTGTAATAGATGTTCATATTATCAATAAAAGAGAACTTTTCCATGTTTCAATCTGTGTTCAATTATCTGCGTACTCTGAATATGTGCTCGCTATGCGAAACAAGAATACTTAGCCTCGTGCGGTGCGCAACCTAGGCCCGCACGGCGGTCACGTCCGGGGGACGACTAACGATTCCACGGAATCGGGGCGTGACATGTTGGTATCAGAGCACAGCTTCAAAGTTCCTTTTATTCATGAACTGGAAAAGTTCCCTTAGCGATAACTCGCCTATGCGAACTCCTGAACTCGTTAAGGCCAAAATGAGATACGTTCATGCAATAAGTCCATAATACATTATGATCCTGGTCTAAATTACCTCTTTTCAAGGAACGACGCAAGCACAACCATCAGCGCTGGTGCCAGGCGAGCCTCAGACTCAGGAGAGCAGCTCCGGAACATCAGGAAGCTCTCGGAGCCAACGAGGCATGTCTCAAACAGACTCGATTCAACAAGTGGTGCAAATGTTAACCGAGCAACGACAGAGGGATGATGCCCGCCAAGCCAAGTTCGAGAGCAACCTAGAGGCAAGGCTCTCAGTCCAACAAAAGCAGGTAGATACCCTGCAACAGCTTGTTCAGACCCTGGCCTCCAACCATTCTGCCGCAACGACAGCTACACCAGTGGAGCAGCCAGCTCTTGAAGTCGAACCATCGCCCGTGCCAAGGACGAGGGAAGTGACTACCTTCACCTTTGCAAACTTCAAGAAGGTCTGCAACACGCCATTCAAGGGGACTGAGGACCCAATCGTGGCCCTAGATTGGCTCGCCGAGCTTGAAGATCATTTTTCTCTCCTGGACGTGCCGGAAGACAAGTGCGTCACTTGTGCCAAACTACTGCTTAGCTTCAATGCGCACGACTGGTGGGACGTGCATCGACGATCTCTTCAACTTGGCCATGGAGAGGAGGCGATCGCGTGGACGACCTTTCGTGCCGCGTTTGAGGAGGAGTTTATACCCCCGCCTCTACGACGTCAACGGGAAAATGAGTTCATTCAGCTCCGGCAGGGCAGTATGACGGTGAAGCAATACTCGGCAGAATTCAACAAACTGGCCAAATTTGCCACCGCTTACTTACCGGATGCAGCGAGTCGTGCCAGACGATTCGAAGGAGGACTACATCCTGGCATCCACGGGCACGTATCCGTTCCACAGTATCAGACGATGAGGGAAGTTTTAAACCATGCCCTCTCCTTCGAGCCGCAGTATCCTCACGTTGCCACCGGCGCTGTGCAAACCCCCAATCACAAACGCCAAGGCAACGATAGAGGAAACACAGCTGCAAAGCGCCCTAACAACGGTGGTTCGAAAAAGGGAAACTCGGGGCAACGATATGATTTCTGTAGAAGGACAGGGCACGTCGAAAGTGAATGTCGCCGGAAGCACGGGTTATGTCTCATTTGTGGAGCTTCCGATCACGCCCTTCCCAACTGTCCAAAGTTCACCGAGCGCCGTCCTCCGCAACAAAATCAGACTCCGGCACCTCAAGCAAATCGAGCGGCGCCTCAGCAAGGGCGTAATCAAGCTCAAGACCGAGTCTACACCATGACACGGGAAGAAGCATTAGCTTCGGATACCGTCGTGTCAGGTACCTTACTTTTTAATAATATACCTGCTCGCGTTCTATTTGATTCAGGTGCAACGCATAGTTTTATTTCCACAAATTTTGCCGTGGAAAACAATGTAAAAATGACTCCGTTGCACTTAGATTTAAATGTTAGCACCCCCTCTGGTACAAAAATCCCTGTTCATTCAGTATGCCTAGGTGGTTACATTTGTATTGGGGAGAAGAAGCTGTCGCTCGATGTCTTAGTTCTAGATGTTAGGGACTATGATATCATCTTGGGAATGGACTGGCTAGGCGCATGTGCAGCAACCATTGAGTGTGCAGAGAAGCGAGTCGTTTTCCGTCTGCCCAGAGAAGCCGTGTTCTGTTACACCAGTAGTCCAGCGAACGATGCGACCACGGCCTGCATGGTGATTTCGGCAAAATCTGCTCGGCGAATGCTCTACACAGGCTGCGAGGGATTTCTAGCATCAGTTCGGGATGCGCGGCAGGACTACGCAAACGTCGAGCCTAATTCCGTTGAGGCGGAGTTCCCCGACGTGTTTCCGAGCGAACTACCCGGCATGCCGCCCGATCGAGAGATTGAATTCACTGTTGACACATTCCCGAACACGCAGCCGATCTCCAAACCTCCATACAGAATGGCCCCTGCAGAGCTGAAGGAAATAAAGTGCCAACTCCAAGGATTACTTGACCGTGGGTTCATCCGTCCGAGCGTGTCTCCTTGGGGCGCTCCCGTGCTCTTCGTGAAGAAGAAGGACGGAACTCTACGCCTATGCATCGACTACAGAGAATTGAATAAGGTCACAATCAGAAACAAATATCCTCTGCCACGGATTGATGACTTGTTCGATCAACTACAAGGAGCAGCAGTGTTTTCAAAAATAGATCTTCGCTCGGGCTATCACCAGCTGAAGATTAGGCGAGAGGACACCCCCAAAACTGCTTTCCGAACCCGGTACGGTCATTACGAGTTTTCTGTGATGCCGTTCGGACTGATGAATGCTCCTGTGACATTCATGGACGTTATGAATCGGGTATTTAGACCTTTCATCGATAAATTTGTAGTGGTTTTTATCGATGATATCTTGGTGTACTCGAAGACTAGGGATGAGCACGCAGGACACCTGCGGATGGTGTTGCAAACCCTTCGAGACAATCAGCTGTACGCCAAGCTGAGTAAATGTGAGTTTTGGCTAGACAGTATATCCTTTTTGGGCCATGTTATCTCGTCTCAAGGCATCTCAGTTGACCCGAAAAAGGTAGAAGCCATTACACAGTGGAAACATCCGGAATCAGCTAGCGACATCCGAAGCTTTCTTGGACTGGCAGGATACTACCGTCGGTTCATACAGAACTTTGCTAGAATTGCTTCGCCCTTAACGCAGCTCACACGGAAGGGTGCAAAGTTTACTTGGACGGACGACTGTGAAGCTTTGTTTACGGAGTTAAAGCAGCGCCTCGTCTCCGCTCCGGTCCTTACTTTGCCAAATGGACCAGATGACTTCAAAATATATAGCGATGCATCGGGAAGGGGACTAGGATGTGTCCTGATGCAACGTGACAAAGTGATCGCCTACGCGTCTAGACAGCTAAAGCCTCACGAGCAAAACTACCCAACGCATGACCTCGAGCTTGCCGCGGTAGTGTTTGCATTAAAGCTGTGGCGCCACTATCTTTATGGTGTTCCGTGTGAAATCTATACGGACCATAAAAGTTTGAAATATTTGTACACTCAAAAAGATTTGAATCTTCGGCAGCGGCGATGGCTTGAACTCCTAAGCGACTTCGATCTCATGATCAGATACACGCCTGGTAAGGGAAATGTCGTAGCTGACGCACTGAGTCGAGTGTTTGCAGGAAGTTTGGCTATTGATGATAGGCTGCGCCGAGATCTTGAATCACTGGGTATTACCTTAAAAATCAGATACACAAAGTGGGCGCAAGTATCACAACTGCGCCTCGAACCCGACTTGTTACAACGAGTAAAGACCGCTCAGAAGGACGACCCGTTCCTGCAAAAGATTCATACCCTTATCTCAGCAGGGAAGGCGTCCGACTTTGCGGTAAGCACGGATGGGACGCTTCGAGTGAAGGGAAGTCTGTGCGTTCCAAGCGACGCGGCCCTCAGGGAAGAGATACTCACGGAAGCCCACTATGCTAGCTATACTTCTCATCCGGGTAGCACAAAGATGTATCGGGATCTTCGTACGACGTTTTGGTGGCACGGCTTGAAAAAGGATGTGGCGCAGTTTGTGTCGCATTGCATGGCTTGTCAACGAGTAAAGGCCGAACACCAAAAACCAGGCGGAGAACTACAGAGCCTTGCTATTCCGGAGTGGAAATGGGATGATATAACGATGGATTTTATCGTTGGTTTGCCGAGGACGCAACGGGGACATGATGCAGTCTGGGTTATCGTCGATCGACTCACCAAGTCAGCTCACTTTCTGCCGATCAAATCTACTTGGAGTGCCGACCGCCTGGCTCAGATATATCTCAACGAAATCGTTCGACTCCATGGCGTGCCCGTAACCATAGTCTCCGATCGAGATGGTCGATTCATATCACGTTTCTGGGGAAGCCTGCAGTCAGCAATGGGGACGAAGTTGAAGTTTAGCTCCGCCTACCATCCACAGACCGACGGCCAAACCGAACGTGTCAACCAGATCCTCGAAGACATGTTGTGACTCTGCGCCTTGGACTTGAAGACGAGTTGGGACCTCCATCTACCTTTAGCTGAATTTGCTTACAACAATAGTTATCAATCAAGCATTCAAATGGCACCGTATGAGGCATTATACGGGCGGAAGTGTAGATCTCCTATCTGCTGGGACGAAGTTGGAGAACGGTAAGTACTTGGCCCTGAGCTCGTGGAGCAGACCGTCCAGAAAGTCCGGCTGATTCGGGATAGATTAAAAGTAGCTCAAAGCCGTCAAAAGAGCTACGCGGACACACATCGAAGACCGCTAGAGTTCCAAGTAGGCGACCGAGTATTCCTCAAGGTCTCGCCCATGCGAGGAGTCAGCAGGTTCGGGGCAAGAGGAAAGCTAAGTCCGAGATTTGTCGGCCCGTTCGAAATACTAAAGCGGGTTGCCTCAGTTGCGTATCAGATTGCTCTGCCACCATCCCTATCCGACGTACACGATATATTCCATGTTTCACAGCTTAGGAAATATGTGTACGACCCGAGCCATGTGGTAGACCTGGACCAACTGAACCTTCAAGCCGACTTGACGTATGTAGAACAGCCTGTGCAAATTTTGGATAGAAAAGAAAAGCTGCTTCGGACCCGTTCGGTTCCTCTAGTGCGCGTGCTTTGGCGGAATCACTCTGTCGAAGAATCTACTTGGGAGCTTGAATCTGAAATGAGGGAAAGGTTCCCCTCGTTATTTCCTAGTGGTAGGTTCTATTCCTTAAGTTTCGGGACAAAACTTCCAATTAGTTGGGTAGGATGTGGTGCCCCGTTCCCCCTATTCGGGGAGCGCGGCTAAGAAATACAAGACGGTATCGTTCGATCGGGATAGATTGAATTAAGAACTCGTCCTCGTTATGGATTTGTTTCTTCGGAATCGATTCCCATATTCAGTGGACCGTGCCCCTGGGATCGACTTAGCGGCAGAGTCAGGAGGGACCTCTCCGCTGCATTCTTTTGTTGCCTAGTTTTCGCTGTCGCTTGTTGCTTTCGTGCCTTGAGTTGGATTTCGGATTTGCTTGGGTTTTCTTGAACGGTTTCGATGGATTTCATTGCTTTCGTTCTTAGGACTGCACTTCAATTCCGATAATGGAAAGAGAGGAAGAAGTACTGATCAGCTGTTCGTGTCAATACAGGTGATCCAGCACTAGGCGTCGCTCAAGCGGACTCCTAAATCACTTCCTTCCTTCCTCCTTCCAACCACTAAAAGTGAGTGGCTACCAACCCGATTAGCTAGCCCTACTTGCTAGTCTTCACATCTAAATCTTGCGTTCGTGCTTGCCCCGATCAAACGATACCAAGTATTAACTAAAAGATATCAAGATAAGGGAAATAGACTTGGATCTGTATGCTTGTCATTAAAACATATGAACGGTTACTTATTACATGCTTGCCTATTCAAAATGTTTACCATATGCATATATACAAGTTAGAATGCTTACTTCTTCTTCTATAAATATGCTTTATGTAGAACACCCTTACCATGCATCAATTATTCAGGGAGACTATGCAAAATACATCACACAATGCTATATATCCCCTGATTTCAATGCCTCAGCCACATAAATGCAAACTTAACACAAACGCCGTTGATCACGGACAACTTGTGCACAAGGCCTCTCGGTTCCTGCAGACGGTCGCTGGGGCACTGGCACCGATCCGATCCGGACGGAACCTCAAGATTAGTCTCTCCCATAGGCGAGATGGCGTGCAGCGATACATGTGCCTCCGTCACCTTAGCCTGAGACTAAGACCGTCCATTATGGCATCAAAGCCAGTGATCCCCTCGTATATTTAAACCTGTAGAAACTAACTTGTGTCTTCTTGACAGGGAAGGCAAGGTAAGCATTGTGCAGGTGGTTCAGACGGACAGGTAAATGTCACCGAACGGTGACGAGTCATTTCAATAATTCTATATCTATGTCTTATTGTAAAATGAACTAAGGCAAGATAGAAACCCACAAATATGCATGCTTCATTAAAACAACGTGTTGATTGGTATAGTTGGGATAGCTTGCCTTCACCAGTACGTTTCGATGTACTGACCCTCGTTGAAACAGGTTCCCCACGCTAGGAAGAACCGAGCGAGGAGCAGGAGACAAACCCCCATCCAGTCCAGCTGTAGGCACGCCTCGACCGTGCCACCTTGGAAGCATTTTGAAGAAGAAGCCTTTTTGAAGAAGAAGCTAGCCACCAAAGCAGTCATGCAGCTTCGTGGCAAGGCAGTCGTTCCGTCCCAAGGTCTTATATTTTGAGTTTAGTAAGGGATGTAATGTACAGGACTGCTATCTCATTTTGTGTCAACACTTTTGTAAGCCCACAGAGGCAATCCTTATGACTCAGTTCAAGGGTTTTGTAATAGATGTTCATATTATCAATAAAAGAGAACTTTTCCATGTTTCAATCTGTGTTCAATTATCTGCGTACTCTGAATATGTGCTCGCTATGCGAAACAAGAATACTTAGCCTCGTGCGGTGCGCAACCTAGGCCCGCACGGCGGTCACGCCCAGGGGACGACTAACGATTCCACGTGCGGTGCTCGTGCGGTGCGCAACACTTGATTTGGAACAACTAGCTTTACTTGACTTGGAACAGCTTGTTTGACTTGATTTGGAATAGCTTGCTTGTTGACTTGGAACAGCTTATTTGACTTGTATTTTGGAACAACTTGCTTGACTTCCACCTTTAGAACCGCTTGATTTCATATTTTGTGATAACTAGATTACTATTGGTATTTTGCACGTTTGTGGATCACTGCGATACTTGGATGTTCTTTTATCTACTGTCATTATGTATATATATATTGTTTTTATGAAACTCATATGCACACATATCCGCACGCAGGTATAAACTCCCTACCAAATCTTTTAACTCATGTCTTTAGTACCTTGTATTTACTTCATACACATACCTTATTGTAGCTTGCCCTTGTTATGATTAAATTGATATGATGGACTTAGTTACATACCTATGTATATAATTGTGTTTGATGTACTGTTATGATTACGGCTTCCTTTGGACGCTCACTTTCTCCGAATTGATGGGCTGGATTTGTGTATCCAGGTTTCAGGGAAGTGAGTGACAAAGGATTGACCCAACTACGACGCTACCGAGGATTCAGGTTGAGGTGCCAGTACCCGTGCAACCGTGGGTACCCTTATCTCGTCTCGTATCATTATATTTATCTTTCTTATTTACTTTCAGTATTTTTTCATAAGGAGTGATTTGTGCTACCGATGGTATTCTACTCTTATGAGTTTAGTTTTTATATGTCCATGTTCTTGTATCTTGGACATATTCGAACATAAGTGATATCAAGTAGCCAACTTTAGTATTATATGTTCTGTCTTGCTTTCATTATCCATGTGTATTGGGATACAGTAATAGGCCAACCATAGGTTATGCATGCTAGAATACCCAACTATAGACAGCTTATACTTTTTTCGTTGGGCAAGAGTCCATAGTAGACGTAGTTGGCCATTGCCACGTGGCTCAGTCCCACGTATTTTAGGACTGGGATGTAACAAATGGAGAAACCCTCCATATTATTGTTCCATTATGTTTGTTATGTGTTTTAAGCACTTTTAGAACTTGATGACTGCTTTCACACAAGTGTTCTGGAACTTATCTTTGAACTCCTTGTGTGTTCACTCACTGAACGAATACAAAATTTGCTAAGTTCAAGAGACCTTCATGCGACATCGAACTCCATACGGCACCAACCCATATGTGGCAAGTAGAGCATGCAGCCACTTTTCCTTGGATGCATGGCTCTGAAACCTTGGCACATCTTTCTATAGTTTTGTCTTTCTTTCTGACACACTTTATGGCTTGTCACATTAGTCATTTTATGTCACATCACTGACACTTCATTCATTGCCCATCATTATTGCCTGATATTATTCATGATTTAATGTAGTCGAGGTACGACACATCGTGTTACGTGTTAAGTGGTTATTTTTGGGTTGTGCATCAAAAATACCTTTAAATTCCTGAACGCATGATATTCTAAATATATACTGTTCCCCCCAGCACGATAATAATAAGTGAGTCAGCTACCAAAGCGTGGCTAGGATATTAATTATCTGAATGTTGCATACACACTCGGGTGAATCCATATTTGACTTCCATGAATTCGTATCTAGCGTGTCCGTACTTTGTACGACATCTTAAGAAAAATTTTAATGTGACCACGCATTGAGATTTTAATCACAACATAGGGCTAATTAGGTAACTAAAAATGGTAGTAACATTGGAGGGAACGGTACCCCAAGATCATGCCAATGAACCTTTCCACAGAGATTAATTCCAAGTACGCTATGGGCTGGCCACCACAAATAATGTATATCATCTGCCTTAGTGCAGTTCAGTATCTGACATATTATTATGTCGAGCCACTATTTCCCTATAGGAACACTGGAACCGCTAATACCGTAATTTTAATGCAAGTGGCCCTACGGGGAACTAGTGTATCTCGTGAATACCTATTTTATTCATCTATTAGTTCAATTACCTCATGTTTGGCACTAGCGTGATCTGAGGATACCTATTATGCATTATTTCTGAGATAACCTCAGACTCCACAATAGCAAGCCGTACAAGTGATTGGCTGATATAAGAAAATGGACTTGGTTGTGATTGTATTATTCGATTAGTAGCCTAAGGAGATGGATTATCTAGTGTGATGGTTCAACCCTTGTCCTTGTTTGGTTGTAGGGTTGGGCCTTTGTTCTAAGATATGCCATGGACCTAAGTTACGACACTGAACCTATGTATTGTTATATTTTTTTGTGGGTTTTTGTTTCTCCATTTCATGCTTCCGTTGTAGTACTTGCTATTTGGGGTCTAACCCCACTAGTTTTGTATGGCCATCTTTTGAGCTAGCACCCGAAGATCCAGCGTACCTTCCCCCAAGTTATGGCGAGTACCAGGAACATGGTCACAGGGGATAGTGAGTGAATTTTCTTTTTTTTCTGCTCATCATTGTGCATTTACTTCTTTTGGGAATTAACCACAGACACATGTTAGTCGGCTCGAGTGGGCATTAGTTGCCTTATGTAATTATATTAAATCAGACTGTAGATGATCACTGTCATGTATTTTTGTTACTCTTTCAGCTTTTTATTTTGGACAACTGGTCTCCAAAATATTTTGAGAAAGCATTAGGGACGCCTTATTGCTTTATCATATATGCTCTATGCTTACTTTTTCTTGTTTGAATGATTAAGACATAGAAGTTTTTGACCCTAGGAGACTTGATTGTAGCATGCACCCCTTGTCTTATACAACAGTGATCGTCGTACGATGTATAACACCTTCTATGGGGTAGCTGGCGAGGTCCGTCTCCGTATTCCGGTAATGGGGTGTGATAAAATTTTACTGGTGGCACATGCAGGTCTGTTCTTCAGACTTGTGGGGTATCATGGTAATAGGAGTCTCAATCAAACATGATCCTTCTTTAAATTCTGAATTCGTCCTCTTCGATACTCATCTTAAATTTTTCCAGATTTATTGCTTTCTTGTTTCTTCTCGTTCTGTACTTGATATTTCTTGTGCTCTTCTGTAGAGTTGTCAGTGGAATAGAATCCTGTAGAACCCCAGCCAAGGATCCAAGTTGAGCCCACAATAAATGGGACGGAGCAGCAGGCTCCAGGTGTTCCCGTATGTCATGACCCAATTTCGTGGAATCGTTGGGGCGTCCCCCGAATCGTGATGCTGTGCGGGCCTGGGGTTGCGCCCATACAAGGCTAAAGTATTTTGCATAACGAGCACATATTCAGAGTACGCAGATAAATTAAAACACAGATTTGAAATATGGAAAAGTTCTCTTTATAGATAATGAACATCTATTACAAACTCTTAAACGAGTCAGCTAATATGCCGCACGGGCTTACAAAAGTGTTGACTCAAAATGAGATAGCAGTCTTGTACATTACATCCTTTTACTAAACTTTAAAATGTATAGACCTCCGGGCTGGAGGACAGCTTTGCCACGGAGCTGCATTGTGTATTAAGAGTTGTAGGCTCCTGCTTCAAAATGCTTCAAGGACGGCACGATCAGGATGCACCTACAGCTGGACTGGATCGGGAAGACGACTTCGGCTCCTCGCTCGGTTCGCCTTGGTGCGGAGAATCTATTTCAACGAGGGTCAGTATATCGAAATATACTGGTGAAGGCGAGCTAAACCTAACTATACCAATCAATACGTTATTTTAATGAAGCATGTATATTTTTGTTGGTTTCTATCTTGCCTTAGTTTATTTACAAGCAATAGTATATATGTATGATACTAAAATAAACTTGCCACCGTTCGGTAGATTTTACCTGCCCGTCTGAACCACCTGAACAATACTTACCATGCCTTCCCTGCCACGGAGACACAAGTTAGTTTGCAACAGGTTTAAATATACAGAGGATCACTGGCATAATACCACGATGGACGATTTATAGTCTCAGGACGGAAGGGTGTGCAACGCGGGTGGCAATCCCCGCTGTACGCCTTATTCCGACGATACAGACGACTATACAAACGTTCTGTCTGGATCGGATCGATCCTAGTGCCCTGGCGATCGTCCACAGAAACCAGAAACTTTGTGCATAAGTTGTCCATGATCGAACGATATGTTAACTGATTTAGCAGATCATATAGTTGAGGCAACACGAATACAAGACAAGCAGAATTTCATGATTCATTTTTTTGTAGAGCCTCACTGAACAATTATTCACATACAAGGTGTGTTCTATACTTAGCATGATTTATGCAACATTTATTGACTAACTAGCATACAGTACGATAACCGTTCACAAGTTTAGTTGACAAGCAATATTTCCAAGTCTATTCACTTTTTATCTTGATCTGTTTTATTATTTCTTGGTATCGTTTGATCGGGGCAAGGAAGAATACAAGATTTATTAGATGTGAAGACTTGGAAGCAGGGCTAGCTAATCGGGTTGGTAGCCACTTACTTGGATGGTTGAAAGGGAGAAGGAAAGAGGCGCTTCAAGACTCCGCTCGTAAGCCGCCTACTGCTCGTTCACCTGCATCACGAACAGCTCGATCAATACTCCTTCCTCTCTTTCCAATCTCGGAATTGAAGTGCAATTCAATAAACAAAAATAATGAAACTCATCAAAACCGTTCAAGGAAAACAAGCAAATCCTAAAACCAACTCAAAGCACAAAAGCAACAAGCGACATCAAAATCCGAGGCAATAAAATATAGCAACGGAGAGGTCCCTCCTGACTCTGCCGCTAAGTCGATCCCGGGGGCACGGTCCACTGAATATGGGAATCGATTTCGAAGAAACAAATCCATAACGTGGACGAGTTCTTATTTCAATCTATCTCGATCGAATAATACCATCTTATGTTTCTTAGCCGCGCTCCCCGCACCGGGGGAACGGGACGCTACATCCTACCCAACCAATTGGAAGTTTTGTCCCGAAACTTAGTAATAGAACCTACCGCTAGGGATTATTTTGCTGCGGCAGAAGCTTAGAGGGGAGCGAACAATCCCGAGATACGTGGTCCCGTCCGCCACAGTTGAAGCATAGACCTTTCCGGCGATAACATTTGGCAGTGGTGTGCCCCAACCTTTTACAGAAATCACAGAATGGTCTCGGGTTTCCTTTCTGATGTCCACTATTGTTTTGCCGCTTTGCAGCATTGTTTCCTCTATCGTTGCTTTGGCATTTGTGACTGGATGTATGCACAGCGCCGGCAGCAACATGAGGATACTGTGGTTCAAGTGATAGAGCATGATTCATGACTTCACGCATAGTCTTGTACTGATGAACGACAACGTGCGCATGGATGGCAGGGCGCAAACTACCTTCAAACCTTCTTGCTCGACTCGCTACATCAGGTAAATAGATCCTAGCGAATTTGGAGAGACGGTTGAATTCGGCGGAGTATTGTTTGACTGTCATGCTGCCTTGCCTCAGTTGCACGAACTCATTCTCCATTTGATATTGTACTGGAGGGGGTATAAACTCCTTTTTGAATGCGGCACAAAAAGTCGTCCACGAGATCGCCTCCTCTCCATGGTCAAATTGGAGAGATCGTCGATGCACGTCCCACCAATCGTGCGCGTTAAGGCAGAACTGTAGTTGCACGCAGGCGACGCACTTCTCTTCGGGGACCTCTAGCAGAGCGAAGTGGTCTTCAAGTTCGGCCAACCAATCTAGAGCTACGACTGGGTCCTCAGTCCCGTTGAATGGAATATTGCAGACTTTCTTGAAGTGGCCAAAGTCGAAGGCAGTCACGTCCCTCGTCCTTGGAATTTGCGGCGTCTCTACTTCAAGCATGGGTTGTTCCATCGGAGTTATTGCTGTTGCAGCAGAATGGTTGAAAGCCAAAGTCTGAACGATCTATTGCAGGGCATCTACCTGCTTCTGTTGGACTGAGAATCGAGCTTCTATATTGTCTTGAAACTTGAGCTGACTCTCCTCCGCCCACTTCTCGGCCCGTTCGTAGAGAGCCTCGTCCCTTTGTTGGTTTGCCTCCAATATCCGCAATATTTGCTGGATGGGATCGATGCTTGGCATGGCTCGCTGGCTCTCTGAACTTCCCGAAGTGCCCGAACTACTTCCTTAGCCTTGCATTTCGTCCGGTGCTTGTGCTGTGGATTGCGCTGGTGCCATTCCTTCAAAAGAAGGTAAATTACATTAGGATCATAATATATTATGGACTTATTGCATGAACGTATCTTATTTTGGCCTAGCAAGTTCAAGAGTTCACACATAAAATTGATCGTTAAAGGAACTTTTCCAGTGCGAGAGTCTAAGGAACTTGAATCTGTGCTCTGATACCACTATGTCACGACCTAATTCCGTGGAATCGTTGGGGCGTTCCCAAATCGTGATGCCATGCGGGCCTAGGGTTGCGTCCGCACAAGGCTAAAGTATTTTGCATAACGAGCACATATTCAGAGTACGCAGATAAATTGAAACACAAATTTGAAATATGAAAAAGTTCTCTTTATTGATAATGAACATCTATTACAAACTCTTAAACGAGTCAGCTAATATGCCGCACGGGCTTACAAAAGTGTTGACTCAAAATGAGATAGCAGTCCTGTACATTACATCCCTTTACTAAACTTCAAAATGTATAGACCTCCGGGCTGGAGGACAGCTTTGCCACGGAGCTGCATTGTGTATGAAGAGTTGCAGGCTCCTGCTTCAAAATGCTTCAAGGACGGTGCGATCAGGATGCGCCTACAGCTGGACTGGATCGGGAAGATGACTTTGGCTCCTTGCTCGGTTCGCCTTGGTACGAAGAACCTGTTTCAACGAGGGTCAGTATGTCGAAACATACTGGTGAAGGCAAGCTAAACCCAACTATACCAATCAACATGTTGTTTTAATGAAGCATACATATTTTTGTGGATTTCTATCTTGTCTTAGTTCATTTACAAGCAACAGTATATATGTATAATACTGAAATGAACTTGCCACCGTTCGGTGGATTTTACCTGCCCGTCTGAACCACTTGCACAATACTTACCATGCCTTCCCTGCCACGAAGACATAAGTTAGTTTGTAACAGGTTTAAATATACAGAGGATCACTGGCATAATACCACGAAGGACGATTTATAGTCTCAGGACGGAAGGGTGTACAATGCGGGTGGCGAGCCCTCGCTACACGCCTCATTCCGAGGATACAGACGACTATACAGACGTTCCATCTGGATCGGATCGATCCCAGTGCCCTGGCGACCGTCCGCAGGAACCAGAAACCTAGGACATAGGATCCCACGTACTCGTGCCCCAATTTTGGGTGCGGGTCGTGACACATTTTTAGTGGTGGCCTATGCAGGTCAGACTTTACAAGTTGTGCGATGTCGTAGTAGTGTGACATCTTTGTTACACTACTGCGTGCCTGCGATATTATCTAGGACATAGGATACTAGGATGAGAGCGAATACTCAATCACAATTCCTTGAGAGATTCTTGGAATGACCCCTGAGAATCTTATCATAATTTCTAATTTAAATCATTTTCCTTGTTTCCGTCCGTTCTCACTTGTTGATATTGAATTTGATTCTTGTTGATCAGTTATTAAATTAAGATCTTGGTATCATTGTAGAGTTTGATTTCATATCAAGATAAATTTACAGACTAATTTATGGTATCATCTGATGACACATGTTGATGAGGACAGTGAGAAAGATTAAACATTAGGGCTATTGGACTACAAGATATGGATTTAAATTATAATCTTCGAAAATGAATTTCAATTTTGAAGAATTTTGAAGAGTTGAGATATTATGTTATAAAAAAAAATTGAGGATTCAGATTAAATTCAATGAACCTAGACAAAGTTGTAAGGATTTTTGGAAGTGATTAAATTTTCGTTTCAGTATTTGAATATTTGACTTTGAGGAAAGTATATGCATTTTACTTTAAATTGTTCGAGGAGTTAGTTTTGAGGATTTTATTTTAAGGATAAAATTTTATAGTGGAAGAGATATATATTAGTATATGAGTGGATGAGGTACATGTGTAAGGATCTGTTGGCTTGAGCATGATTGGGATTGCACTACAAACTGACTTGGGTGTCCATCTAGGGTTGTGTTAGAGGGAGCAGTACTTAGTATGGTGTGTTGCACTTTGTGTACACTTGAGTGATAAGAACAACTAGTATCAACAATTGCAGTAGGTAAGAAAGCTAGCAGTGAGTGTGCTTCTAGTATAAACTGTGGTACCTAAAGGGATAGAGGTATCAAACATTGGATGCATCATTGACCTATGCAATCACAACTAGGAATATTTCCAATCTATTTATCTTGTTATCCTTATTCCTTCTGAATATTGCTTCTTTAGAACTTTACTGTCCTTCCTTGATGACATCGCATTTATTGCCTTAATTGATTCTTTTGGAACTATCTTCAGGATGTCGCCGAAGACACGATCTATGAGAGTGGGAGTACCAGCTTTTGAGGGGTCTGCCACCTCTCCACCTGATGGACAGACATCCATAGTTCCTCTTACATCTCCGATGCATGTGGGAGTATCTGCACTTTTCGGGGATCTTCCTCCCCCACCTGTTCAGAGGATTGCCGCAGCTGTGACGGACAATCTTTCTTCTCCACCGACTTCATTTTTCGGAGGTGTGCCCATTGACGGGGCACAGATATTTACCTTGATCCAGGGCATGGTAAACGCCCAGAGAGTGACGGCAGACGCGCTCAGCGAGTTCAAGCTGAGGCTCAGAGGGTGCAAGCAAAAGCGCACCAGGCACAAACAGAGCTGATGAGAGAGAGAATGGAGAATGCTCATCAGGTGGCTCTCCAAGCTTTGGAGAGAGTAGCACAATACCAGCAGTTTTCTGGCCAGCAACAGCAGAGATCAGGCACTATAGTGGACCTCAAGAGGATGATGCCTCGAGAGTTCAAGGGTATCGAAGGGATACTCTACGCTGACGACTGGCTAGAGGACATAGAGAGGAGCCTGCGATTGGCCCAGATTCTGGAGAGCTTACAGATAGAGGCGGCCGGCAGTCAAATGTTCGATATCGCACTCACGTGGTATCGCACGGAGCCGAGACTTACTGCACAAGGTCTTACTTGGAAGACCTTCAAGGAGCTCTTCAAGGAAAAGTTCTTCCCCGACGTGGCATTAGGAACCTTGGAAAGTCAGTTTCATGACTTGGTCCAAGGAAACATGTCGTTTTGCATCGTCTATTATTCGGGACCCAGGAGATCGAGCCTAAAAATTTAGAAAGGGGCTGACGAGAAAGATTAGGTCGCGCACTTCTGGTCGTTGTACCGCTAACTTTTAGGGTATCTTGATGGATGCCCAGATTGCATAAGAGGATCTGGATCTCAGGCCTAAGAGGAGTCACAATATTTCTGGAGATACGAATGGTAGCGCAGGACCGACCAAGCGTCCCCATATTCAGCAACAGCCATGGGCATTACAGTATCAACAGCAGTACCAGGCACCAGTTCGTATTCAGTAACAGCCATGGTCATTTCAGCATCAACAGCAGTACCAGGCACCAGTTCATATTCAGCAACAACCATGGGCATTTCAGCATCAATAGTAGTACCAGGTACCAGTTCGTGCTCAGCAGGATCAGCAGCAGCCTCCGAGAGAGACACAACAGACTTGTCATTTCTGTAAGAAGCCAGGTCACCTTTGGCAGAGCTGTAGAACGAGGCTAGGACTTTGTTTGCACTGCGGTGCTGCGGGACATCGAGTAAGGGATTGTCTTCGAGTTTCTTATCTTTTCGGCCAACGCGCAGCTCCAAAATATAGAGATCCAGTTAGGCTACCTGTGGAACCGTATATTGCTCAACACCCGCGAATGGAACCACCCCAGCAGGGCGGGGCATTTGCGATGACGGTCAAGGAGACCGATACTGTAGGTAATGTGTTAGCAGGTTCTGTTCTTTCCTTCCTTTTGTTCCTTTCTATTTGATTGATTGACTGATTCCCTAGTACCGTAGTTTGTATGCATAATTTTCTTGTTAGGATGTAGTTAGTAGTACACCCTGACAGAGACTGCAATACCATGACAAAAGACACCATAACCATATATATTTTCCTTAGATTGCATATTGAATGACTGTAGGTAGAATTTTCGTAGACTGTGATTTTGGGGGTTTGACCATAGTAGAGTTAATAAAAAGGTTATGACTTGACAAGAGAGACAAGATAATTAAAATTCGAGGATAAACATTGATTTAAATAAAGAGTTAAGAATTTAACATGGCAGAATCGATGATTTATTAATTTTAGAAAGATTATGATATGATTGAAGTTACATTAAAATTCAAGGAAATTAAGGAGATTATCATTATATTTATTTGATTGCAGGATATAAATTTTGAAATTATATTATAAATGTTGCATTTAAAGATTTTATAAGTATTGCATTGTTTGAGTTTTGTGGGAAAAAAAAGGAAAACCAAGGAATAAAATCATTGATGGATTAGTGTTTGAATTCGATTAGTGTTGAATTCAATTTTGGGATAAGGACTTAGGATTTTTTTATACGCACCGATTGGACTTAAAATTTACGGAGTAAGATGACTAGTGGATTAGTGTTTGAATTCAAACTTTTTGGGACAAGATTTCAATTTTATATATATGCATTGATTGAAATTAAATTAGAGGAGTGGATATTAAATTTCGAGTATTTAATTTTTAACTTAAAAATTCAGAGAAAATTGTGAGAAAAATGGAAACTGATTTTATTTTGAGGATTTTCATAATACAATAATTTCAGAATTTAGAAAATTTATGAGATGACAATGTGGATTATTTTATATTATGTGGGTTGATGAATTTAACTTTTGATGAAAAAAATATAATGAATAAACACTACTATTGAGGATTTTAAATTTTGAGGACGAAATTCTTTTAAGGAGGGTAGACTTGTCACTACCACATTCCAAAAACAGGAATATTTTCGACTTTTTATATATTATTAATATTGTGGTAGTTATTTTAAATGATTGCATGATAAGTATATTTAAATTAAATAATTGTGTGAGATGTGTATTTAAATATATTATATATATACAGTGTAAATTAATGTTTGAGCTGGTAGACTTGTCCTAGAGGCCCACTAAACGAACACCTGACCGAATTATAGGATTATGTATTAATTTGTATTAATTAGAATTTAATTAATTGGGATTGTGATTAATTATCGTAATTTTATTTAATTGTTGCGCCTTACCGTTGCTTCGATTTTTGGAGCGCTACCCTAGCTTTTGCCTTCCAACAAATTTTACAACCTTGCCCTAGACGTGCCCGCCTTCCATTCTGACCTTTTCGTAACTCATAATTATGCTCTCTTGTGCTTCATTTTAGCCGCACAATATTCGTCGCGGACGTTTATTTAAATTCTAAATAAATTCCAACTTTGTATCATTGTGCGTTCCAATCGAAATTGGAGGCAATCTCGACCCATTTTTCGTGCAACCTAAATTAGGGTAATATTCTGTTCTGAGTCTTCTTCACTAATGATATTTGTGACCCAACCTAATTTTGGCCCTATGTACTCCTAATTAATTTTAGAACACCACTCACATTTGTTTCTAATTAAAATGGGGATACCAACTTTGACTAATCCCGTTTAATCCCAATTTAATCTAAATACCCCATTAATTAAGCCCATACAAAACAGATAACACCCCCTCACCCTACATAACACCAAACACCAATTTCTCCACCAATTTTTATTATTTTATGTGTTTGTGCAAATACCCAAATTTAAGGAGGCTCATTTACAAATATTGCATTAGGTGTCAACACCCCATTGGTTCAAACCAAATGGAGAGCCCTAATATTGACTAGTCAACCAACCCTCATCCTTACATGAGTAATTCCTCATGGCAAATCCTGACCACCCATTCAAAATGGGAGCATCAACACCACTCATTCCCACACACCCTTCCTATTTAATGTCTCCTCAAGGCTCTCTTCCCAACCAAGCCCTAATCCACAAACCTAGGAAAGCCCCCACCTCCCTCTCTCTCTCCACCCTCTTCCCCCAACGTAGGAAAAAAATTTCTTTCTCTTCTTCTTCTCTTTTTCTCTTCTTCTTCCTTCTTCTTCTTCCTCTTCACCTATTTTTTTGGTTTAAGAAAACCTTCTCCATCCAGCCAGGCCAACCTCCGTTCATCTCCGGCCCGGCCATACGATCCAGCCTCCGCCGGCCAGGTTCTCACTCGAGCTCCCTGACCTAGCTCCACCTCCAGCCCGGCCACTCCGCCTTACCCCGTTCGAGCAGACCCCGGCGAGCCCCATTCCTCCCTGCATCCTTTCGGCACCACCAGCCCTCTCCACTGAACCACCGCTGCATTCCCTCCAGCTTCTTCCCCGACGAACCAACTACCATCCCAAGCTCCTTCTCCGGTGCTGCTACTCCCACTCCGACCATTAGAACGACCACCACCATCATCATCAATACCTGTTCCCCAGCCTCCTCCACACCGGAGCCGACCGAACACCAGCCTCCCACCAGCAACCTCGAACCGGTCTCCCTCGACAGCACGGCATCTCTCATGCACTCTATCTTCTCCCTCGACCAACGGCTGGAACCGTCGACCCGACTCGACGTCCACACCGACTTGCTCTCCTCACCATCCCGAGCCTCCACCTCAGTCCGTCCAGCTTCCTCTCCGGCTGCACATGACCACCACCACTAACAGTTCATCTCGGCCAACCCAGCACCACCTTCGTCATCTTCGTCATCCTCGTCGTCGTCGTCTTCGCCGTTGTCGTAGACGCTCTCAGGTACGACTTCCTTCCCTCGCGTACACGTACGCGTGTACGTATGTATGAGCGTATGCATGTATGTATGTAGTATATATATGTTTCGTGTATACATACGTGTATAATATATATATATATATATATATATATTATATTCTATATTAATATATATATCGTGTATTTCTCTATTTAGTATATATATGTATTCAATATATATTAGTATATACGTATTAAATATGCATTCGATATATATTAGTATATACGTATTAAATAATATATGTTAGTACGTATTTTGGTATATATATATATATATATATATATATATATATATATATATATAGTATATGTATATGTATATATAGTATATGTTACTAATATGTATTCGATATATATTAGTATATACGTATTAAATAATATATGTTAGTATGTATTTTGGTATATATATATGTAGCATGAAATATATATGTATTGGTATATACATATATGTATATGGTATAAGTATTAAATTGGCATATATATATATATAAATATAGTATATGTATATTTTCACTGGTATATATATATATATATATATATATATATATATGTCACTACCACGTTCCGAAAACAGGGGTATTTTTGACTTTTTATAATAATTAATATTATTATAGTTACAATTAAATAATTGCGTGATAGTATATTTAATTTAAATAATTATGTGATGTATAATTAAATATAGTATTATATGCAGTGTTTATTTATTTTTAAGCTAGCAGACTTGACCTAGAAGCCCAGTAGATGAAGACCTGTCCAAATTGTGGAATTCTGTATTTGATTGATTTTTTTGAATTTAATTCTTGGAGATTTTCATTAATTACCGTAATTTATTTAATTATTGCGCCCTGCCTTTGCTTCGATATTTGGAGCGCTACCCTAGCTTTTGTCTTCCAACAAATTTTACAATCTTGTCCTAGACATGCCCGCCTTCCATTCTGCTATTTTTGCAACTCATAATTATGCTCTCTGTGCATTATTTCTAGCCGCACAAAAATCATCGCGGACGTTATTTAATAAATTCCTATTTTTGTATCGTTGTGCGTTCCAATTTAAATTGGAGGCAATCTTGACCTATTTTTTCGTGCGGCCCAAATTAGGATAATATTCTGTTCCGAGTCTTCTTCATTATTGGTATTGATGACCTGACCTGATTTTGGCCCCATGTACTCCTAATTAATTTTAAAACACAACTTATATTTTATTCTAATTAAATTGAGGATAACATTTTGACTGATTTCATAAATTCCAATTTAATTCCAGTACCCGATTAATTAAACCCGTGCCTAACGCACAACACTCTCTCACCATGAAAATTACTAAACATATTTTTCTCCACAAATTTTGTGTTATTTTATGTGTTTGTGCAATTTCCCGAATTTAAGGAGCCAAGTTGCAATTATTCAATTGTAGGTGTCATCACCCCATTGGCCAAGACCAAATGGAAAGGTTATTTATTTGTGGACCAAATTGCATTTTTCCCCCACTCAACTTTACATGAAAACAATTTCCTTCATGAACAATCCTAGCCACTCATTTGAAATTGGACCATCACCACCCTTCATCCACATCTCACCCCTCCCTATTTAATGTCCTATCAAGCCCTAATCCCCAAAAATCCAACCTAGGGAATTCCCCCACACTCAAACCATAGCCTCCACAAATTTTTCTCCATTATCTTTCCTTTCTTCTTCTATTTCCTTCTTCTTCTTCTTCCTTCTTCTTCTTTCTTTGTTTATTTTTCAAAACTAAGAAGAAGGGAGAAACCATCTCCACCCGACTCCCAGTGCTCCGGCCACGGCCAAGCTCCGGGCAGCCGCCTGTACTCCGGCCGAGCTTCGACTCCCCACTACTCCCACCAGCAGCCGGCGTTCTCCCTCCCCCGCGCGACACTGTGCAGCCGGCGTTCTCCCCGCGGAGGTGCGCCTCTCCCCGTGGTGCATCTTCCCCGACCGGCCAGTGCGACCCCGACCGAACCGGTCCGCAGCAGCGTTCTCCCCTGCACTCCGACGAAGCCCCCTCCGGCCCCAACCACCCTGCAGCCGGCCCGCTGTACTCCGGCGGCCAACTCCCCATCCCCGCTAGCCTGCTCCTCCCTCTGCGGTGAGCCCGGCGGCCAAACTGAACCGAAACTCCCCCAGCCTCCATCATCTCGGCCAGCCCCGGCCTGAACAGCCGCTCCACTGCTCCTCCAACATCACCGACCCAGAGCCAACTCCCCCAGCCATTACTCCGGCTGCTCTTTCCCTTTCCATCGAGCCGAGCTCGATCCTCCGGCCGGTCGGATCCCGCTGCACCCTGCAGCCGACCACCATTGCTCTCCCCCTCTCGCTGCCAACATCACCACCATCGCCGGCAGCGGCTTCCCCTCCGTCCGGCTGGCCAAGCCCCAACTCACAGTGAGTTTTTCTTCTCAATCCCTCTTCCTTCTTTATATATATATATATATACATGTATATATACATACATACGTATATACGTATGAGTATATAATATATATGTATATGTATAAGTATTTATTAATTAATGTTAATACGCATATATGTAGAGTATGTATATATTTAGTATATGATGCAATGTGTATATGTATTTGTATATATATTAATGTGTAGATATAGAATATATGTATATAAATACGTATATTAGTGTGTGTATTAGAATAATACTTAGTGTATATGTATGCATATACATACATGTATTATTTTGGTATATTTCATATAGAATATATGTAATAAAATACGTATTTTGGTATAAATGTATAAGTATGTAAATACGTATATATAGTATATATAATTAAATTGGTAATTGTATATATGCATATTTTGTATACTTAATATAATCTCAATATCTCTAATTGGTTTGTATATATGTATATATATATATTTGTTTATTTTTTATATACTATCTATTTAATAAAAAGTATATGCTAGTATAAATTTAAATTGGTATATTAGTATTACTATATTTAAATGATAATGTTGACAATATATATATATTCTAAAATGTATTTTTGGCATATATATGAGTATACATATATAATGTTCAACTAGTATAAATCAAATATATATTTTCACTAGTACATATATATGTATACATGTATATTCTTAAATATAGTTATGAATAAATGTGTTATATATATTTATAACATATAAGTATATATCTATATACTTCTATTTACTGATATACACTTATATATATTTTGTACAAAACTACTGATATACACTTATATATATATTATACATATTAAATTGATATATATATATATTTTCTGAGTATAAAAGTATATTTATGTATCTATCTACTGGGTGATCCTAGGTGACCAGTATCATACCTAGAGTAGTCCCGAATTCAGTATTTTTAGACTGTGTGTTAGGGTAGCACCTGATACAAGTGTTATTGTGATATGTTTTTAGGACTGTTGGTTCACCCAGGGGATACTCTGGAACAGGATACCAATAAATACCAGCTAAGGACCCAAGGCAAGTACATTCTCCTATAATTTCCAATTCCTTGATAATTTTTATAAATTCAATAATCATGAAATGTTACATCTGAATCCTTGACACTGTGCTACACGGACTAGTATAGCTTGGATCTGCAGTCATGAAATGTTACCTTGATTATCGTATTGACATTGTACACGACATGTATATTAGACATCGTACATGATAGATTGGACTTGCTCGTGTATCGTGACGTGTCATGGTTGGATCCACAGTACTAGTTGGGGGAGGGGAAGTAGTTAGTAAGAAATGTGATCATAACCTCTTATTGTAGTATAGAACAATGTAAGTGTTAATCATGCCCTTCACCCATGATTAGCCAGGCCCTGTAGCTATCGTACATGTTCCCAAGCCGATCACATTTTGAAACTACTATTTCAAACACTTAGAATAGATTATAGTTCCCTATTTTTAAATCATATACTACATCACTCGTATATGATGCTGTTCCTTGTTCTTTTTATTTTCATACATGCACTGACTATATCATATTGCCTATTGCCTGTCTCTTTATATTGTCTGTCTCTTTTTAATTGCCATTGCATTTATTTTACTGTCTTCTCAGTAGCTAGCATCACATGTTTATTGCTTTATAGTCCTTATCAATTAAATGGAACTGTTATTTGAGATTTGTACTTTGCTCCTTCCTGACTGGAAATATTTTTCCAGACTATGCCTTAGAAGATCGGTAGCCAACACTTTATGGACCATATGGTGAGTAGCTGCACTTGGGCTTGATAGTTAGTTGTGATTCCAGGAGGTCTAGCCGGAATCACCAATCTTCTAGTTAGTTCTTTTAGTAGACTATTTTGGTACCGGATTTGTCTCCGTCATTTTTATTGAGACTTGGATATTGTTGAGTTTGATTATTACTTTAGACTTGTGTTGTATTTAATTTTGTTTCGCTATCTTATCGTGCTGAAATCCTGTGATTGAGTATGTGTTCATTTTATTTGTGTCATTCATGCCTCCTTATGGAGATTGGATGCTTGTGTGAGATTGGCTAGATAGTATCAAGACCTTGACAGCGTTCTACCGCCGATGCTGCGGCGTAGGCTGGACGTACTCGCGTACTCGTGCCCCAATTCCGGGTGCGGGTCGTGACACGTTTTTAGTGGTGGCCCATGCAGGTCAGACTTCGCGAATTGTGCGATCTCGTAGTAGTGTGGCATTTTTGTTACACTATTGCGTGCTTGCGATAGGATCTAGGACATAGGATACTAGGACGAGAGCGAATACTCAATCACAATTCCTTGAGAGATTCCTGGGATGACCCCTGAGAATCTTATTTTAATTCCAATTTAAAATCATTCCCTTGTTCCATCCCTTCTCACTTGTTGATTGTTGATTAGTTATTAAATTAGGATTTTGGGTTCATTATAGGGTTTGATTTTATATCAAGATAAATTTGTAGACTGATTTATGGTATTATCTGATGACACATGTCGATGAGGACAGTGAGGAAGATTAACACTAGGGCTATTGGACTACTAGATATGGATTTAAATTATAAATTTGAAGATTGAAAACAAATTGAATTTTTGAATTTTGAGAAGTTGAGATATTGTCATTAAAACTTTTTGAGGATTTAGATTCGATTCAATGAACCTAGACAAGCTGTAAGGATTTTTAAGTGATTAAGTTTTCACTTCAGTATTTAGATAATTGGTCTTGAGGAAAGTGTATGCATTTACTTTAAAATTTATTCGAGGAGTTATTTTCAGGAATTTCATTTGAGAATAAGATCCTATAGTGAGAGAGATAAATTAGTCTATAAGCAGATGAGATGCATGTGTAAGGATATGTTGGCTTGAGCATGATTGAGATTTCACTGCCAACTGGCTTAGGTGTTCGTCTAGGGTTGTATTAGGGAGAGCAGTACTTAGTATGGTGTGTTGCAATTGATATGCACATGAGTGATAAGGATAACTAGTATCAGCGATTATAGTAGGTAAGGAAGCTAGCAGTGAGTATGTTTCTAGTAGAACTGTGGTACCTAGGGAGCAGAGGTATCAGACGTTGGATGTATCTTTGACCTGTGCAATCATAACTAGGATTTATTTCCAATCTTTTATCTTGAATGTTGCTCTTAAGAACTGTACTGTCCTTCCTTGATGATATCGCATTTTGCCTAAATTGATTCTTTGGGATCTGTCTTCAGGATGTCACCGCAGACACGATCTATGAGAGCGGGAACATCAGCTTTAGAGGGGCCTGCCACCTCTCCACCTGAGGGACAGACAGCCATAGTTCCTTCTACATCTCCGATGCACGTAGGAGTATCCGCACTTTTCGGGGATCCTCCTCCCCCACCTGCTCAGAGGATTGCCGCAACTGTGACAGACAACCTTCCTCCTCCACCGACTCCGATTCCCGGAGGTTTGCCCATTGACGGAACGCAGATGTTTACCTTGATCTAGGACATGGTAGATGCCCAGAGAGTGACGGCAGATGCTCAGCGAGTTCAAGCTGAAGCTCAGAGGGTGCAAGCAGAAGCTCACCAGGCACAAACCGAGCTGATGAGAGAAAACATGGAGAATGCTCATCAAGTGACTTTCCAAGCTTTGGAGAAAGTAGCACAGTACCAGCAGTTTCCTGGCCAGCAGCAGAGATCAGGCACTATAATGGACTTCAAAAGGATGATGCCTCGAGAGTTCAAAGGCACCGAAGGAATACTCTACGCTGACGACTGGCTAGAGGATATAGAAAGGAGCCTGCGATTGACCCAGATTCCGGAGAACTTGCAGATAGAAGCCGCTGGCAGTCAGATGTTCGATATCGCACTCACGTGGTATCGCACGGAGCCGAGAATTACTGCACAAGGACTTACTTGGGAGACCTTCAAGGAACTCTTCAAGGAGAAGTTCTTTCCCGACGTGGCATTGGGAACCTTGGAAAGTCAGTTTCATGACTTGGTACAAGGAAACATGTCGGTGGACGAGTATGTTGCAGAATTCTGTAGATTGAGCCGTTTTGCATCATCTATGATCCGGGACCCAGGAGATCGAGCCCGGAAATTTAGAAAGGGGCTAACGAGAGAGATTCGGTCACGCACTTCTGGGCATTGTACCGCTACCTTTGAGGCTATCTTGATGGATGCCCAGATTGCAGAAGAGGACCTGGATCTCAGGCCTAAGAGGAGTCACAATACTTTTGGAGATACGAATGGTAGCGCAGGACCAGCCAAGCATCCCCGTATTCAGTACCAACAGCAGTACCAAGTACCATTTCATATTCAGCAACAACCATGGATATTTTAGCATCCACCGCAGTACCTAGCACCAGTTCCTATCCAACAACATCCATGGGCGTATCAGTATCAACAACAGTACCAGACACCAGTCCGTATTCAGCAGAATCAGCAACAGCCTCCGAAAGAGACACAGCAGACTTGTCATTTCTGTAAGAAGCCAGGTCACCTTTGGGAGAGCTGTAGAACGAGGCTAGGACTTTGTTTGTACTGCGGTGCTACGGGACATCGAGTAAGGGATTGTCTTCTAGCCCCTTATCTCCCAGGCCAGCGCGCAGTTTTAGATTATAGAGATCCAGTTAGGCTACCTGTGGAACCGTATAATGCTCAGCACCCGCGAAGGGAACCACCCCAGCAGGGCGAGGCATTTGCGATGACGGTCAAGGAGACCGATACTACAGGTAATATGTTAGCAGGTTCTGTTCTTTCCTTCCTTCTGTCCCTCTCTATTTGATTGATTGATTGATTCCTTAGTACAATAGTTGTATGCATAATTTCTTGTTATAATATAGTTAGTAGTACCCCTGATACAGAGACTGCAATACCATGACAAAAGACACCATGATCGTACATATTCCCTTTAGGTTGCATGTTGTATGATTGTAGAAAGATTTTCTTAGACCATGATTATCGGGGTTTGACCATGACGAAGATTCATGAAGGAGTTATGACTTGACAGGAGAGACAAGATGATTAACAAGATGATTAAAATTCGAGGATAACCATTGATTTAAATAGAGGGTTAAGAAATTAACATTTCATAATTGGTGGTTATTTATTTCAGGAAGATTATGACATGTTTAAATTGGTTATTAAATTTGGAAATTTTGGGAGATTTATCAATATGTTTATTTAATTGTGAGTTATGAATTTTAAAATTTTATATGGGATGTTGCAATTAGAGAATCCTTAAGTATCACATTGTTGAGTATTTTGAGGAAGAGGAAATCGAGAAATAAAATTTTGATGGATTAATGTTTAAATTCAAACCTTGCGGGACGAGATTACATTTTATATTTGTGCATTGATAAAAATCAAATTAGAGGAGTGGATATTAAATTCCGAGTATTGAATTGTTAACTAAAAATTTCGGGGAAAATTTTGATAAAAAATGGACTTTGATTTTTATTCCGAGGATTTTTCAGGAATGCAATAATTTCAAAATTTTTGAAAATTGTGAAAAGACATTGTGGATTATTACCTGATTTCGTGGTGGAAGAATTTAAACTTTGAGGGAAATAATAATGTGTCTGAATAAATGCTACTATGAGGACTTTAAATTTCGAGGACAAAATTCTTTTAAGGAGGGTAGATTTGTCACTACCACGTTCCAAAAATAGGGGTATTTTTGACTTTTTATAATAATTAATATTATTATAGTTATAATTAAATAATTGCGTGATAGTATATTTAATTTAAATAATTATGTGATGTGTAATTAAATATAGTATTATATACTGTGTTTATTTATTTTTAAGCTAGCAGACTTGACCTAGAAGCCCAGTAGATGAAGACCTGTCCAAACTGTGGAATTCTGTATTTGATTATTTTTTGAATTTAATTCTTGGAGATTTTCATTAATTACCGTAATTTATTTAATTATTGCGCCCTGCCTTTGCTTCGATATTTGGAGCGCTACCCTAGCTTTTGTCTTCCAACAAATTTCACAATCTTGCCCTAGACATGCTCGCCTTCCATTCTGCTATTTTTGCAACTCATAATTATGCTCTCTGTGTATTATTTCTAGCCGCAAAAAAATCGTCGCGGACGTTATTTAATAAATTCCTATTTTTGTATTGTTGTGCGTTCCAATTTAAATTGGAGGCAATCTTGACCTATTTTTTCGTGCGGCCCAAATTAGGATAATATTCTGTTCCGAGTCTTCTTTATTATTGGTATTGATGACCTGACCTGATTTTGGCCCCATGTACTCCTAATTAATTTTAGAACACAACTTGTATTTTATTCTAATTAAATTGAGGATAATATTTTGACTGATTTCGTAAATTCCAATTTAATTCCAGTACCCGATTAATTAAACCCGTGCCTAACACACAATACCCTCTCACCATGAAAATTAGTAAACACATTTTTCTCCACAAATTTTGTGTCATTTTATGTGTTTGTGCAATTTCCCGAATTTAAGGAGCCAAGTTGCAATTATTCAATTGTAGGTGTCATCACCCCATTCGCCAAGACCAAATGGAAAGGTTATTTATTTGTGGACCAAATTGCATTTTTCCCCCACTCAACTTTACATGAAAACAATTTCCTTCATGAACAATCCTAGCCACTAATTTGAAATTGGACCATCACCACCCTTCATCCACATCTCACCCCTCCCTATTTAATGTCCTATCAAGCCCTAATCCCCAAAAATCCAACCTAGGGAATTCCCCCACACTCAAATCGTAGCCTCCACAAAATTTTCTCCATTCTCTTTCCTTTCTTCTTCTATTTCCTTCTTCTTCTTCTTCCTTCTTCTTCTTTCTTTGTTTATTTTTCAAAACTAAGAAGAAGGGGGAAACCATCTCCACCCGACTCCCAGTGCTCCGGCCACGGCCAAGCTCCGGGCAGCCGCCTGCACTCCGGCCGAGCTTCGACTCCCCGCTACTCCCACCAGCAGCCGGCATTCTCCCCGCGGCGGTGCGCCTCTCCCCGCGGTGCATCTTCCCCGACCGGCCAGTGCGACCCCGACCGACCGGTCCGCAGCAGCGTTCTCCCCTGCACTCCGACGAAGCCCCCTCCGGCCCCAACCACCCTGCAGCCGGCCCGCTGTACTCCGGCGGCCAACTCCCCATCCCCGCTGGCCTGCTCCTCCCTCTGCGGTGAGCCCCGGCGGCCAAACAGAACCGAAACTCCCCCAGCCTCCATCATCTCGGCCAGCCCCGGCCTGAACAGCCGCTCCACTGCTCCTCCAACATCACCGACCAAGAGCCAACTCCCCCGGCCATTACTCCAGCTGCTCCTTCCCTTTCCATCGAGCCGAGCCCGATCCTCCGGCCGGTCGGATCCCGCTGCACCCTACAGCCGACCACCATTGCTCTCCCCCTCTCGCTGCCAACATCACCACCACCGCCGGCAGCGGCTTCCCCTCCGTCCGACCGGCCAAGCCCCAACTCACAGTGAGTTTTTCTCCTCTCTCCCTCTTCCTTCTTTATATATATATATATATATATATATATATATATATATATATATATATATATATATACATGTATATATACATACATACGTATATACGTATGAGTATATAATATATACGTATATGTATAAGTAATTATTAATTAATGTTAATACGCATATATGTATAGTATGTATATATTTAGTATATGATGCAATGTGTATATGTATTTGTATATATATTAATGTGTAGATATAGAATATATGTATATAAATACGTATATTGGTGTGTGTATTAGAATAATACTTAGTGTATATGTATGCATATACATACATGTATTATTTTGGTATATTTCATATAGAATATATGTAATAAAATACGTATTTTGGTATAAATGTATAAGTATATAAATACGTATATATAGTATATATAATTAAATTGGTAATTGTATATATGCATATTTTGTATACTTAGTATAATCTCAATATCTCTAATTGGTTTGTATATATGTATATATATATATTTGTTTATTTTTTATATACTATCTATTTAATAAAAAGTATATGCTAGTATAAATTTAAATTGGTATATTAGTATTACTATATTTAAATGATAATGTTGACAATATATATATATTCTAAAATATATTTTTGGCATATATATGAGTATACATATATAATGTTCAACTAGTATAAATCAAATATATATTTTTCACTAGTACATATATATGTATACATGTATATTCTTAAATATAGTTATGAATAAATGTGTTATGTATATTTATAACATATAAATATATATCTATATACTTCTATTTACTGATATACACTTATATGTATTTTGTACAAAACTACTGATATACACTTATATATATATTATACATATTAAATTGATATATATATATATATATTTTCTGAGTATAAATGTATATTTATGTATCTATCTACTGGGTGATCCTAGGTGACCAGTATCATACCTAGAGTAGTCCCGAATTCAGTATTTTTAGACTGTGTGTTAGGGTAGCACCTGATACAAGTGTTATTGTGATATATTTTTAGGACTGTTGGTTCACCCAGGGGATACTCTGGAACAGGATACCAATAAATACCAGCTAAGGACCCAAGGCAAGTACATTCTCCGATAATTTCCAATTCCTTGATAATTTTTATAAATTCAATAATCATGAAATGTTACATCTGAATCCTTGACACTGTGCTACACGGACTAGTATAGCTTGGATCTGCAGTCATGAGATGTTACCTTGATTATCGTATTGATATTGTATACGACATGTATATTAGACATCGTACATGATAGATTAGGCTTGCTCGTGTATCGTGACGTGTCATGGTTGGATCCACAGTACTAGTTGGGGGCGGAGAAGTAGTTAGTAAGAAATGTGATCATAACCTCTTATTGTAGTGTAGAACAATGTAAGTGTTAATCATGCCCTTCACCCATGATTAGCCAGGCCCTGTAGCTATCGTACATGTTCCCAAGCCGATCACATTTTGAAACTACTATTTCAAACACTTAGAATAGATTACAGTTCCCTATTTTTAAATCATATACTACATCACCCGTATATGATGCTGTTCCTTGTTCTTTTCATTTTCATACATGCACTGACTATATCATATTGCCTATTGCCTGTCTTTTTACATTGCCTGTCTCTTTTTAATTGTCATTGCATTTATTTCACTGTCTTCTCAGTAGCTAGCATCACATATTTATTGCTTTATAGTCCTTATCAATTAAATGGAACTGTTATTTGAGATTTGTACTTTGCTCCTTCCTGACTGGAAATATTTTTCCAGACTATGCCTTAGAAGATCGGTAGCCAACACTTTATGGACCATATGGTGAGTAGCTGCACTTGGGCTTGATAGTTAGTTGTGATTCCGGGAGGTCTAGCCGGAATCACCAATCTTCTAGTTAGTTCTTTTAGTAGACTATTTTGGTACCGGATTTGTCTTCGGCATTTTTATTGAGACTTGGATATTGTTGAGTTTGTTTATTACTTTAGACTTGTGTTGTATTTAATTTTGTTTCGCTATCTTATCGTGCTGAAATCCTGTGATTGAGTATGTGTTTATTTTATTTGTGTCATCCGTGCCTCCTTATGGAGATTGGATGCTTGTGTGAGATTGGCTAGATAGTATCAAGACCTTGACAGCGTTCTACCGCTGATGCTGCAGCGTAGGCTGGACGTACTCGCGTACTCGTGCCCCAATTCCGGGTGCGGGTCGTGACAATATATATATATATATATATATATATATATATATATATATATATATATATATATATATATATATATATATATATATTCTTAAATAATGGTTGTTATATATAAATATGTTATGTATATTTTTAACATATGTATATATATATATATATATAATATATATTTCTATTTAGTGTATATACACTTATACATATTTTGTACTTAATTATTGGTATCCACATATATATGTATTATATTTAATTAATGATATATGTCTATTTAAGAGTGTACTAGGCGACCCAAGTGTAATTACGGATACCCTATCTTTACATTGACCTGTAATCCTGTAAATGTTAGTTGACTGCCATATGTACACTGACGTACTGGCAAGCCCCGTATTATTTTGACCGTCTGTCTTGCACAGCAATCACAGACGCGACGCCCATGCAACTTGACGCACACTGACCCTAGTTGACCAGTATTATACCTAGTATAGCCTTGAGGCCAGTGTATTTATAAAGGTGTGTTAGAGTAATATCTGATACAATGTTGTATTATTTTATGATATGTCTATAGGACTGTTGGATCATCCAGGCGATACTCTGGAACAGGACAATTGTATTACCAGCTAAGGACCCAAGGTGGGTATATTCTATGATAATTTCTAATTATTTGATAATTTCTATAATTCCAGTATCTAAAAATGTTACATCTGATCCTTGACACTGTGTTACACGGACTAGTATATAGATTGGATCTGCAGTCATGAGATGTTATATTGATTATCGTATTGACATTGTACACGATATTAATATTTAGACCTTGTACATGATAGATTGGATATTGCTCGTGTATCGTGACAAGTCATGGTTGGATCCACTGTACTAGTTGGGGGCGGGGAAGTAGTTAGTAAGAAATATGATCATATCCCTTTTGTACAAGTATAAAATCATGTTAGTGTTAATTATACTCCTCACGTATGATTAGCCAGGCCATATAGCTCTCGTACATGTTCCCAAGCCGATCACATATCGAAGCTACTATTTCAAATACTTAGAATAGTTACAGTTCTCTATTTTAGATCATATACTACATCACCCATATATGATATTGTACCTCGTTCTCTTCATTTCATATATGCACTGACTGTATCATATTGCCTATATTGCCTATCTCTTTACATTGTCTGTCTTTTTATTTTGCCATTACATTTATTCACTGTCTTCTCTCAGTATATAGCATCATCTGTTTATTGTTTATAGTCCTTATCAATTAAATGGAACTATTATTTGAGATGTACTTTGCTCCTTCCTGACTGGAAATATTTTTCTAGACTATGCCTTAGAGGACTGGTGTCCGACGTTTTATGGACCACAGGGTGAGTAGCTGTAGACTTGGACTTGGTAGTTCAGTTATGATTCCGGGAGGTCTAGCCGGAATCACTAGTTATCTAGTTAGTTCTTTTAGCAGATTATTTGGTACCGGATTTGTCTCCGGCATACTTGTTGAGACATGGATATTTATTGAGTTAGATTATTTACATTTAGACTTGTATTATATTTTATTTTATTTTGTTCGATATCTTATCGTGTTGTAGTTATGTGATTGAGTATGTTGTTCATATTATATTGTGTCATCTGTGCCTCCTTATGGAGATTGGATGCTCGTGTGAGATTGATTAGATAGTATCATGACCTAGACAGCATTCTACCGTCGATGCTGCGGCGTAGGCAGGACGTACCCACGTACTCGTGCCCTAATTCTGGATGCGGGTCATGACACCCTCACCCTTTAGTATCCCTAGATCTTAGAGCGTGTATCTGACAATTCCTTTCATATTTGCTTTCTAACCGTTGCACTGAATCATGTGACCAAGGATTTATCTCCCATACTCCTTTTTTGCTCTTGGCCCTTGGATCAAGATCCAAAGCCCAAAACCAAGTATCTTTTTTAATTATGAAGCTAAGTCTTCATGAAGACTTTATTAGAATTGAGGATTTAGTTCACCGAGAGGTAACGATGAACGGAGATGTATCAGATCTTGATGATAAAGTTATCGATTCCATGATAGTTGGTCAATTTTCAGGTAGGAGTTACACTACTTTTTCGGGTTCAGTGTTGGGAAGGGTGCCAAAGCTTATGGGAGCGATGTCATTTTCAGCAGTATGAAGTTGGAAATGATAGGATATAGGGGTGCAACCAACTCAAAGGATGTTAGATATATCTTTATTTGTACAATTCAGGGAGACCTGTGTACCGTCGATGACGTGCGTCAAGCATGAACTAACTCTGCTCGAGGATCAGATGTATAGGGGAGCTTTCATGTCGATCATGATGGTGGAAATGTTCAAGAGCTTGAATCTTATGGGAACTGTATTATTTTCTTAGCCGGTACAACAAAGGTTTAGAAAGCTATTAGGAACTTGACATATATTGATGGAAGACTTAAGTGGGAATCATGAAACCAAGACTCACAGTATGAGTGGTTATCACAGAATTCGGTCTTAGTCGAGTCATTGATCATGGGGAGATCCTAGTGATTTGGAAGATGCTGCACATGGTAGTGAGTGTCGACTTGGTGGTCGATAAGAGATGGAGTAGTTTGGGAATATGTGTTCAATGATAACAAGGAGCATTTACTATATCACATGGATAAATTCATGAAGTCAAATTATGGAGCCATGTAACCAACACTCTCTTATCAGACTGAAGGGGGAGTATTTTTGGGTATCCATCCCGATAACTAGGTTTGTGAGAAGTCTGAAACATTGTGTAGCAATAATAAAGCAATCATAGATCGAGTAGTGGTGTTGTGAAGATTAGGGGAATTTTTTACCAAAAACTACAAGACTTGAAATCTATTTTTAGGAACTGGGATTCCAATTATGGAAATCAAACTTTCAGATTTTCCATCTACATGAACCAGTATTTGGATATAAGTGAATCAAAACTATTTGGGTCTATTTTTTTATGTTGTTTGAATGACTCAAATCGTGCTGGATAAGTTAATATTTAAGTTAGGGCTTCCTAATGTTTATTAGGGTTTCTCAACCATGTATATTCGAGGATAAGAGGATTTTCATGGTATTCTCTAAAGGCGATTCAATAGGAGAATTCATTTTTATGAGAGTCCTTATCCCCGTAGATCTTGCATTTAAAGAGAGAAGAAGGGTTCTGATCGGAGAGTCGTCTATTCCGTCAGGTCGAGATCGTCACCAGGTGAGTGCTTTGTAAGTGTTAAGGTTTTACGATCTCTATCATAATTTTGTATATTCTTTCTAAAAATTTGTAAATGATGGAATCTTGAGGCAAGAAAATCAACAAAAAATTTATATTACAATCTTTAGATAAATAAAGATTGGAAGTGGCCATGGCTAGCATATACAATATATTTGACTTTTTTTTTATTTGAACTTGTGTAGCATATTTGGTTTATTTTTTTCTTTTTTTTGTGTGTGTTTGATTGTATGTTGTTCCTTGATATCCGTTACACAAGTCAACAAAAACTATTATTTTGTTTATTTTATTTTAGTTTGTTTACTAACCAAATAAGTGGAAAAAGTTCTTTCTTAGGGTATTTTAAAATATGAGCAGAAAACCATGATAATAATCCAAACCCAGTCTAGGAGTTACACATCTCTGGTCTCTAGTGTGCTGAATGGACAACCCACCCACCGTTTCTTCCCCAAGGTTTTATCTGATCCCTAACCATCTTTTGTGTGCATTATGTTGCCACGTGAAATGGGATAGAAACAGAACCAACACACTTACATAGGTTGGTGAAAGAACGCTACTTATTTACTCGCCCGCGGGCCAGCCCGTCCGCCACGTAGCACAACTTCATTGGTAGGTCAACAGCGGTAGGACCATGCAAATAGTAGAGGGCCAATGGGGTTGTGTCACGTGCCAGCCCGCTCGCGGGCAAATAAGCATTATCCTCTAAAGAAAAAAATTTAAATACAATTTTTACTAACCTTTTCAAGAAAGAGATTGAGGCCTCCCTATTAAAAAACCAAAACAAGCAACTGGCAATTGAAAACCATCAACTCACACCTTCCCTCGTGTGCTTATAAATAATCAAACTTTCTTTCTTTCTTTCTTTCTTTCTTTCTTTCTAGGAAGATATTTAGACTTTAGGTCTCACATAAGTTATAAAATTAGTGCTTATAAATAATTAACCTTTCTTTCTTACTAGGGAGATATTGAGCTAGAACCTTGGCCGCTGCCAGAATACCATCAATATCTTTGAGCCAATCGTTTATCATGATGACATCCTCCGTACCTTTAAAGTACTAGGGTTAAGTCGACATAATCTAACCGACGCCCCCGAATATATCATTTTGCCTCTTTCTAGAGCGATTTGTAACTCAGGGTTCAACAATATATTATGTTCCTGCTGCTGGAGTTGCTGATGTTGCTGTATCGCTATATGATGTTGTTGTGCGGCCATCATCCCCCTAATGATCTCTAATAAAGTTGGGGTATCAAGTATTGCTGGCATTGCTAGCACTAGTGGGAGAGCTGAAACCGCTGGAGCAGGTTGCTCAATATTCTCTGCCACTGTCTCACTTGGGGGCCCAACTACTGGCTCGATCCAAATCGGATCTTGAAGAAATACTGCCTTACGCTGCTGTCCCGTCTCCCCCGGACCTACTGGTCACCTCGATGCCCCTGATGCTCAGGAAACCGAGGATGGGGAAGCCCTAGAAGGAGGGGACAAAAGATATCAAGAATAAGACAGAAAGGAAAAGAGAAATAATCAATCGGATAGTTCAAGCTGAGTATCGAAAAGAACAGATTCAGGATTTCAATAAGGAACATGTTTGACTGAGACTCCTAAGATCATGACACCCCGCAAGTCTGAAAAAATCATATCTGCATAGGCCACCACTAGAACCTTGTCACGCCTTAGTACCAGAATACAGAGACGGACATGGCCAGTTCCTCGATACAAGGTATAGAACGTCGTACGACAGTCACAACTGTAGAAAGGCAAGGGGTGCATGATACAATCAAGTCTTTTAGGGTTTTAAAATAACTATGTCTCAATCATTCAAGCAAGTAACAATAACATAGAACATATAAGATAAAGTCATAAGGCGTCCAAAATGCTCCATAAAAATGTTCTAGGAATCTAGCCATCAAAATGTTAGGCTAGCAGAGTGTCAATAGTAAAATAACCGAGATCAGTTATAGTCTGATTATGTTATAGTTATGCAAAGAAGGAACCGATGTCCAGACAAGAAGGCTATCAGGTACCTGTGGGTAAACACCCAAAATAGAAGAATGTACAATATGAGCAGTGATCAAGAAATCCACTCGTGCCCTTCAACGACCATCCATCTGGTGTACGTCATCGTAAAGGACATAAGATGGATCCTCTAGTGTTGGCTCTAAACTTGGCCATACAAAACTAGTGGGGTTAGAACCCAAATAGCAAGTACCACATGGAAGCACAAATGAAGAAATAAAAACCAGATCAAGCATATAGTGCAAGAGCCAAGAATCATTGGCCCGTGCCCTATCTTTGGGATAATATGACACTCCTTCACCAAACAAGGACAGAAAATGCCATGCCACCCAAGATAAGGTACGTGTCACTACCAAAATTTCTAGGGAGGGTATTTTGGTCATTTCAAAATTTATGTGCTTGTTGAATATTTATTTATTGTATTATTTATTTATTGTTATATGTTATATTTGATTTTGGACTTTTCTTAGTGGACCTAACTAGATTAGACTAGACTCATGGACCAATATTAATTCTAGTTAGATTGATCCTAACAAACAAGCCCAATAAGTTAGCCCATTCATTAGGAGGATGACTTAATTAGTTAAACCAATTAGATTAGAACCTTCCCTCCTTAATTAATTCATTCATGACAAGCCCCAAGGGGTATAGTAGACTTTTTATAGTGACTTGGAGTAGGGGCAAGGCCGACCATAGGGGGGAAGGAGAGAGAGACTCTCTCTCTTCATCTATTCATTCCAATTCTAGATCTAGAAAATTTTTATCCAAATTCCTTCATCCCTACACCAATCCCTACCCTAATTCCTTCCTAATTTCTTCTCTACTCACCATTGGAGGCTATTGGAATAAGAAGGAGGCAAGGATCTACAAGGAGGAGGAAGAAGCACAAGTTGAAGACTCTTGACACTCATTTCAAGACTTACATTGGAATCCATCTCTCAATAGGTATAATTTAGTTTTTTCTCTCTAATTAAACTCTAAATCTGTATTTTAATAATTAGGAACCCTCCCATGTACTAAGGCTACCCCCATAGGAAGTGGAATTAGGTTCATAGGAGGTCTATGGAGAAATTATGTGGTATTTTGTGTCAATTTTGGGAGAATTCTGAGATTGGCACATCATGTGTTTGTCAATAGGTCAATTAGACGAAATTGACATGTGTTTTATTGTATGAGATTAGTGTCGTGTCCATAATTGGATACGTATAGGCCATATTACGACAATTTGGCGATACGGGTTAATTTGGGGGTTTTCTTCCGACACGGGGGTTTGAGTATGACATATTTTGACACGAGCACGTAGTCAAGTAGCTAGCTCTTCGTGTTACTTCTAATTAATATTCTAGACTTGCTCGTGTCCTTCGTGATACATTTAGTGGTGTGGTGGAGCCATATCGCAAGCGTATCATAGATTGGTGTGATACGGTGCAATACACGCCAAGTGTTTGTATAGTGGCTATTTTATCTTCATGTACTTTAATTAGTTGTTCATAACTAATTTATATTATTTAGAGTATTTTGGATGTATACATAGACATATCTATGATAGTTATCCGAAGGTGAGTGATATATAGGGTATCTCTATTTATATAGAGAGATGTATACTAGAGGGTTCACTGTCATAGTTAGTAGTGTGTTTGCACACACACTTGCACATAGTCGGGTAGGAGTCCCTTGACTGTAGTGTATAGACTGATAGATGGGAAAAAGTGGTGGACTGGTGTGCAAATGCACAAAGAAGTAGTAGGCAACTAGAGATCGGGCTGTGCACTTGAAGTGCACAGCAACAGCAGCAATTTTGAAGTGCACAACAGCAGCAGCAGTTTTGAGGTACTATAATAGAGTAGCAGCAATAAGAGGGAACAGTAGCATCATGTAGTAGTAGCAGTGTGAAGGGGATAGTTGAACGCTCGGGTTGCAGTGGAAGCACTGCTGCGTAGGTGTGGTTAGTCTACAAATATAAGGAGAAGGGGGATCAGGCTATATGCTGTTGTAGCAGCTACAACATTGTTGCTGGGAGGATGTTTGATTATGGTGTTTTGGGTAAAAGTTGAACTATGTTGAGTGTAGCACAACAGTGCATTAAAGATTAGAATGCAGTAGCAGTTAAGGTATTGTGGTGTGTGTGAGTTGAGAAGATGGATTGATATCTATAGTTGGTTAACAATTAGCTATATATATGTATTAGTTAAAGTTAAGTTAGTTAATATTGTTAGTTAGATATATATATGAGTTAGTATATATATATATATACTAGTTTAAATAAGTATTAGTATTGGTTAATATTATTTCTAGTTTACATTGAGTTATACCAAGGTAATTAGAGTTGAGGTATCCTGGTGTATAGGTATTGAATACCAGATGGGTAGCTAGGTGTGATACCGAGTTGGCTCAAAGCCGAGGTATCCACTTAGTATTAGTTTAGCTAGGGATACTAGTATGTAGTATAGTTATAACTTATATAATATTTTTATAGATATATATTACGTATCTTATGATACGGTATAATGTTGGTACTCTAGTATCCCAATATAGCTAGTATAGCCTAGTTACATAGTGTTTAACCCAATATCCTAGAGATGGACTCAAATAACCTAAAAATAGCTAATTTGATCAAGTTTGACTAGTTTAACCTAGAGTTGACCTAGTTTGACTATTTTGACCTAGAAATGGCTTAATGACCTAGAATTAGACTAGTTTAACTTATTTTTTATTCCAAAACCTTATATTGATGTAATATTCCATATTTAGGTCTCCGGGCACCATTTTTGACATCTTTGATACTGTTCACCGGATTCCAGATAAGTATATTCTCTGATACTTTTTCATTTATGATATCCCCTATGTTTCTTATATTTAGTGTAGATATCCTTGATTTTTTGATACGATGGTTACATGGATTAGTATATATGGATCTCGTTATGAGATGTTATTCTTTAGTAGCTATGGTGTATCTTGTGGAAGCCTTGTTCCTCGTTTCTCTTGTACATGTACAGATATTGATTCTTGGGGAGACTAGCTACCTACCTAGTGAATCCCGTATCATAACGTACCTTGGTTTGATCCACTATAACAATCGGGGCGGGGAGTGTTAGTGTAGATATGTGATCATACCCTCCTTGTGCATGTCATTGTGAGTGTTGATCATACATCGCACGTATGATTAACTAGGCCCTAATCCTTGTGCAAGTTCCCAAGTCGATCACATGTTGAAGCTGGTACTCACTCAGATAGTAGTAATATTCTTGTCAATTTCTATGATGCTCATTTTTTGTATTTAATTCCAATATTCCTATTTTGTATATCTCTTGTACTTGTATCTTGTTTCTTATATATTTCACTCTATTTACTGTTATATAGTTTTTATCATTCATTGGAACAATTGTTAGAGGTGTACTTTGCTCCTTTCCTGACTAGATATTTTTTTCAGATGACACTGAGGAGTGGTATCCCACTCACAGCGGGCCTCAGGACGTAGTTGGCTTAGAATCATAGACTTTGACTCAGGAGGGTCTCATCCCGGTTGAGACAGATGATCTAGTACCTGTAGCTCAGTAGATTGATTTATTTGTACTGGATTTGTCTTCAGAATTTTGATATTAGTATTTCTTATTATTAGATGACTCATTGGATATTATTTTGTCTTGTGAGTCGTATTTGTCTCTTCAGTTCTTTATATCATATTCGTGCAATTATTCCATCTTATAGATCTGTGGTTAAGTATTCATATTTCATTGGTGGCATTATATAGATTGATGATCGTTATTGCTAGATAGATCACTACCAGAATAAGTCAAAATAGCGACGTCTCAAAACCTTACTAAATGGCCAAAAAATGTCGCTAAATAAGTTTAGCGACGTCTATAGCGACGTTACGTTGAAGTCGCCTTTAAGCTAGTCGCTGACCGAAAAAATATCGCAAAATGTCGTTATTTCGATATTTTCCAGCGACGTAAATGCGTCGCTATATTAGCGACGTGTAGTGACGCAACGTTGCTAAATGACGTTTAGTTTGTCGCTATATGTCACTAATTTTTTTTAGCGACATTGTGTGACTCATTTAGCGACGTTATATTGACCTGGCAATACTGCCATGTCAGCAATTTGTGACGGTCAGCGACGTATTTAGCAACGTGTATAGCGATGGGGATATCGACGTATATAACGACGTATTTAGCGACATAATTAGTGACGTGAGTAAACGTCGCTAAATGTCGCAAAACGTTACTAAAAATATCGCTAAAGATACAGTAAAAAATAAAAAAATGAATATTGAATTGTTTCCAAACCATTCTTCCTGCAGTTTAAGAATTCATAATTTGTATAAATAGACCCGGAGCAACCCTCCGTTGAAATTGCTGGGTTCGTCGACCCCCTTCGGTTGAACGCTCAACACCGGTAAATTAACATACATTTAATATGAATAATATAGTAAAATTTAAAGAAAATGAAATATTGAGATTACAAATCGAGTAAGGACAAAATCTTATCGTAAAAAATATAACAAACATCCACACAACTGAGTCTGAAAGCCTCATCCTAAAGAATACAAGAAATAATGTCTGAATGCCACAAAAATAAAGAATATTCATAAATGACCAAATATCGTAGGTCTAAAACACAAACAATGAATAAATGGTCCAAACTAGGACTATTGCGAATCTGCAGGAGGATGACCACCGGCGCATCATGGATAAGAACAGATCATACTGCTCCCATAAAATCGACACCGATGTCGATGGAGAAGGCAGTGACGTCGGTGGAGTCTGTGTCGATAAAGGCACACCAGGAGGACGTATCTGCTCCAACTCTTCTAGTCGATGGTTGTATGAATCCATGGTAGATAACAGTCTCATACTGCTATGAACCATTAAATCTTGCAACATCGTCAGCCTCTCGCCCATGGACAGCTGTGAGGACTGCAACTCCGTCATGCTGCGCTCTGTTGACGCTCTAAGATCAGCAGTCATATCCCGGAGCTTCATGATGCTACATTCAAGCTTATCAAATCGTGAGATGAGCGTCATATCGTCCACCTGCGGCTGGGACAGGGGCTGCTCCTCTATCCTTCGCAGCAACTCATCACGGAGAGATGCAATCTGACGGTCAATGGTTCCTTGACTCGAGCCGACGACTGCGAGGGCTATAGGGAATGCGCACTTGCCTAGGAGGCCCTAGATGACTGCATCACAACCAGGGCGCCAAAGGATCCCGTACCATAGTACGTACCCATTTGGAGACCACCAGCGACGGTCACCCACAGCTCGTCCATCGACGGAGCTGGAGAGGGTTGCGAGGAAGTACCAGCCTCTCCCGCTGTAGGTGCACTAGCAGTCGCCCGCTCACCCAGCCGAAGATACTCGGCATAGAAAAGTTTGGATACTCGATAATTGCCTAAGTTATATTAAAATTAACACAAAGTAAAGTAATACTTACATAGGACTGCGAGGCCCTCTCATCAATGAGATTCCCGCCCTTTCGATGGGTGGCCAGGAAGACAGTCACTATGTTTTCATCCTCACCCCTCTGTACCTGTTAAAAATATATTATTTAGTACTAAAATTAAATATTTTATCCTACTACCATTTTATCGTACTTGTATTAAAATAATATATCTAAAATAAAAAATATACCAAACGACGAAAATATTCCGTCATCGGAATCGAGCCACCATACCACTTTGCTACCTTCTACTTAGCCGCCTTGGCCTTCTCAGACCTTTCCTTGTACCTCGGATCATCGAATGTAGCCCTCATCGCAGTCCACTGCTCAGGCGTGATCCAACCTTGGATCGGTTTTCCAACGCGATCACGAGCTTTCTGGTCATCCAGAGCATCACGGTTTAGCTTGGCGACAACGGCAGGAAATATCTGCTCGATCAACTCGGCCCAGTGCCGAGGATAGAAATACGTTTGCTACAATAAGTAATTTAGTAAGTTATATAATATGCATAAATTAGATGATTGATATAATATAATTTTACCTTTAGGTGCGTAAACCAGAACGCCTTCCTCTCCTTCGGAGCTTCAGAGTAGTTGATCCAAGGGCCACCATAGTTGTTCTTTAGAAAGAGGCCCAGGCATCTCTGTATCGACGAGGGACGATATCTATACAGAGATAATTATTTTTATTGAAAAAGTCAACATATGATGAATAAATAAATAAATTATATATATGATGCTAAACCATCTAATTGACTTACTTTGTACTGTTAGCCCAAATCTCTGTCCTCGTCTCCTTCGGAGGTACGCATGGAGGATCTAGCTGATGCTGGGACGATGTTGGCTCAACCTTCTCCATATGCTCATCTGTCTCTATGGTTCCATCAGCAGGAGGAACGTTGGACGAGGGAGTACTATCAGGCCTGGAACTACTCGTCCCAGGAGTGATGCCACGTAACATCGTCACAATCGAAGATGTGACTGGTTGATATACTGGAGTACTAGGCAATGAGGATCCAGAACCAACAGCAGGCAGTACCAGAGGAGCACTCCGTCTACTTCGGGACCTGTCGAACCCTCCACGTCGTCCTGTCATACTTGATAATAACATATGATGAATAAAGAAATACACAAATATATAGTATATTCTACAGTGAAAATGTTATGCATATCTCACAGCATTCATAGAATTGCACAGCAAATAACTAGTTGTGTCACAAGTCTAAATGGATAGTACATTCTACAGTCAAAATATAATACATATGTAAATCCCCTCACCCAAAATTAGGCCTACTTGGCTTAGATAGAGAAATTAGGGCTAATTAGAAACCAATTAGAAAGAGAACACTGTATTTTATTTAATTATACAATGTTTATATCACATAGTGTGCCTTACCGTTGCTTCGATAATTGGAGCACTACGCTAGCCACTGCCTTCCTACAAACTTCACACCCTTGTCCTAGATATGCCCGCCTTTCATTTTGACCTTTATGTGACTTATAATTATGCTCTCTTGTGCAACATTTTAGTCGCACAATATTCGTCGAAGTATTTATATTTAATTCTAAATAATCCTAACTTTGTATCCTTGTACGTTTCAATCAAAATTGGAGATACAATCTTGACCCGTTTCGTACAACATAATTTATGATAATATTCTACTCTGAGCCCTCTATGTCCATGATGCTTCTGTCCTACTTAATTTCAGTCCCTTATACTTCTAATTAATTATAAAACACCTTGCGCATTAATTTTAAATAATTTAATCCAATTTCCATCTTTGTGCAATTTTTCAATTGTTCGACGCTTTTTATGCAAAAGTACAGTGAGGTGTCTACACCATTGGACAATACATAAAGAAATCCAACTTTCCTCTTTATAGGAATTTTTCCATAATTTTCGGAATGTGCAACATGCAACATCGGCCCTCATTTAATCCTAGCCATTGCATTTAAACAATATAATTTATAGCCCTCCCAAACATCCCCATATGAGCCAAAGCCTACTCCAAAGAGATGTTGACTAAGCCCACCTATCTAGGTCAAACCCAAACCAAAAATTTACATATATATATCATATATTCTTTTACTTCCCCAAAACCCAAAACCAACCTATACCTAGCCAACTCAGCCGACCCTCCCCTTCACCCTTAATGTTCATCCTCCTCCTTCAACCGTCTGACGGCCCTGCCGGCCGGAGCATCCCCCAACTGCCGCCGGAGTCCTCGCCACTGTAGCACCCCGTTCCCCCGATGCGGGGAGCGCGGCTAAGAAATACAAGACGGTATCGTTCAATCGGGATAGATTGAATTAAGAACTCATCCTCGTTATGGATTTATTTCTTCGGAATCGATTCCCATATTCAGTGGACCGCGCCCCAAGGATCGGCTTAGCGGCAGAGTCAGGAGGGTCCTCTCCGCTGCTATCTTTTATTGCCTCGGTTTTCGATGTTGCTTGTTGCTTTCGTGCTTTGAGTTGGTTTTAGGATTTGCTTGTTTTCCTTGAACGGTTTCGATGGTTTTCATTATTTTTGTTCATTAAACTGCACTTCAATTCTGAGAACGGAAAGAGAGGAAGAAGTATTAATCGAACTGTTTGTGTGCAGGTAAACGAGCAGTAGGCGGCTAGCGAGCGGAGTCGTGAAGCGCCTCTTTTCTTCTTCTTTCCAACTTCTAAGTGAGTGGCTACCAACCCGATTAGCTAGCCCTGCTTCCAAGCTTCACTCCTTCGCCCCGATCAAACGATACCAAGTAATAACTAAAAGAAACCAAGATAAAAAGGGAATAGACTTGGTAAACATTGCTTGTCAACTAAACTTGTGAACGATTATCATACTGCATGCTAGTTCATAAATAAATGTTCCATAAATCATGCTAACTATGGATCATATCTTGTATGCAAATAAATATTCAGTGAGGCACTGCAATATGAATCATATAATTCTGCTTGTCTGTGCTCGTGTTGCCTCATCTGCGTGATCTGCTAAATTAGTAAACATAACGTTCGATCATGGACAACTTATGCACAAGGTTTCTGGTTCCTGCGGACGGTTACCAGGGCACTGGGACCGATCCGATCCGGACGGAACGTCTGTATAGTCGTCTGTATCGTCGGAATGAGGCGTGCAGCGGGGGCTCGCCACCCGCATTGCATACCCTTCCGTCCTGAGACTATAAATCGTCCTTCGTGGTATTATGCCAGTGATCATCTGTATATTTAAACCTGTTGCATACTAACTTGTGTCTTCGTGGCAGGGAAGGCATGGTAAGTACTGTGCAGGTAATTCAGACGGGCAGGTAAAATCCACCGAACGATAGCACGTTCATTTCAGTAAATTCTATATGCTGCTTACTTGGAAATAAACTAAGCCAAGATAGAAACCCACAAATATGCATGTTTCATTAAAACAACGTGTTGATTGGTATAGTTTGGCTAGCTCGCCTTCACCAGCATATTTCGATATGCTGACCCTCGTTGAAACAGGTTCTCCGTACTAAGGCAAATCGAGCGAGGAGCCGAAGTCGTCTTTCCGATCCAGTCCAACTGTTGGCTCATCTTCACCGTGCCCCTCGAAGCATTTTGGAGTCAGGAGCCTGCAACTCTTCATACACAAATGCAGCTCCGTGGCAAAGCCGTCCTCCAGCCTGGAGGTCTTTATCATTTTGAAGTTTAGTAAAGGGATATAATGTACAGGACTGCTATCTCATTTTGAGTCAACACTTTTGTAAGCCGTTCGGCATATTAGCTGACTCGTTCAGGAGTTTGTAATAGATGTTCATTATCAAAAAATAGAACTTTTCCATGTTTCAAATCTGTATTTTAATTTATCTGCGTACTCTGAATATGTGCTTGCTATGCAAAATACTTTAGCCTTGTGCTGGCGCAACCCCAGGCCCGCACGGTATCACGATTCGGGGGACGCCCCAACGATTCTAAGGAATCGGGTCGTGACATAGTTGTATCAGAGCACAGATTCAAGTTCCTTAGACTTCGTGCTGGAAAAGTTTCTTTAACGATCAAATTCCTGTGCGAACTCTTGAACTCGCTAGGCCAAAATGAGATACGTTCATGCAATAAGTCCATAATACATTATGTTCTAATATAATTTACCTTCTTTTGAAGGAATGGTACCAGCGCAATCTGCAGCGCAAGCTCCGAACGAAACACAAGAAAGCAGTTCGGGTACTTCGGGAAGCTCGCGGAGCCAGCGTGGCATATCTCAAGTCGACCCGCTTGAGCGGATAATACAAATGTTAGAATCGCAACGACAAAGAGATGATGCTCGCCAAGCCAAGTTTGAAAGCAATCTAGAGACCCGATTCTCAGTCCAACAAAAGCAGGTAGATATCCTGCAACAGATAGTTCAGACTTTGGCTGCCAACCATTCCGCCCCAACAGCAATGACTCTGGTGGAACAGCCCATGCTTGAAGTGGAGACGCTTCAAATCCCAAGGCCGAGGGACGTGACTGCCTTCAACTTGGGCCATTTCAAGAAAGTCTGCAATACCCCATTCAATGGGACTGAGGACCCAGTGGTAGCTCTAGATTGGCTAGCCGAGCTTGAAGATCACTTCGCTCTGCTGGAGGTCCCCGAAGATAAGCGCGTCACCTGCGCGCAACTACAGCTCCGCCTCAACGCACACGATTGGTGGAACGTGCATCGACGATCTCTCCAATTTGATTACGGAGAGAAGGCGATCTCGTGGATGACTTTTTGTGCCACGTTTGAAGAGGAGTTTATACCCCCTCCAGTACAACGTCAAATAGAAAATGATTTCGTGCAACTGAGGCAGGGCTGTATGACGGTGAATCAGTACTCCGCCGAATTCAACCGACTCTCAAAATTCGCTAGGGCCTATTTACCTGATGCAGCGAGTCGAGCTAGAAGGTTTGAAGACGGTCTGCGCCCTGCCATTCATGGGCACGTAGTCAATAATCAGTACGGGACAATGCGTGAAGTCATGAATCACGCCCTATCGCTCGAACCGCAGTATCCTCACATTTCTACCGGCGCTGTGCATACCTACAATCACAAACGCCAAGGCAACAATAGAGGAAATACCGCTGCAAAGTGCCCTAACCACGGCGGTTCACAAAAAGGAAACCCGAGACCATTCTGTGATTTCTGTAAAAAGCCGGGGCATAGCACTGCCAATTGCTACCTCCGAAAAGGTCTATGCTTCAATTGAGGCAGAGGGGACCACGTATCTCAAAATTGTTCGCTCCCCTCTAAGCTTCTGCCCCAACAAAATAATCCCTAACGGTAAGTTTTACTCTTAAGTTTCGGGACGAAACTTCCAATTGGTTGGGTAGGATGTAGCGCCCCGTTCCCCCGATGCGGGGAGCGCGGCTAAGAAATACAAGACGGTATCGTTCGATCGGGATAGATTGAATTAAGAACTCGTCCTCGTTATGGATTTATTTCTTCGGAATCGATTCCCATATTCAGTGGACCACGCCCCAAGGATCGGCTTAGCGGCAGAGTCAGGAGGGACCTCTCCGCTGTTATCTTTTATTGCCTCGGTTTTCGATGTCGCTTGTTGCTTTCGTGCTTTGAGTTGGTTTTGGGATTTGCTTGTTTTCCTTGAACGGTTTTGATGGTTTTTATTATTTTCGTTCATTGAACTGCACTTCAATTCTGAGAATGGAAAGAGAGGAAGAAGTATTAATCGAACTGTTCGTGTGCAGGTAAACGAGCAGTAGGCGTCTAGCGAGCGGAGTCGTGAAGTGCCTCTTTCCTTCTTCTTTCCAACTTCTAAGTGAGTGGCTACCAACCCGATTAGCTAGCCCTGCTTCCAAGCTTCACTCCTTCGCCCCGATCAAATGATACCAAGTAATAACTAAAAGAAACCATGATAAAAAGGGAATAGACTTGGTAAACATTGCTTGTCAACTAAACTTGTGAACGGTTATCATACTGCATGCTAGTTCGTAAATAAATGTTCCATAAATTATGCTAACTATGGATCATATCTTGTATGCAAATAAATATTCAGTGAGGCTCTGCAATATGAATCATATAATTCTGCTTGTCTGTGCTCGTGTTGCCTCATCTGCGTGATCTGCTAAATTAGTAAACATAACGTTTGATCATGGATAACTTGTGCACAAGGTTTCTGGTTCCTACGGACGGTTGCCAGGGCACTGGGACCGATCCAATCCGGACGAAACGTCTGTATAGTCGTCTGTATCGTCGGAATGAGGCGTGCAGCGGGGGCTCGCCACCCGCATTGCACACCCTTCCGTCCTGAGACTATAAATCGTCCTTCGTGGTATTATGCCAGTGATCATCTGTATATTTAAACCTGTTGCATACTAACTTGTGTCTTCGTGGCAGGGAAGGCATGGTAAGTACTGTGCAGGTAATTCAGACGGGCAGGTAAAATCCACCGAACGGTGGCACGTTCATTTCAGTAAATTCTATATGCTGCTTACTTGTAAATGAACTAAGGCAAGATAGAAATCCACAAATATGCTTGCTTCATTAAAACAACGTATTGATTGGTATAGTTTGGCTAGCTCGCCTTCACCAGCATGTTTCGATATGCTGACCCTCGTTGAAACAGGTTCTCCGCACTAAGGCGAACCGAGCGAGGAGCCAAAGTCGTCTTCCCGATCCAGTCCAACTGTTGGCGCATCTTCACCGCGCCTCTCGAAGCATTTTGGAGTCAGGAGCCTACAACTCTTCATACACAAATGCAGCTCCGTGGCAAAGCCGTCCTCCAGCCTGGAGGTCTTTACCATTTTGAAGTTTAGTAAAGGGATATAATGTACAGGACTGCTATCTCATTTTGAGTCAACACTTTTGTAAGCCGTTCGGCATATTAGCTGACTCGTTCAGGAGTTTGTAATAGATGTTCATTATCAATAAAGAAAACTTTTCCATGTTTTAAATCTGTGTTTTAATTTATCTGCGTACTCTGAATATATGCTTGCTATGCAAAATACTTTAGCCTTGTGCGGGCGCAACCCCAGGCCCGCACGGCATCAGGATTCGGAGGACGCCCCAACGATTTTAAGGAATTGGGTCGTGACAGCCACGACGCCGGAGTCGACCACGCACGGTTGAGACTCCACCATCTCTACACAACCGCCATCGCCACTTTCATCCTCGCCGGAACCGAGCAGCGGCCACCCGCTGCTCCCCTTCGAGCCACTGCCACGACCACCCCCGACTCCCCACGTCCTCCGACGAGCCGCTGCCAACCGTTGCACCGCCTCCCCCCTTCACTATCACCTCGGCCACCCAGGCCAATACCACCAGCACCACCCGAGCCTCCTCCTTCTTCTACCACTGCCTCCACCCCCTCGACCTCCTCTCTTCGCCTGAACCACCGTAACCCCCACCGTTCTCTCCTCCGGCGTGCACCTCTTCACCCTGAACCACCACCTCTCCCTAATCTATACCTCGCCGGACCTCCCAGAACACTGGACGCCGGCAGACTTCGACCTCCATCAGACCCCTTCATCATCATCATCATTATCATCATCACCACCTCATCATCATCATCAACCTATCATGATCATCAATCATCAATACAATCACCATCATCCACATCATCGTCCTTGTCATCACCATCGTCTACATCATCATCCTCGTCATCACCATCATGTAATCCTTATCATGATCATCACCATCATCTTTACCATGAGCATCACCATCATCATCATCGCCGTAGTCGTAATCATCGTCAACCTCATCGTCGTCATCGTCTCCATGCACGTACCTTGAGGTACAAATGTGTTTTCCCCTTTCATATTTGTATGTATGTGTATGTGTATATATTTAGGTATCCTATTAGTATATGTTAATGTATATAATTGGTATATAAACGTATAATATATGTATTCCCTAGTATATAGTTAATATAAATATATGGTATAAATTTAATTAGTGCACACACACACACACACACACACACACACACATATATATATATATATTTGATTGGTGTACAAATATGTAATAAGTATTAATGATATATGCTAGATAATAATAGGTAGAATTATAAATGTACTAGGTGACCCGAGCGTTATTACGGATATCCGTATTTACCATTGACCATGTGACTTGTTAGCAGACTGCCATTATGTACACTGACGTACTAGCAAGCCTCGTATCATTTTGACTGTCTGTTTTGCACAGCAATTACAGACACGACACCCATGTAACTAGATGCACACTTGACCCTAGTTGACCAGTGTCATACTTAGCTATGCCCTGAGTTTAATATATTTATGGTTGTGCAATAGCTAATGTGCAATGGCTGAGTTTAATGTAGTTATTGGTACTTCATAGCTTCCTTGCCAAGCAAGTATAACTTGCTTTGTTGTACTGTTTAAATTCCGTTATTAGTTGCATGTTTATTAATTTAATATTATATAACTGTACGCCTCCGAGAGAGACTCGGGTCCAGTCAACGAATGCGTTGATGTTAGGACTTGTGTCTGACCTAGTATCTAGTGGACCCACCTAAAGTTTTGGAGTTATCGGTATGACTTCCCAGGCCTTGACATATTTCTTACACGTATTATGAGTCTCATGTAGGGCACGGACTCGCGTATCCGGCTGGCCACCTGTACGTGTAGGTCTTGCGACGGATAGGGTATAACTGTTAATAGTGATGCATGTTAGAAGACCTAGCAGTTATTAGCAGTCGGAGCATAGACTATTATAGTACGGTAGTCCAATCCTTATCCTTGTTTGGTTGTAAGGTTGGGCTATTGTTCTAACGATAGGCTATGAGCCAGAGTTACGACGCCGATACTTGCACTCCGTCTCGGTGTAGTAGCTAAAGCATGTTGTGGATACAACATGCATAGATCATTGGGCGGAGAGGACAACTATTAGACGTTTGGGACACCCACCTCCTTTATACAGATACCGCGTTCTTCTGAGCGATATGAACGTATATATATTTTGCAGATACCACGTTCCTTAGAGTGTTGGACGTTACTTGGTAATTTTACAGATGTCTCATTCTCCGGAATAATGGATGTTACAGATACCACACTCTAGAGAACATTGGACGTTATGCCCGCGCCTACCCAAACGTACCAAAGTTGTCCTCAAATTGCATTCACTTAGATGGTTAGCGCACCCCTTTATTTATTCAATATTTACTTTATGGCATGCTTCTATGTATCTTGTTATGTTCCTCTGAGGACCTGGTTCCTTTCCAGGTGTAGATGTTCATAAGTATTCGCAGGAGCGCAGATTCGGACTGGTTGCTTATATTTGAGGAGGTCTTCCCTTCGAGCCTCGCGATTATTGGTGATGTACTTATGATATGTTTGCTTTTATATTCTAGTTCGGTAGTGGATTTATTTCCATCTGACTATCATCTTTAGATACTTCATATTAAGATCTAGTTATATATATTGGTTATTTATTTAATTATGATTTTCTGTGGATGAGATCTAGATTATGCCCTGTGACTTGTGACTTGTATATATACCACTGGTGAGTTATTATTCATATTATAACGTACGTATGCGTTATGGTTTCTATATATTGGAGTGCCATAACCATGCGGCTAGCATGCTTACGTGTCCTAGTCCTACGTATTTTGGGACAGGGGCGTGACATAATTTTAGTGGTGGCCCACGCAGGTCGAGAGCATATTGTCTCGATTACGTTACTGTACTGAGCAAGCCTGCACCTAGGAATAAAGTATAGGATCTCATCCATAATTGACTATGACTCGTATTTCTTCTAATCTGTTCTATTTGAATAATTGCATCCTGCTTGATTCATGTGCTTCCCTAATAGTTTCTTGAGTATAGGCTTCTCCTAGAATATAGAAGTCCATGTTGTTAGATAATAATTAGGGTAAACTTTCTATTAAGAGTACAACTAGGATAATGACACATCACTGAGTTAGAATACTTAATGAACCCTAGCATTCCTTACTACCTAATGAACCCTAGCAACCCTTACCTGTAGAATGATTGACTATTATTCCTCGATAATTAGGGATGACTTGAGAGTAGTATAGACACCACTAGAGTGAGTTATAAATTTAACCATATTGTTTGACCCTAGCATTGAGGGACCAATAGAAATCCAAGGTTGAATATTAGGACCAAAACTTAACTTTTATAGTGAGATAGTATTATAGAACTATAAATTTAGGTTCTTATCATGATACTAGCAGACAGTACATTTGGAAGCCAAGAGGAACGAATATAATATTTTCCTCGATCAAACCTCGAGCACAGATATTAGCATACCACCTTCCCCATAGGAAACCATGATATTATCTAGAGTCCTGCTATTTTAAATTCATATATTATTCTTTTGAAAACTTAGCGCTCGCCATTTGTGCGACGACTGATTATGCTTTTCCCTTCTTTTCTTTCAACTCGTGCCACCTGACACTTCTGATTGTAGACGGAGTGATTCCTTGTATGTTATGATATATAGCTTGCTAGGATTATATTTGTAATCTTGAACTTTGAATTTTTTGCTTGGTAGTTAGAGCATGATAGTTTTGAGTTATTCTTGTAGATTGTGACTTGATGATTATCCTTTAGTTTTGAATCACGTAATTTGTACCCCCACCTCGATACGAGTTATATTCCATTTTTCCCTTGAAGGCCAGTAACTCTTCCATTCTTACTATTGACACTTGTTCTATAGTCACTATGATTAAGACTTAAGATGACCATTATCTATATAATACAATAGGATACCCTAACAGATACCAAGATCTTTCCTCGTATAGACCAATAAGAGTTTCTGCTTTAATTATAAGTGCAAAGTTATTTCGTAGAATCTCCTTTAAAGCAGTTACAATATTAGTTTAATTATTTTTAGTTGGGTAGTATGCCTCACAACCTAGTATCGTAAAGCCCTTTTTGACTAATTAATGTAGTATAATTAAATGACATTAACTGTAGACTTGCATAAGAAGATAATGTTTATTCAGACTATAGAACTTAGAGGCCCATACCCCTATTTGGTCGACTAGCGACTTAGACAAGGAGTTTGTATGACAACTGTAGAGTTTGTAGAGTCTTATCTCCTTGGTAACTTGAATTATTATGTACCTTCTTTCATCATGATCTAGCGCATTTATATTTTATGTACCACCTTGACTTATGTTGCTATATTATAGCCTAGTTTTGCAAGCTTATTCTTTATCGAGCTTGTTCATGACATATGTATTATTGGAGTGCTACACTAATACATTTCAGAATTAGTGTATTACGGTCTGATCAACCATTGTGCGCTTGGTTTGCCCTTTGCATAACAACTTTACGTGGATTGATGATATATAGTGATTAGCAGACGAATGTACTTGCCCTCTAGATATATGTGAGCATATCGTATCAGTTACATAACTGTACTGATACGGGCATGTGAATAGAAATTACCAAAATAGGATTTTAATCCATAACTGCCTTGATAATTCCTATTCGAATTTTTTAACCACCTTGATCCCCATACTTCTAAATCTATTACCTCCCCCTTGAACTCTTTATTATTGTTTCCGTCTTCCCTTATTTCGGAAAGATGAAACCTCGTGCTTGGCATAAGTTTGATACACTGATAGTACTAGATATACCCATATGCTAATCACATGGCTTGGTGACTCCCTTTTATAATTGATAAGAGCATATCATATATGATATAATTTGGGTGTTAAAACCTTGAGGATTGAATAGCACGATTAAATAATTTGAGGAATATTTCCCTTAAATGTATAGCCTTATGTGATAGATGGATAAATTCTAAGTTGGGTAGAAGTTGTATTGTTAACTTGAGAGGAATTTCTTTTAGATTGTGATCAAGCAAGATTAGATTGAGAGGTTCAAGTCATTTTAATTTTAAGAATTCTAGAAGAATGATTAAGATGATGATGATTTAATGAATTTTAAAAACCTTGATATGGCAAACCAAATATTTATAATTTTAGCAGGATTTAAATTTTTAGTATTGAAGGTTGAATCATCGATTTAAATATTGAGGAAAATAAATAGAACTCTAAAAATGAACATGGTCGGATTGGATTCCAAATTTGAAGATTGAATTAAAAAGAAAATTTTATTGTTGGATTACCTATTTGAAATATTGAGGATGTAAATTAAAAGTAAAATTTGAAGAGTACGGAATTCACAAGTTAAAAATAGAAGTAAAATGTGATTAGAATTATTTTCTAAAGGAGATTATGATAGTTGAAGATCGTGATATAAAAATTGATGTGGGTGAATTAAATATTGAAGATGTTATATGGATTCAATTTAAATTTGGATGTTGATGATTTAAAAAAGTAAAAAGAGATTACAACAGGTTGAATTTTGAATTGAACAGTGATTATCTTAATTTTGAAGTAATTGTGATGGATTTGATTAAAAATTAATTTATCGCAAAGAGATTGCGATTGTCTTGCCTTATGTACGTGAAGGAATAACAGACTATACCTTATTTTGAGGACGAAATTATTTTAAGTTGGGTAGATTGTAAACTCTCTCACCCAAAATTAGGCCTACTTGGCTTAGATAGAGAAATTAGGGCTAATTAGAATCCAATTAGAAAGAGAACACTGTATTTTATTTAATTATACAATGTTTATATCACATAGTGCGCCTTACCGTTGCTTCGATAATTGGAGCACTACGCTAGCCACTGCTTTCCTACAAACTTTACACCCTTGTCCTAGATATGCCCGACTGTTATTCTGACCATTGTGTGACTTACAATTATGCTCTCTTGTGCTACATTTTAGTCGCATAATATTCATCACAGACATTTATATTTAATTCTAAATAATCCTCACTTTGTATCCTTGTGCGTTTTAATCAAAATTAGAGACACAATCTTAACCCGTTTCGTACAACCTAATTTATGATAATATTCTACTCTGAGCCCTCTATATCCATGATACTTCTGTCCCACTTAATTTCAGTCCCTTGTACTTCTAATTAATTATAAAACACCTTACACATTAATTTTAATTAATTTAATCCAATTTCCATCTTTGTGTAATTTTCTAATTGTTGGGCGCTTTTTATGCAAAAGTGCAGTGAGGTGTCTACACCATTGGACAATACATGAAGAAATCCAACTTTTCCCTTCATAGGAATTTTTTCATAATTTTCGGAATGTGCAACGCGCAACATCGGCCCTCATTTAATCCTAGCTATTGCATTTAAACAATGTAATTTACAGCCCTCCCAAACATCCCAATGTGAGCCAAAGCCCACTCCAAAGAGATATTGACTAATCCCACCTATGTAGGTCAAACCCAAACCTAAAATTTACATATATATATATATATATCACATATTCCTTTACTTTCCCAAAACCCACAACCAACCTATACCTAGCCAACTCACCCGACCCTCCCCTTCACCCTTATTGTTCATCCTCCTCCTTCAACCGTCTGACGGCCCCGCCGGCCGGAGCATCCCCCAACCGCCGCCGGAGTCCTCGCCATGACGCCAGAGTCGACCCCGCACAGCTGAGACTCCACCATCTCTACACAACCGCCATCGCCACCTTCATCCTTGCCGGAACCGAGCAGCGGCCACCCGCTGCTCCCCCTCGAGCTACTGCCACGACCACCCCCGACTCCCCACGTCCTATGGTGAGCCGCTACCAACCGTTGCACCGCCTCCCCCCTTCACTATCACCTCGGCCACCCAGGCCAACACCACCAATACCACCCCTTCTTCCACCACTGCCTCCACCCCCTCGACCTTCTCTCCTCACCTGAACCCCCGTAACCCCCACCGTTCTCTCCCCCGACATGCACCTCTTCACCCTGAACCACCACATCTTCCTGATCTACACCTCACCGGACCTCCCAGATCGCCAGACGCCGGCAGACTTCGACCTCTATCAGACCCCTTCAATATCATCATCATTATCATCATCACCACCTCATCATCATCATCAACATATCATCATCATCAATCATCAACATAATCACCATCATCCACATCATCGTCCTTGTCATTACCATCGTCCACATCATCATCCTCGTCATCACCATCATGTAATCCTCATCATGATCATCACCATCATCTTTACCATGAGCATCACCATCATCATCGTCGCCGTAGTCGTAATCGTCGTCATCGTCGTCAACCTCATCGTCGTCATCGTCTCCGTGCACGTACCCCGAGGTACAAATGTATTTCCCCCTTTCATATTTGTATGTGTGTATATGTGTATATATTTAGGTATCCTATTAGTATATGTTAATGTATATAATTGGTATATAAACGCATAGTATATGTATTCCCTAGTATATGGTTAATATAAATATATGGTATAAATTCAATTAGTGTACAAACACATATATATATTGTATATATATTTGATTAGTGTACATATATATTATAAGTATTAATGATATATGCTAGATAATAATAGGTAGAATTATAAATATACTAGGTGACCCGAGCGTAATTACGGATATCCCGTATTTACCATTGACCATGTGACTTGTTAGCAGACTGCCATTATGTACACTGACGTACTGGCAAGCCCCGTATCATTTTGACTGTCTGTTTTGCACAGCAATTACAGACGCGACACCCGTACAACTAGACGCATACTTGACCCTAGTTGACCAGTGTCATACCTAGCTATGCCCTGAGTTTAATGTATTTATGGTTGTGCAATGGCTAATGTTGTATTGTATTATATTATATATATATAGGACATATCTGATTGTTCTGCGCAACTTCAGGAACAGGTTATTGGTACTTCGCAGCTTCCTTGCCAGGCAAGTATACCTTGCCTTGTTGTACTATTTAAATTCTGTTATTAGTTGCATGTTTATTAATTCAATATTATAAAACTGTGCGCGTCTGAGAGAGACTCGGGTGCAGTCAATGAATGCGTTGACGTTAGGACTTGTGTCTGACCTAGAGTCTAGTGGACCCACCTAAAGTTTTGGAGTTATCGGTATGACTCCCAAGGCCTTGACAAATTTCTTACACGTATTGTGAGTCTCATGTAGGGTACGGACTCGCGTATCCGGCTGGTCACCTGTACGTGTAGGTTGTGCGACAGATAGGGTATAACTACTAATAGTGATGCATGTTAGAAGACCTAAAAGTTATTAGCAGTCGGAGCATAGACTATTGTAGTACGGTAGTCCAATCCTTGTCCTTGTTTGGTAGTAAGGTTGGGCTATTATTCTAACGATAGACTATGAGCCAGTGTTACGACGCCGATACTTGCACTCCGTCTCGGCGTAGTAGCTAAAGCATGTTGTGGATACAACATGCATAGATCATTTGGCGGAGAGGACAACTAGTAGGTGTATGGGACACCCACCTCCTTTATACAGATACCACGTTCTTCAAAGCGATATGGACGTATATATATTTTGCAGATACCACGTTCCTTAGAGTGTTGGACGTTACTTGGTGATTTTACAGATACCTCATTCTCCGGAATGATGGACGTTACAGATACCACATTCTAGAGAACGTTGGACGTTATGCCTACGCCTACCCATACGTACCAAAGTTGTCCTCAAATTGTATTCACTTAGATGGTTAGCGCACCCCACTATTTATTCAGTATTTACTTTATGGCATGCTTCTATGTATCTTGTTATGTTCCTCTGAGGACCTGGTTCTTTGCCAGGTGTAGATGTTTATGAGTATTCGCAGGAGTGCAGATCCGGACTGGTTGCTTATATTTGAGGAGGTATTCCCTTCGAGCCTCACGATTATTTGTGATGTACTTATGATATGTTTGCTTTTATATTCTAGTTCGGCAGTTGATTTGTTTTCATCCGACTGTCATCTTTAGATACTTCATATTGAGATCTAGTTATATATATTGGTTATTTATTTAATTATGATTTTCTATGAATGAGATCTAGATTATCCCCTGTGACTTGTGACTTGTATATATACCACTGGTGAGTTAGTATTCATATTACAGCGTACGTATGCGTTATGGTTTTCAAATATTGGAGTGTCATAACCATGCGGCTGGCATGCTTACGTGTCATAGTCCTACGTATTTTGGGACTGGGGCGTGACAACATATCTTTGTCAAAATAGTACATTCTACAGTCAAAATATAGTACATTTTACAGGCAAAATATTTTATTTTCAATCATCTTCAGAAAATTTATCTTGTTCCCCTTCCTCGTCTCCTGATAAGCTATTTCGTCAACGTCAAAGATATTTCTAGCTTTAGTCTTGCATACTGCCCACCAATCTGACCTCGCTGTCCTCCGTCTAGGATAAGTTATAAAGTACACGAAATGAGCCTGACTTGATAGGACAATGGTTCGTAGCCTTGATATCTACGCTTGTAATTTATATCCACATGACCATGCTTGTCAATTTTCCAACCTTGATCTTGAATCGGATCGAACCATTCACACTTGAATAGCACAATCTTAGCAGGTTCTATGCCATAGTTATATGTCAACTCCACAATTACTCGTAAGATGCCAAAGAAATCATTGCCTGGATCGACGTCTTTGTAGTTCGAAGATTTGATACACAAACAATTATTTTTCGTAGAATCAAGATCCAGAAAGTTGTCTCTGATTGGAGCATTTGTTGACTTAGAACTAAACCCATTCACACAGAAACTTGGCCATATTTTGACGGCAGTAATTAGTACATTGGCTAGAGTTCTAATAGATTCAGTCTCGGGTGTTATTAGACGATCGACCTAAATACCAAAGTAGCGATAGTAAGTTATTTATTGTGCAAGTGCATACAGAAAAAGTAATTACCAAGCTCCTTACATATGCGCTCAACCAAGAAGAAAAATGGTGTCGAATTCCTTGTTCTACTTTTTCGTCTGTTATGTAGGGTCTAACCGACCTCAGCTCATCATTATATGTGCTAAAAATAACGAAGCAACCGCTGATTAGTAGCATAATAGTAGCTTATACTATTACATTGAGATGACATAAACGTGGACGTATTAATTACTTATCCCTCTAGATTCTCTACTTCATCCTCATCGTAATTGAGTAATATATACAACTGAGCAGCCCTTAGCTCGTCGTCATTCAAATATCTCTTCTTTATTTTTCCCGAAGGCTTTTCGGACGCATTGAATACTTTAAGTATTGCATCATTAGATTCCTGATATCCGTTGTCGTTTCTCGGAGCTCTCGTTCTATTAGTAGCAACATGAGGTTTGAAATACGTCGAGCAAAAGTTTGTAATCTCCTCGAGAACATAAGCTTCACAAATAGAGCCCTCAACCCGTGCCTTATTTTTCACCTTTATCTTTAGGTGATTCAGTTGCCGCTCGAAGGGGTACATCCACCGATAACCGACAGGACCACCAACACGTGCCTCATAGAAAAAATGAATTAGAAAATACTCCATAGAGTCAAAGAATCCAAGAGAAAACACCTTCTCGAGCTTGCATAGTGTTACCGCAATGTCCTTCTCTTGCTTTTCTAGACGATCAACGAGCAACTTAGTAGAACAAAGATCTCTGAAGAATATGCTGAGCTCTATCAATGGATCACAAACGACCTGCGGTAAGAATTCTCAAAATACAATCGAAATTAACCTCTCCATGAATACGTGACAATCGTGGCTCTTCATTCCTGCTAGTTTGTTCTCTTTGAGGTCGACGCATCATCTCAAGTTTGACACGTACCCGTCTGAAAATTTTAGACCCTGAATCCACCTATAAAGTCTCCCTTTATCCTGCTTCTCTAGTAAGAAAACTGACTTAGGCTGCTTTAACTTTCCATTCCCCTCTTCTATCAAATGCAACGCAGGACGTCTACATATTTCTTCTAAGTCCAACCTGGCCTTCGGATTGTCTTTTATCTTCCCCTTTACCTCTATTACAGTATTAATTATGTTATCAAACACAATCTTTTTGATATGCATGACATCAAGGTAATGTCTGATCAGATTGTTGCTCCAATATGGCATATCCCATAATATACTCCTCTTCGTCCAGTTATGGGTGCGACCAAATCCGTCACACTTGTACCCCTTAGCAGGCTCTTCGATAGCACTTGGCAAATCATTCACCTTTTCCCATATTGTGTATCCGGGCCACCTTGGCGGTGGATTAGCCTTTTCCACAACGCCCGTACGAAAATCATTCATGTTCCTCCGGTACGGATGATCATTCGGCAGAAATTATCGATGATAATCGAAGAAGCACGGTTTGCCTTCGTGTTTCAAACGGAAAGCCTTAGTACGGTCCATGCAATATGGACATGAGAGACGACCATGAGTGCTCCATCCTGATAACATTCCATTGGCCAAAAAGTCGTTGATGGTCCACATAAGTGTTGCCCTCATCTAAAAATTCTGCTTTTTGGAAACATCGTATGTGTTGGCACCTACTTTCCACAGCTGATTTAACTCATCTATCAAAGGCTGTAAATATACATCGATGTTCCTCTTCGGATTGTTCAGACCCGGTATAATAACGGTTAGGAACATATACGGAGTCTTCATGCACATCCAAGGCGGTAGATTGTACGGAGTGACGATCACAGGCCAACACGAATACTAGGAGCCCGAAAGTTCGAATGGGGTAAAACCGTCGAAGGAGAGCCCCAATATGACATTATGCGAATCCAAAGCAAAATATGGATACTCTCGATCAAAGTGCTTCCATGCTTCTCCATCGGATGTATGATCCAATACTCCTTCGATCTATTTTCGTCTGTGCTAACTCATGTTTTCTGCAGTCTCCTTCACCATAAACAACCTCTGCAACCGAGGCGTCAAAGGCAAGTAGTGCATCGAATCAGTAGGCTTCTTTGCATCGACAGACTTTTCTCTTCCAGTAGCCTTGTAGCGATCAATACCACAGAATCTGCAGGCATCTTCATCCTTGTCATCTTTGTAGTACAACATGCACCCGTTGCGATATGCATCTATTTTCTCGTATCCCATCCAGAGCGATCTCACCATCCTCTTAGATCGGTAAAAGTCTTTAGGCAACTTTGCACCCTCTGGTAAGATATCTATAATCAAATCTATCAGTCGGTTATAGCATTCTTGCGATATGTTAAAATCGGACTTGATGCTCAACAATCTTGTAACCACCTCCGACGGTGAATGATCTTCACAACCAGGATATAATGGAGTCCTTGCATTCTCCAACAACTCCATGAACTTCGCAGCATCGGTATTCAGTACCTCCTCAGCTGCATCATGATGGTCTGGATCGAAACTAGGCCCCGTCGCATCAAAAACCATGTTCACCCACCCGTCGTCGTAAGCAGCATGGTCGTGGACACCAATATACGGCTCCACATAAGGCTCGGACTCCGATGCTAAAGACACAAGTTCTCAGTGTGCGGTCCACTGATAGTAATTCAGTATAAAATCTTTCGAGTACAAATGATATATGACTTTCACTTCTGGATAATATTTTAAGTTGTGACATTCCACACAAGGATACTTAATTTTGGTACCGTCCATGTACTGAGGGAACGCCTTAGCGAACTGCAGGAACTGTTGTACACCCTCAATAAATTTATCCCGCATACCGCACATGTCATTAGGATGACGGATGTACATCCACGAATGATAGTAATTCATATCCATTTCTAGATACTTCTGCAAAAATGAATATACATCGTTCAAGTATATACTCATCGTTAAATATAGTATGATTCTCTGGAGGAAGGTAAGAACTGCTCTAACATGATACATAATGCCTTTTGTGACAGTCTATGTCCTATAAATCAAATTACTACAAAGACTTAAGTCATTTTTTTTGTCAAATTTTACACCCGTTGTGATAGTCTATGTCGTATTTGTGTCAGTGTGTGTGTGTCGTATCTGTGTCAGTGTCATGTGCATCTGTGTGTGTGTGTGTGTGTGTGTGTGTGTGAGAGAGAGAGAGAGAGAGAGAGAGAGAGAGAGAGAGAGAGAGATCGAACTAATTTTACTACCTTAACTAACACAAGACTCTAGACATTACCTTAATGAGACACTTAAAAGTCATGACTAGACTAATACACCAAGGCCTCTCTTGACTTACTGTTCCCTGGATTTGATTTTTCCCCCCTGTTGTACTTACTGCTACTTGATCATATGCAGCTGCTGCTGCTACCTAATGCATGAATATTGGCCTACAGGTACTCACTCCTTGCTATCACTGTATTGCTGTTGCAGATCTCCTACCTGCACCTAATCTTGCAGTGCACCATTGTGTGCACTGCCTCACTTGAATGCCTGAGCTCCCTCACACTTCCCAACTGAAAATATTTCCCCACTGAACACACTTTCCCTCCTTGATTACACTCAAGTGTTTCCATGCCCTACACCTGTCTCTGATATAGAGTATCAGTTTTTCCAGGCAACTCTTGTTGCTACTGCATAACATAGGCACTGCACTCACTTGCCACCTGGTACTGCTGTTCTTGAGTGTGTATCAACTGATACCACTGCTCATCATAACCGACCCCCCAAACAAGTCTGATACTCTGTATCAATTCTTTACTGATATATCTAGCTCACAATATAACTCCCTATCAGTTGGACAACTGACACTCTCCCAGTTCTCCATACTGCTGCTACTGTAGTTGCTTACCTGCTCGAGTCCCCTCTCTCACCTTCAACAACTGCTATTACCTTAACCAACACTGTGCACTGTGCACTGCTATCCAACCCGACATTCCCTCCTACACCTTGTTGCTCACATACTTCCTTTCTTGCAACAATTTAACACATCACACACACACCCACACCCACCACATGGACTGAACTCACATGCACATGGCTAATTGCCAACACACAACACTAACTTATGACAGTGGTGCACAAGTATATGCACCTACTTCCTTACTTATATCACTGTATATATATAACCTCATCAGTGCACATATTTTATACTGGCACTTAAACATCTGTTGTTGTTGCATTTGTTGCAACTGCTACTAAGGACATGGACCACCAACCTTGCAGCTACTGTTGCTATCTAGTTTCCCCTACACACTCCAAACTGGCCTGCTGTCACTCCACTTAACTCATGTGCACTACCAACTCCCCATCATCTATTCATACTCCTTACCACGACCACTAGAACACAACACACTCGATTTTATAACACAGTCCAATCACCACTTCATAACAGTGCTCATGCACTTTTCTGGCACTCCTACATCCCACATTCACACATATATCAAATGCACCTATGTATACACATTACAACTAAGGAAATTCCCTTCGTCAATATAGGTATATCACACACACACAATACCAAAGTCAATCTATCAAACACCTTTAGTGCCACACTACACACACAGGTACTAAAACTTGTGTATAACATCTCTCCTCCATTCTTATTGCAGTCACTACTACACCCACACACAAACCACACACATAAATAAGACACACACATCAACTATATAAATATATTTATATGATAGAAATGGAGAATCATTGAAGAATATTTTTGTGTGTATGAAATTTCTATGTAGAAACTCTGCCAACTATAGAAATTTTGGGTTAGGGTTAGTGTCATGTGGTGTCTGTCACGTGTGTGTGTGTCGTGTCTGTGTCAGTGTCTGTCACATGTGTGTTATGTGTCTGTGTCAGTGTCATACTGTGTCCTGTGAGAGAGAAAGAGAGAGAGTTAGGGTTTACCTAGAGGTGGAGGAGGAGGGGGACGCCAGAGTAGGCCGCTGTGGAGGACGCCTGAGTGTGCAGTTCGTCGAAGGGGGGCAAAGAGGGGGAGTTTTGAAAAATTAGGGGAAGATTTCGACAGAAGGGGGGAATCGAAATCTATATTAAAATTTTAGCGACATTTAGCGACGTCAACTTATGACGTCACTAATAAAAATAATTTGCGACGTTATAGACGCCCCTAAATATCTAAAAGACTAACGTCGCTAAATACGTCACTAAACGTCGCTAAATCATAAAACTCAACGACGTTTAGCAACCTTAAACTTATAACGACTATTCTTTTAAAAACTGAATTATAGTCGCAAAACGTCGCTATATGTCACCAAACAGCGACTTATAGCGACGTTTGTCTTTGGAGTCGCTGAAATCTTTAATATTAGCGACGTTTTACTTTGGCATCGCTAAAAACGTCGCTAATCCCGCAATTTTTAGTAGTGGATAGTTACCCAAACAACGTTCTACCGCCGATGCTGCGGCGTAGGCTGGACGTTGTTCACTACTAGCGTCCCTACACTGGGTGCGGGTCATGACAGTACGACCCATGATTATGGTCAAGCTAGGATTTTGTGTCGTAGTTTGGTCCATATTCCATCATAACATAATGACCCAACTCTCAACCAAACAAGGACATAAATTAAACACCACACTATGACAATACATGTCCTTAAGCTACTAGCAGAGTTATAATCACAACCAAGTCAGGTTAGAACGACCAAACAATGTTACGGCTTGTTATATGGAGTCTGGGGTTATCCCAGATATAATAATAATAATAATAATAATAATAATAATAATAATAACAATAATAATAATAATAAAAATAATAATAATAATAAGCATCCTCAGATCGTGCCATGTCGAGCAGGGTTAACCGAGCCAATATTATACAAGCAAAAAATTATGATCGCACCAATCCTCCGTAGGGCTACTACGCTATAAATCAATAACCGTTCCAACCTTTCTATAGGGAAAATGTTGGATCGGTTTAAATATAACCTATCAATTGGTCACATGAATTACATTTTTTATCAAGTCAGGAGACATAATTAATTTTAAATTTAATATCTCATATAATCGAGTTATGGTCATGAAGGCCTTATTAATTCCTCAAGTTTTAGGACATAGATCATCAATCATGGTAAAGCTCAACTAATCTAGAATAGGCATTAAGGGCACAATAGGACCTATGCATGCACAATCAATCGCAAGAAGTCCTGGGTCGGCGCACTTAGTAAGTGCCAAATAGGCTAGTTAGAAATAGTGGTGCACAAAATGCGCAAGCAGGAAACTATATGGCGCACAAACCTATATCACTAATTACAGAAGTCATGGCGTAGAAGTCTATAACATGGCGCACAAAATCGTGGATTCTGTGATAGGCGCACTCCACACATGCAAGCAAACTGGCGCACAAAATCTTTAATAGAGGAGCAGAAAGATACGACGCACTATACAAATGCAAAACAACTACAAAACAAAACACGAGTCCCCAGGCGGCGCGACAGTCGAAGGCATGACAATCGAGGGCACAAAAATTGAGGGCCTCGGGAATCGAGACATGCCAAAGTCAAGGATCGCTTATTGAGGTTAAACCGAGCAAGAATGCGCAAAGAGATAAAATGGCGCCGGGTTATTAATCCATCAAAAGTGCGCCAAAGGCCATATATATAAGGACGACGCACTTTTGCTAGTTTAATGCACAACGTGATAATTTGTGCGCCGACCTGTAAAAGTGAGCCAACTAATAGAAAGTTGATAAAAGTGCGCTAAAAGTGTGGTGCAATTTTGCTTGGTTCGTTCGTTAGTACATCAATTGTGCGCTAGAGGCTGAAGTATTCAAAAGTGTGTCAAGAGAATTTTTCCAAGAATTCATTCCCTTGATATAGTTTTGTAAGGAATTGGCAGTACTCTTAAAGTACGCATGAGTTTTGGACTATGGGTCACACTCAACATGCGTCCTTGGACTGCGGGTCACACTCAACATGCGCCCATGATGCAAATTCTCCTGTATACTTCTTGTCACTGTTCTTCTTCTCCAACTGACCCACCATTCAGAGCTCAAGCTCGAGACTATGACAGTGCTCCATTCCTCAAGCAACAAGAACCAAAAAAAAAAAAAAAAATCCAAGCTCAAAATCAGGAAATAACATCTTTTGAAAATATCTCATTTTTTTGGGGAATCATTTCCTAGAAAAATATACTCTTGAAAAGCCTCATAATAAAATCAAGATATAAACTATTAACCACATCAAATCTGAAAACTCCAAGAACTACCTATAATCAGAACATTACTAGAAACTAATTACAACAAACAAATACTAAAAATCCGATCGTGTTTCTTAATATTTGCAAGATGTACTCGCCTATGAAGAAAACTAGTAGAAAAATAAGAAAAATGAACAAGTGAGAAGAGAGAGTGAGAACAACTACACTTATGTCATTCTCTCTCTCCCCAAAAAGTAGGCAAGGCTAGACTAACTCATCCATGGCCATCATATACAGTACATTTGAATTATTATTATTATTATTATTTTTTGCTTGAACTTGTGTAGCATATTTGGTAATTTTTGTGTATGTGTGTATGTTTGATTGTAAGTTGTTAAATGATATTTTATTTTAATTTGTTTACTAACCAAATAAGTTGAAAAAGTTCTTTATAAGGACATTTTAAAATAAAATATGAGCAGAAAACCATGATAACAATCCAAACCCAGTCTAGGAGTGACACCTCTCTGGTCTCCTGTGAGCTGAATGGCCAACCCACCCACTGTTTCTTCCCCAGGGTTTTATCTGATCCCTAAACCATCTTTTTGTGCATCATGTTGTCACGTGAAATGGGATAGAAACAGAGCCAGCACACTTACATAGGTTGGTGAAGTAAGGACCCATCAAAAAATTCCCCTGGTTTTGTGAACATTTGTATGAAAAGAAAACCACCACCACCTCCTCTACACAATCTCAAAAAAAATACCTAAATGCAGTTTCTACTAACCTTTTAAAGAAAGAGATTGAGGCCTCCCCATTGAAAAACCAAAACAAGCGACTGGCAACTGAAAACCATCAGCTCACACCATCCCTCAAGTGCTTATAAATGATCCACCTTTCTTTTTTTCTTTCTACCTTATCTCAAAACTCACATCTGCCATTGCCAGCATCTTCCTCAAATTAGGACTGACTGCATTATCACGTTCCTGATTCCACCCATAGTCAATAGTATGGCTTCAGACTCCCTTGATCAACAGATGGCCATGGCAAAGCGCTGCTCTCATGGTATAATTATACCTCTTTCTTTCAAACAGCAGTCGACACTTACCAGAGCTCAATAGTCAGTATTTACACTTCTTGCTCCATTATATATCTTGTTAAATGTTTATTGACAGAGGGAGTCATCGCCGGTGCAAAGGCAGCAGTTGTAGCAAGTGTAGCAGCTGCCATTCCTACGGTGAGCCTGCTGTTTAGTTAATTTCTCAATAATCTTTGAATGGCTGCAGCTCAGAGTACTGACTATGCTCTACTTGTTGTTTGCAAATGTATGTTGTTTCAGTTGGCTAGCGTTAGGATGCTTCCGTGGGCAAGAAGAAACCTTAATCCCACTGCTCAAGCACTCATCATCTCCACAGGTATTAATTAATTTCCTCCTCCTATCATTATTCATCTCTGTCATCTTTCTTGGTTGTAATATATATATATGGTTTGATTAATGTGTTGTCGATCGATCAATTTTGCTTCAGCCGCTGGTGCTGCATACTTCATAGTTGCGGACAAGACGGTGTTGTCTTCAGCTAGGAAGAACTCCTTCAAGAATGCTGCTAACCTCGCCGTCGCCGAGGTGAAACCATGAATCCTGAATACAAACAAACATTGTCAGCTCTCATGAGCGAGAGTATTCTATGTAAATTAGAAGAAATATGACAATAAGAGTTTGGATTTCACTTTTTGTACTTCGTTCCACTCTGGAGTCTAATGATCTTAGCCAATTCTGTGTTGTTTCGTCATATAGTTACTACTTGTGCAAGATATACACAAGATTCCCTCTCCTCACGAAAATTAGACAAACAGCACAAAAAAAGTTGCACATGTCAGAGATGGAGATATAATATTAGTGAAGTATTTGAAGGTCACAGTACAAAATGATGCTGCAGTATGAGTTGGAATCACCATCTGTAAAGCAATCTTCAAGAATTATCTTTTCCTAGTTGCATTAAGTTAAAGATCATTATATTCTAAAAAAACAAATTGATAGTTCAATCTATATTCCTTTGAACCCAATCTATAGTTAAAACAACATATACAATCAGTTTATGAAACATTCAATTATTCTAAAGGAAAAATAAACAATAAGAACACTGTTATAAATCTTTAGCATGAGGTGAACACTAAAAAACACAGCCTGACGTTATCTTGCTCACCGATGAGAGATCATAAATTCAAAGGATTTCAAGATTGGATAATTCGAAGCCTGTCAGCACACCAGTTGAGAAAGGGGGTGAAGCACATGCACCAGTTGAGAAAGGACAAAGTTAACTAGTGGATCCTATGTACTTCAAAAGTCTGATAATTACCGCGAGGTTTGATATTCTTTATGGTGTGTGTTGGGTTGGTTAGTACACTGCAAAAAAAAAAAAAAAAAAAAAAAAACCTGATCAGGTAATTAGGCCTTCATATACATATGTGATAGAGTAAGACTATTTATTTGCACTTCAAAATTGTTCCTACAAATATTTATTTACGTGATATCTGACGTGACGTATTAAATAACTTTATATGATTTCTAACATGACCGCCAATATGACAAATTTTAATCCAAAAATTAATTATCAAATTTTTTAAATATTAATTTTAATTTTAATATTAATTTTAATTTTAATACTAATTCTAATGTTAATTTTAATTTTAACGGTCAAAATTGACATTAAAATTAAAATTAAAATTAAAATTAATGTTAAAATTAATATTAATATTAACACTCAAATTAATAGTGATATTAATGTTAATATTAATATTAACATCAATATTAATAGTAATATTAATATTAACATTAAAATTTTTGGACAATTAATTTTGTGTTAAAATTTGTCATGTTAACTGTCATGTTAGATGTCAAATAATTATATTTAACTGTCAGACTCGTCTCACAGTATCGGTATTCGAATCCAGATACGTAATTTTTTTATTTTTTTATTTTCCATTGTATTTTTTGGTATTCTGGATTTCTTGTTCTTGATAAAATACGTAATAACTTATGCAATGTATTAATTTTAAAAATTAAGAATTTTTTCTCCTAGCCAGTATACTACAGTATATCGCTGGTATATCGTTCGAGATATTTTTCTGTTTACTTTTTCGATATTTTCATGAATAGTATTTTGATATTTTGGTGAATAGTGTTTAGATATTTTCGTCAATAGTGTTGATGTATCCTATTACTCATTGGTTTCTTGGTTCTGACTCACACTATTTTTCAATGGATACTTGGTTTTGTTTTGGATGGTTATGATTGATTTAGATCGTGACGTGGATTGCTGACGTGACAGATCCAGCATTCATGATTAATTCACCACTTATATATATATATATATATATATATATATATATATATATATATATATATATATATATATATATATATATATATTATATATATAAGGGGTTGGTTTTCTGTCTCCTCTCTTCTCTTTCTCTCTCCTCTCTCTTCATTTCCTCTCCACTTTTCTTTGGAGTTTGGAGTTTGGAGCTTGGTCTTGAGGACTAAGAGTGTGGTTTTTGAACCCCTCTTGGTGTTGGAGTAGAAGGTTTTGGCTGGGAGCTCGACTTTAGGTAAGTACATCTTGTCAAAATCTTAAATAATATTATTTTACTGTCATTTTTGTTTTCCTTGGTATTAAATGCTTAGAATTTCCTAAAACTTGTTTTGTTAAATATATTTCTCTCATGATTTTAGTTATGTTCATATTTTCTGAAATTGATTTGAACTAGGTTTTAATTTTCTGTAGATCTTGATATCTCCTTAGTAGACTAAACTCGGTATCAAGAGAGATACTAGAGTTACCATCATGTACCTTAGTTATATGAGCTACATGGGACTCACCTATCTTGTACCCTAGTAGTTTTGAGTTTGGTGGAAATACAGACACGTTTTGGTTTTTCAAAAATTATTTTTTTAGTGTTTCGAGGAATTGATCTATCAAATCTCAAAATTTGTGAAATCTAATTATCCCATGTTGTAGGAAATTTGATTTGATTTAATTTTGCCTTTTAAAACGTCAAATTTTGAGTTAAAACGAATATTTTATTGTCGTTACAAGTTTTCCAAAAATGCTATTTTTTATCGTTGCGGTCCCTGACTAGTATACTGACGCTATACTACAGTATACCGAAAGTATGCCGATTTTTATATATATGTACTCTCTGTCTTTCAGTTAGTATACCGCCGGTATACTACAGTATACCGTCGGTATGTCAATTTTTGTTGTTTTTGTCTGTTTTGCTCTGTTGTCACGCCCAAGAATCAGAATACTGGAGAGCGGGACTGACAAGGCCATCTACGTATACTTAAAGCACACTGATAATCCGCGTATACAGAGAAGTTGTAAGACATGAGGGGTCACTAGTACAAACCAACAATCAAGCCTAGGTCCAACAAACCCTAATGTCTCTATCACAAGAACAACATAAATAATAACAAGATGTAAGATCAACTGCAATATAATAGTAAAGCGTCCCAAACTATATTATACAGATGATCATGATGCTAGTAAACATAAAATAAATAAACTAGCCAGAATTTGAGTCATACATTATCAACCCTAGGATGTCAATCATGATATTGTCCGTAGGCTAATTGATCAAACCAAAACACGAGCTAAACATGTGCTCGGTGGCTAAAGCCAACAAAAGTAGAATATACATCAAAGTGGGAAAGTAAGAAAATTCACTCAAGCGGTCTAGTGCTCCTGGTGGCCACCATCCTCAAAAAAGTACGAAAGATCCTCCGATGCTGCTACTCGATCCGGCCATGCAAAAACAGTGCAGTCAGACCCTCAAATAGTAAGTACTACAAAGAAAACTAATCTAGAAACTTAAACCAACAACACAAGTAGTACAAATACTGAAAGTAAAGAATGAATGTAAATGATCTCAGGATAATAAAGGAAATACTGTAAACCTGCAATGAGACATATCCTGAACTGATAATCTATAGAGTAACAAGTGCAAAAAATAAAAGTGTAATCATGTAAAGCCTAAACTAACCATCATCCATAAATTACGATAAATCATATAAGTATGGCTAGATACTTTAACTAACTAGGGTTGTCACAATCCTAATTACTAAAAATTATAATGCAACGTGATGCTAAAGTTCCTTCTGATCGCATGCCCCTGCAGTCCATCTAGGATATCCATATGCACAAACCAGCACCAGATACTCCTTAAGATACTCCATAATATAAACCACTGGATACTCCACAAAATAGCTGTATGAATAACCGGGACTACATACAATCTAGAAAAATCCCTTGCCATGTACTAAGTGAATCTCTAGTTATTAACCCCTACCAGTTTCTTGTATGAATCCGGGTGTGACATTCCGTATAATCCATCCTAGACATGATACAACAAAACAAGTTCTAATGTACATAAGTTTAATATACATTGCACAAACGGACTCATATAAGCCACGACAACAATCAAGCCACGTGAAACCAAGTGAAGCTAGGTAAAGCCATGTGAAATCAGGTAAAGCCATGTGAAACCAGGTAAAGCCAAGTGAAGCCAAGTAAAGCTATGTGAAACCAGGTAAAGCCATGTACAACCATGTGAAGCCATGTACATCCAAATAAAGCCATGTAAAACCAAGTCAAGCCATGTTCGATGAAGACATGTCGGTACAGTCTAGTACACCATCAGTATACCGGTCTAGAGATAGGAAAAATACAACAAGTTCTGGATTCCAACAAATCGATATATAGTCAGTACACTGTAGTATACCTTTGATATGCCATTCCAAGTAGGCAAGAAATGTTCTGAAAAATAAAGTTCCACAAATCGGTATATCGTCGATATACTGTAGTATACCGTTGGTATGCCGGCCAAGGCAAATATCCTAAAGTTGGTTAATAATGTCGGCAAGGATCGGTCTACCGTCGGTATACTGTAGTGCACCATTGGTATGCCAATAAGGTTCACAGAAAATATCTAGAAATCTAAGTCGGTCGAAATTGGTATACCGTCGGTATACTGTAGTATACTGTCGGTATGTCGGTTTCCAAGGATAAACATGGTTAAGTCAAATCTGATTTTCGGGACCCAAATCAAACCCCCAAAATTATCAGAACCAAGTATAAGAAGAAGTCAAGTATAGGGTAAGTCTCATATCACAATATAGAATAAATCTCATGGTCACAACTCTGGTACCGTATCCGTTATCGAGTTACCAAAAAGGGACAGAACAAGATTCTACAAAAAATTAAAATTAAAACGGTCACTAGGCTAGAAATCACGATATAAACAACTATAGTAAAGCAAGTCTAAGCTAAAAAATAACAACCAAGCTCCAGGAAAGTAAAATGACAGGAAGTAAAAGAAGTTCACGAAATTGGCAAGGTGTACTTGCCTAAAGCGAGCTCCCAGCCTAAACCTTCTAGTCCATCACCATGAAAGGGATCAGAAACCATACTCCAGGTCTCAAGACTAAGCTCCAAGCTCGAGAGAAAATAAAGAAGAGAATAGGAAGAAAGAGAAAGAAAGAAATAAAATAACTCAAGTACTATTTATAGAGAAATATCTCAAAAATATCTCGAAAAGTGAAACAAATATCTACCGGGTAGTATACCATCGGTATGTTGTTGTATACCGCCGGTATACCGGTCAGGTAGTAAAGTTTTAATTTTAAAATTTTTTTAGCTTCCTCGAGAACCAATAAAATACAATAAATAGCACAAAATATGTATCCGTATAAAATACGAATATTGTGAGACGTGTCTTACAATTTATGTTCGTTTTGTCTATTTTTGATTTTTTTTGACATTATTGATTCTATAGCATAATATTATGACATTGTATAGTTATAATGAGTTCATATACCCTATGTACTTGACACGATCATATATTCTTTATTGATACCACGTCTTTAAATACTATCACTTATTGTCATCTATTGTCACTTATTGCCCTTACATTGTTTCACCCCTAGATAATGACTCGTAGTAGTGCACTCATGTCCATGTATTGGTTTATGTGTTATCCCTTGATAGTGACTCATCATAGTGCACTCATGACTTCTTATTTCTTGTTGTAACTACCTAAAATTAGGAGTAGATATAGTTTAGTAATTTTACATGTTACTAATTATATTGTATCATATTATATTAGTGCTTAGAATTTATGTGTTGCTAATATTTGTTGGAGTTAGTTATTATACTAGTTAATTAGAATTAATTATTGTTAGTCATGCATGGTTTGAATATTCTGTTTGATTAGCTAGATATTATTTTTAATTTATTAGATTCCACCCAAAATTAATTAGGTTCTACCCAATGACATATAATTAGAGAATAGAGAAAAAAAACTTAACTTTGTAGCATCACCCAATAATACTATAAGAGGCATGCTCTAATTAGTGTTCTAATCCATCCATTCACTTCTTTAGCCTAATTCTTTCCAAAATTCTTTCTTCCCCAATTTAACCAAATTCCTACAAATTTCTATTCAAATCCACTCATTCCCTATTCATTACCATTCCCATAGAGGCCTAGAAGCTGTAGTGTCCCGCTCCGCGATGGAACTATGTACAAGAGATATCGCTTTGTTGGCTCGAGCGGAAGCCTTCTCGAATATTTTTCTGATCGAAACACAAGACGATTGATCTAGGTGAGTGGACATAACTTTATTCTCTGATTCTTGCACGCCTTAGTAATAAATCTGAGTTTTTATAATACTTGTTGCTAAGTAGAGAATGTTCGCATGAGAATAATAGAACGAGAATCTGTATGCTTAACTAGAGAACTTTTAATGCTTGTTATTGAAAAGAACCTTGCCCTGCTAAGTAAAAGAATAGAATATTGTACGCTAAGTTACACGGATACAACTATCAAACGAACCATTGCCATGTTAATAAGATGTCATAACTTTTCCATTCTTATATGCTAAAGTTAGAATGAACCCCTGTCAAGCTAAGGAGTAGAGTATAAAATTTTGCTTGAACATGCTCTGTTTTATTTCTATGGAAGATAGAATTACATGCCTAGAATAAAAGAGATTGAAATTGCATGCTAGGTTTATAGAATCATTATCGTGCTCGCTTATAATATATTTCACTTGCATGTTTCCTTATATCGAACTTCTAAAGATAGAATTGTATGAATAACTCGTACTGTGTGCTATTGAACCTATCGATCGATTAACAAGAAAACTTGTGCACAGTGATATAAGAGGATTAATGGTTACGTGTCCTGTACATCAATATAGACCGATTAAAAGAAGAGTTAATATAGAAGAGTCTGCTTGATTATTGCCTGCTTGTATTGTATGTTATATTATAGAAGTGCATTCATGCATTGGTCTGGACAAACTTGTGCACAAGGACGTAACCTCTCGATCGATTCCTGGGGCACTAGGAATCGTTCGACCAAAAAGAGGACATAACACCTTGAGGCTTGAAGAACTCGTGATTAAGGAAGGGTGTCAGTCTATTAGTGAGATGGGCTTGAACGTCCCAACTGCTAAACATGGGTTTCCATGGACCATCATATAGTTAGGTCGCATACTAGGATAGCCTTCTTACATACCTAACTGTTTGATGGAGAGACAAACATGAAATAACACTTATATATTTATCTAAATTGCTGCTAACTTGTATGTCTGTTGCAGGGATAACCGTTCGATGAAGGGTAAGAATCATTAAATAAGTGATATATTGATTTCTGATTATGCTTGAATTGTGTACTGCCCCTAGACTTGCATGTTTCACTTGATTACGCTGCTCCCCTCTTGAATAAGATGAATAGTCCACTAGATCACTGCATGCTATTGTTCCTAAAGAAATCGAATATGTCTTACGATACATGCTGCTTACTGCATGATAGAACACTACCTCTATTGTATGCTTAAATGTATTGATTATGCAAACTATTTTCAAAGATATATTTTTGAAAGAAAGTAATCTGACTTGATCCTGTACTGCATTAAATAAACCTAGATAAAGTAGCAAGATCACAGGTAATGTAATATTTTATCACATGCTTACTTAGTATTGGTTTTAGAGAGTGTTGCTTCTGTTCGTTGCTTTTATACTCACCAGTACTTTTCCCAAAGTGCTGACCCCCTACTAATTCTTATCGCATGTGTTGGATCGTCCAAAGTAGCGATAACATATCCTTATCCTTAGGAGCCAAAAATTTAGAGTCAATACCTTAAGACGTATCGAGATATTTTTAGTTGTTTTGTATAAAGGGATGTAATGTATGGAATAATGTCATTGTAAATAAGAGAGAGCTTGAGAGATTTGTAATCTCGGCCAAGCGCCACTTGTAACACTTCTGAATATTAATAAAGAGCTTGTTTTCTTATGCCAATATGTTCTTTACTTTTCTGCTATGTTGTGCCGCTTCTTCTTACCTATGAATAACTTACTTGTCCTTGTTCAAAGTCTTGGCCTTGTACAAGTCCATCTTAGGCCCGCACGGCACCACGCCCATGCCAGGATGATCGGATCCGCAAGAAGCTAACCGAGGACGATCGTCCCCTTACAGAATCGGGGTATGACAGAAGGTTGGATTGCAAAGAGGACCATTGGAACGGAGCTAACTAGAAGATTGTGTTTATTTCACTCATTGTGTCCATTTGGAGAAGTTTTATTGGGATCCAACTCCCAATAGGTATAAAATCCCTTTTCCCAATCAATTTTAATGTTAGAATACTCATTTGAGTTTCTAGGAGCCTACCCATTTCCATAACCAACCCATTAGGCAAAGAATTAGATGGTATTGTCCCTTAATCTATGAGATCGTCATATTATTATGTCCATTTTAGTGGAGTTACGAATTTGTGACCACAAAGTATTTGTCATATGTTCTAATAAGATTATTGGTGTCTAATTGAGTTTGTGGTTGTGTCCGCATGTCCATAATTGGATTCGTAGAAGTCGTACCATGAAACGTCGTGATACATATGGCTAGGATTATTGTTCTCCTTGTTTTGATGTCTCATTAGTGTCATGTACTCAAAATTATGTGTAATATATATATATATATATATATATATATATATATATATATATATATATATATATATATGTATGAGGTTTATTATGTTAGGAAGTGGTATCAAGGTGATTTGGTGGTGTACCATGGTGTTTGTAGAGTGTATCACACAAGTATCATAAAGTGATACTTATGTATACCATAGTGCACACTAGGTGTTTGATATTTGGTTGTGTTAGTTAGTGTGGATGAGTAAGTGTGCTAGTATGTATGTTTTATTGGCTAGAGTGTTTGTTGCAATATATATATATATATATATATATATATATATATATATATATATATATATATATATATATATATATATATATATATATATATATATATATGTATCATGTGTGTGAGTGTGGTTGTGAAGTAATGTGAATACTTGTATGTGTGTGGGGGTGTGCTAGAAGAGAGGGCAGGTCTGAACAGTAAGTATAGGAGAGTAGTGTCAACTAGGTGCAGTCTTCAATTTAGTGGATAGGTGTGTCAACTCTGTGCACAACAATATGGCAGCAGGGGTGCATATATACAACAAGTGCAAGTGGTGTGTTGATCAGCAGTTGGCCAATAGGAGCATTGGTCCATCAATAAAGGGGGAGCGGGAGATCCGGGCAGCAATGAATGAGTGAGGTGAGAAACCTGAGTGGACTGCAACATGTTTGCTGCAACCAGAAAGCAACCACCAGCAGCATGATAGCAACTCAGCAAGCAGCTATGGCAGTAGCAAGCATGGCTTACAAGAGCAACAATAGGTAATTTGGGGATTTGAATTACAATATCAACTGTCATAGAGAGATGAATGTATCAAGTCTTGGTGCGTGAGAATAAGTGTTGAAGGCTTGAGCTAGAAATTATGTGAGGTGTATGTGTATAAGTGAGGGGCATTAGCTCACAAGTGAGTGTTTGAGTATGTTTCCTGGTGTAGTGAGTGTTCAAGGTCGAGTGTATATGCAAGTGTGTTGGAATTGAGTAAGTAATTAGTGAGGGCTAGTGGTTGAGGGTATTTAAGTGTATTTCAGTGGATGCACAGTGCGTGTGTTGTGTTCTACAACAGTGAGTAACAGATACCAGAGTGTATCAAAGAAAAGATGGTGTACAACTGTCTGTGTTGGTCATGATACCAATGTGTGTCCTTCTCTCTACAGTATTGCAATTGGGTGTCATGTGTCTATGTGTCAATATAAAAGTGAATATGAATATTTATGTGTTTCAGTGAGGACTTGCAGAGCAGAAACTTGGTGTCAACAGTGAGGAATTTTGTACATATTAGTGATAGCATGTGTAGAGTAATAGTGTCTCTATGTATCAGTGTGTACATTAGTGTGAAGTGATAAGTACTAGAGTGATATATATACATATAATTGTGGATACATATAAGATATAATACAGTATATGGGTGTCTTTTGGTATGAGTTATAAGTGAGTGTGTACCAGTGTCTAGCAAGTGGGTGAGATGACAGTAAGTGGGTGCAAGTGTCCTATTGCAGTATAGGGCTAGTGAGGGTATTGTGTGTTGAATTGAGGTATGGTATCCTAGCTAAGGTAGTGGGTAAGATTTGGGGTTTAGTGTTAAGGTAATAGAACTAGAAAGGGAAAATGTGGTGTTGTGGGATTGTGTAGGTATAAATGTATGAGGTTAAGTGGGTAATGTACCATAGTGTATATGCATTGGGATGCTTGTCAAGTGGCAAGTATAATCAAATGTTAATGGAAAATGGAAGGTATCAAGTATCAAGATATTAGGTATTGGTATCAAAGTACCAAGATACAGGAATATCTTTGCATCAAGATACTTGGGTAGTATTAAGTTACAAGTGTGTCATTTTTATAAATATATTAGACATAGTTATGGTATTGTGGAGGTATTAGATATATGTCAAGATACCAAGTTATGGGTTAAGAAAATAGAGAGATACTAGGATACGGGTTGAGGTATTGGGTAAATAGCTAAGGTATTGGGAGTTATTGTTATTAATGAGTCTAGGCAGCTATCTATATATAGTATGATATATAGTGTAGTCATACCAACTAGTACGACCTAGAAAACCTAGAATAAACTTGGTATGGACTAGTATGACTTCATAGCCCAACTTGATAGGTAATTGGTGAACCTAAAATATGTATTGACCTAGTTTGAACCTATTGACCTATAGTTGAACCTATTGACCTATAGTTTGAACCTATAGCCCAACTTGATAGGTAATTGTTTCCAAATCACATGTTAACATTAGAAATTCATATATAGGTCACTTGGACTGTAGTTCAGATACTGTTTTGTGTTCTTTGCTCAAGACCACATGCGAGTACATTCTCTGATAGTTTTTCTTATTTGATATTTTCTATGATACATGTTTATTGTACTATTTTAATTGATTTATGATATGATGGATTCACGGACTGATATTATATGGTTTCATTATCATGAGATACATAGTTTTGGGTCTATTGACTTTTCTGGACTAATGTATTCACTGGCCTATTGAATTTTTTGGACTATTGAGAAACTTTCGGGACTTGGATCCATGAGTACTAATCGGTCGAAGAAATACCTAGGAGACGTGTGAACATACCCTTTTTATCCCAGGTGTAAGCTCATATCTTGTAAATTTAAATTCTTGGTAATTTTGATTTATTTTGATAAGATAAAACACTTTTAGATAGGAATAGTACAAGTAAGAATAAAACATATAAAAGTATAAAAAACCTTCTGAATGAAATTAATCTCTAACTTTAGTATATCTCTGACATATATAAACATAAACAATCTATTTGCCTAAATAATTTAGTTAATAATCATAATTATTGGCCAATTTACTGATAATTATGATTTAGTTAATAATCATAATTATTGGCCAATTTTATTATTACTATTACTACTACTACTATTATTATTATTATTATTATTATTAATAATAATATTATTATCTATTTTTGATAATAATAATAATAATAATATAGACTAGAATAAAGAGAGAGATAATTATACATAAGAGTTATGTGAATATAACTATATCACAATCATGATATATATATATATATATATATATATATATATATATATATATATATATATATATATATATATATTCATTATGTCTAACATATTCAAATAAAAATAGATAAGCCATATGAACACAAATATAAAAACCAAGCATATATATTCTAATCTCAATTTATACAAATCTTATTCTTGTCATATCCTTAAATTAAATTTCAAAGAGAAACTAATATCCGTCCTTATCTATGTAACAAATATGTTGATCTAATCCAAACCATGAACCTATAAATATATGGTACGCTGAGAGTACATAACCCTAGTCGAACTTCACTTGTTCATCTCATCTCTTATTTCCTTTCCACCAGCAAAGGAAAAACCCTCTCCTATTTTCCTCTTTCTCTATGCAGCAAATCCATCATCTTTCCTCTTTCGAACATCCCACAATCACGATCAACCCAATCTCGAACACCCTCCTCGATTAAACCTTGCCAACTGACTGCGTGGACGAAGCCAGTGCGAGCTCGTGGCCGCGTGAGCATTCACGAACTACAGTGGCCGAGGTTGCTGTGCCCCGCGTCCAGCTTTGAGCCGTCCGACACTACCGACTGACTCCGTAGGCCGAACCCCAGGCTGTGCGTGCAGCATCGAGCAGCCTGGCGCCGTCGTTGCACAGACGTGTCCCGCACCCGCGTGAACACTTCCCCACTCCCGCACTCGGTCGATCTTGGTGCCGGATCCGCTGCTGAGATCCAACATCGTGCTTGCTCCTCTCGCGTTGTCTATGTCTCCCCTGAGGCCTTTTCTGTCGACTGCTATTTCCGACTTGCCTTCTGGAGCTATCACCATCCGGCACCTGGGCAGCATCAGCGAGTCCCGCAATCGACCGCGCATGGCTTCATCATAATTATCCAGTCATAAGTGACCAACCGAACCACCTCCTCGTCAGTTCGACACCGACCTTAGTGGCCGGGTCTAAGCTTTGGCAATACCTCGAACCCCTCCAGAAATCAACGGTTGTGATACCATCTACATGATAAACCTTATGAGTATGCTTAACCCTGCTCTCATGTATCCATCTCCTGTCTTGAAGAAAAGAACGATATCATGGAAATTGAAGTAATAACTGAAGACTAAAAGTAGTAGCTACTACTTCAATTTATGTTTATTGTATGATTTTAAGCATGTTTTGAACTTGTTAATTTCGGATTTGGTGGATTGAATGGTGTAGATCTGGATTTTTATAAGTGTGATTATTCTTGAGTTTTTTTTCTTGGTTTTCATCTTCAAAAACTTTTTTTTTTTTTTTAAAGTTATTGTTCTATGTGATGGAGCACTTTATTTCGAATAATTTGGCTTTTGAACCACTTGATTTGAAGTTGAGATAAGGATTTTATGGCAGAACTAGTTTTTTGGATTCTTGAAGTTTTTCCATGGCCGAACTTGCTCTTCTGGGATGATGGAGTACCATACGGCCCAGTAATATGCTCCCCTCCAACATGCACCCATCTTGTTGGACCCATATCTACTTTATGCATGCTTTCAAAAATCGAACGCATCGTACCTTGAACTCATGGAAATTCACTAACGCCTGACTCCATGCATTCAAGAGATTATGCGGCCATGAGCCATGCGTCTCTTCTTTTTGGACGCATGTCTCTACACGACTTTTGTGTCTTTGTACTATTTTTTATGATTTTGTCTTTTCTCTTTGACACTTATGCCTTGTCACATCAATAAACTTTGTGTTACTTCCCTAACACTTTATTTATTGCCTATCACTTAGGCACTTGTCCCTAGTAGTGGACTTTTGCCCGAGGATGCAGCCTGGAGGAGCCTGTGGCCAGGTTAGAATATGCGGCCGGGTTTGTTCATGCAGCCTGAACTTCTTATGCACGACTTAGACACATATAATCCTTAGTGACTCCCTGTGTACACATAGTACTTTCTTGTTGGGATCATATTTTATTTGGAATGTTTCATACCCTATGTGGTTGATCCTTGTTATTACTTGTGTGATGATTTTAGGGAGAATATACTCAGTAACTCGACATTGTGCTAGAATGCATGCTTATGATCATGGTAATTGGACTCGAATACTGTATCCATGCTGATAAAATTATTGCCTGATATTATTTATGATCTGTGCACCGAGGTGCGATATACCGGGTTACATGTTAATTGATTTATATTTAGGTTATGCATCGAGAATGCCTCCAAATTCTTGAATGCGTGATACTATAAATATAATTTTCCACTACCACGGGCATGCTATGCGAATCAAGTACCAAAACATGGCTAGGATATTGATTTATGAAATATTGCATACATGCTCGGGTGAATCCAGTTTGAACTTCCATGGATTCGTATCTAGCATGCCTGTACTTTTTATAATATCTTAAGGGAGATTCTCATGTGGCCACGCATTGAGAATTCAAAAATAATAAAGGATTAATTAAGCAACTAAAAGTGGTATTAACATTGGAAGAAAACAGTATCCCGAGATCATTCCAACAAACATTTCCACAGAGAATCATTCTAAGTGGGCTGTAGGCTGGTCACCACAGATACTGTATATCATCCGCCTTAGTGTAGTATAGATCTGACCTATTATAATAATGTTGATCCACTATTTTACTATAGGAACAATGAAACCGCTAATACCGTTATCTAGTGCAGTGGCCCTACGGGAAACTGGTACAATTTTTGAAGTGCTTGTATAATCATCTATTGGCTCGGTTAGCTCATGTTCAGCAATGGCATGATCTGAAGATACATATTATGCATTATTCTAAGATAACCTCAGACTCCACAATTAGCAAGCCCTATAAGTGATTGGCCGATCTTATTAATTGGACTTGGTTGTGATTGTATTATTCTGTTAGTAGTCTAGGAAAATGGACTATCTAGTGTGATTGATTCAACCATTGTCCTTCTTTGGTTGTAGGGTTGGGCCTTATGCTAGGATATGCCATGGACCTAAGTTACGACGTAGAACCTATATATATTATTATATAATTATTTTCTTGAGTTTTTATTTCTCTATTTCGTTTTTCTTTTGTGGTACTTGCTATTTGGGGTCTAACTCCGCTAGTTTTGCATGGCCAGGTTTTGAGCCAGCACCCAAGGATCTAGCATACTTCTCCCAACTCATGGCGCATAATAGGAATATGGCCGCCGAGGATAACGAGTGGGTTTTTTTTCATCCCTACTCGTCATTAGATATTTTATCTTTTGGGCGTTTAGCTACCGACACTTGTTAGTAGGCACGTCTGGATATTAGTTTTTTTTATGACTGTATATAAATCAGGCTATAACTATAATACTTTCATGTACTTTTTTTATTCCACCATCTTCTTATTTTTGACAGCTGGTCTCTAGAATATCTTGAGAAAGTATTTGGAAGCATTATTACTTTATCATATTTGCTCTATGATTACTGTTTCTTGTTTGATAGATTGAGATATAGATGTTTATGTGATACTAAGTGACTTGATTATATCACTCACCCCCTTATCTAGTTACAGTCGTAATCGTCGTACAACGTATAATAACTTGTACTGGGTAGCTGGCTGTGTCCGTATTCTGGTACTAAGGATGATACAGGATCTTCGACCGATGGCTTAACCTGGGCTAGGTAGGTTCTGCAATACCATACTTAGAGCATCGCTAGTGTCTTTAGAAAGACGGAGGAGCACAAAGAGTGATAATTTAGCTGGAGAATTAGCGGCGTGTGCAAATATGTCAAAGCTGTAGGGTTTCTCTAGCCCTTAAGTTGTTTCTTTCCGCAAGGGTTTGTCAAAGCGAGTCTCCTTCTACTTTTATTTATCTTTTGCCAGGGGTTAGGATGGATTGAGATCAGATGCAACAGGTGTAGTGGTTGGAGGTGTACAGTTGTTGGGAGCACTATAATCGTGCTTGTAAGCTAGACCTGACCTCGTTGCCCCTGATATGGCTTCTTTGGTAGAGGGAGAAACCATGTGGCAGGCTCTGGATTTCTTTCCTTTGGACTTGACGGCGTAAGCGTGGATTGTTGTATCAAGTCTGGAATAAGATATAGGTGAACCCACATGACTTATACCCGTGGTGTGCTAAGAGGTACAAGTTCGGCTACTTGATTACGTGCTGGAGGAAGATTAACAGCCTCTATTGCTGCCTTTGGGATCGGGATAACGCCATCTTGGGCCTCCGTTACTACGAAGTCACCGAACCGGAGAGACACCATATTTGCAGTGACTGTCTTTTCTTCAAAGTCCAAGGTAAGGGCTTTAGAATCGAGTAGACACCGGATATATTTCTTCAACACGTAGCAATCCCGTATTGGGTGGTGGTCGTACCGGTGGTAGTGGCAGTACTTGGGGTCATCGACCTTGTCTGCCTCATCAAGATGTTTGATGTCGGAAAGCCAGAGCTTGTTGCCCTTCATCAGCACATCAAAAATTATCGTGACGTCGTCGTCGTCGAAAGAGTAAATCTCCTTCGGTTTTGGAATTTCAGTAATTCCCCCGTTCCAATTTTATTATATTTAGTTATTTATTATAGTCATAATTAATGGATTATTTATTTAGTAATCATAATTATTCTCCAAAACTGTATTTTGAGTGAAAAATCATTTTATAAATTATTTTATTTTTTTAGAATTTATTTATTTATAAACCTATTTTTTTATAATTCTATGTGTGTGTGTATATATATATAAAGGAGAAAAAACTAAAAATAAAATAACAGCAACTAACACCCCAACTTTCCAGTCCCGCGACCCCCCTAACTCTACCCGACCCACACACCCGCGTGACCCCGTAGACCCGCGACAATCCCCCACCTCCCTCTCAATATATAGATGCATAACCCTACCCTAACCCTAGTTTCTTCCTCTAAACCTAAACCCAAACCCTACCTCAACACAATAGCGCCGTTCGACCACACTACAAGCCGCCGCCGTCGCCGAAATCGGCCGTCGAACCCCCCAACCCGCTATCACACACGGCAGCAGCCAATTCAGGTACCCTACTTCCCTGCCTTGTAACTTCGCACACATACGACCAAAATCCAATTTTCTTGATTCTATGTAAAGCCTATTTGACATAGTTTATGAATATTTAATTTATATCATCTAAATTCGTAGAAATCTGGTAGAAAAATTGAGTTCAAAACTATGAAAAATTATATTTTCTGACATAACAGAAACAGTCCAAGTGGCCCTGTTCATGCACCATTTTCTCCCTAACCACATACTATATTTTAAACCTATTTGAAGGAACTACTAAACAACATATAAGCGAATAATTCTTTTCTTTTAGTTTTTATTTAGTGGCTTTATTTGCTGAAATTAAATATGTTCTTGACCAAAAACCATAGTTTCCAAATCTAAAAACTTAATATACAGAGTGTGTTTCGACAAACTGGACCACTTTGTCGTGTACCAGTTGCTCCAAAAGACGCGTATGATATTTTCTGACGTGTGGACTTTCGCAGAAATTAATTTGGACGTATGGGCACGCCGAAAGCAACCAGTATCCGTAAAATTTCCCTCGTATCGATGTTTTGTAAAATATTCTAGAAGTTTGTGACCGCTCATTAAAATACGGTAAAACTTACACCAACGGATCCGTAGTATCACGCTGGACTTGTGACCCAAGTTTTATGCGATTCTAAGACTGTTGACCGAACTGCCGTTTCACGGTTCCTACAATTTGACTTAACTAGCAATTTTGTGATTGGCTCACAGGAATCCAAAATTGGACATACCATTAAGTACATACCATCGATTAGGACTTGGGTTACCTATAATTTATTCCACTTAGAGGCCTTTTCTTCTGGCACGCATTTTGGTACAAAATGGGCCACATGTGGATACCATTTTGGGTCAAAATTATATTTTTGCCCCTATGTCTAAATCGAATGAAAGGTTAGTATTTTCTGACTATCTCGTTGATTCTGGAAATAATGGTGATGTCTATTTCTGTATCCAAAGATGTTCGTTCAGAGGCTGTAGTTTTTGATTTCTTATGCTTGTCGTTTGGACATCTATACTCAACAGATTACTTGGCAGGCAAGTATACCTGACACAGTGCTGTTTAGTTACATTCATTGCTGCATATTTATTTTTTGTTGTTTATTTTTATTTTTTTATATATAAAATTGCACGTCCAAGAAAGGCTTGGGCGCAAACGACGGTTGCGTCATCTTTTGTCCTTTATTTATATTATGCATGTTGACCTAGTTTACGAGACCACCCCATGATTTGAGGTATCGTTATATTTTATTTGGTCGTGACATATTTGGTACATGAGTTTTGAGTCTCATGTAGGACACGGAATTGAGTAATAGGCTAGCCACCTTTACGTATAGGTCGTACGACGGATAAGGAATAACTGCTAATAGAAATATCATGTTTAGCGGACTTAGCAGTTACTAGAGGTTTCTGCGTGTTATGGAGATGATACATTAGTAGCATTGGGTGGAGAGAACAATAAGTAAGTGTATACAACTCCTTTACACTTTTCCTTTTGTAACCCGCACGCTCCATCGGAGATACGTAGTCAGATGATGACTTATATATTATTTACAGGTGGCCTCTGACGATCGAAAGATGTTAAACTTCGTAGGCCACAGATTTCTTCGGTAAATTATGCCAATCCCATTATTTTAGCAAGATAGTCCATACGCGGGAGAGTTGTTCTTAAATTACATAACACATAGACTGGTTAGACGACTATGTTGGATGTTTACTTTCAGTATATTGTGGCATGATTTTATGTATCTTGTTACATCCCTCTGAGGACCTGGTCCCTTTCCAAGTATAGCCGATCAGGATTATCCGCAAGAGTATGTACCCGGGCCTGCGCACCATTCTCTTTCGCGGAGATCTTACCCTCTGAGTATCCATGACTACTTCATAGCCGATGGATCTTGCAGCTGTTGTTTCTTTATTTAACATTTTATTTTATTGGAGTTTCGTCATTCTCTATCATTTTAGTTGGTATAGTCTTTTGGTATTGGATTTGTCTCCACCCGACTTTTATTCTTTTATTACTTCGTACTTTAGAATTTCAATTATTTATTTTCGTACTTCTTTACTTGTGTCTATGGATGAGATATAGATGCCTGTGACTTATGTTGACAATATATGTTCCACATATAAATTATTTATTCATATTATAGCTTATGGGTGTGTTATAAATTTCCAATATATTGGAGTGTCATATACATACGGCTGGCATGCTTAGGTATTCCTAGTCCTACATATTTTGGGACTGGGACGTGACAGTTTTAGCTAATTTCGGATCCAGTATGGCGGTTTATTTGGATAGGTTGACGGTAAGGGCCGGCTTCCCTTTGTCGTCATGGCCTCTATTGTCGCTATTGTTGTTTTTATAAGGACGCCTTCCCCTATCGTCAGCGACATGGATCTGTATTTCCAGTAATCGGACGTCTTTCACGTTCGTCTCAGCAGCGACAAAACTTATGATAAATGTCGTCTAGTCTTTGAACTGAGCGGTGCACGTCCAGATCTTTATTGCTGAAAGTAGGTTTCTCCGGCATGTGTCCATTTACGTGAACTCAGGATTGCCAGGTGTAGTTTAACTACAGCTTGCCTGCATCATTTTATGTATTCCCGTATAGGCTCTTTTCCTTTTCGAGAGATGCCCATCAGAGAGGACATCATCATGTCATTCCTTCCGTCATAGAATCGGGCAAGGAAGAGGCTTTTAAGATCTTCAAATAACGATATGCAATTGTCTTGGAGACTGCAAAACCAGTCGAAGGCTACTTCGGACAATGCCACGACGAAGATCTTGGTGAGAAGAGCGTTGTTGCGAGATAGATGTCTCATCATCGTCTCAAAATAACTCAGGTATTGTGAAGAAGATATTTTCCCGTCAAGTTTAGTCATGGAGAAGTACTTGTATTTGGTCGAGAATGACATATTTTTTCACTCGAGAGGATATTATTGTCGTATCCCGAGCTTGCGCAGTGTATCCCGATTGATCATTGAGTCCAGGTGGGCTCGAAGTTTTTGTATTTCCCTTATTTCTTCTCAGGCCTTATTTACTGCAAAAGGAGCAGACAATCCTGGCAACATGTGATAGCCATCAGCGAGTGAACCAATTGCGTTCGAGTCTCGATTAGTACCAGGATCATAGATTGCTTGCGCAGAGGTTATTGGTGGTTGTAGGACCATACTTTTCCTAAGTTCTAGTACCGTCTGGGTCAGAGACTGCATTGAGGCACTTATTATCTGCATCATAGCCTCAAGGGTCTCAAGGCGCTGTCGATCACTAGTGCCGTCATTGTCCTCCCCGTCCATATATATTATACATATATGGGGAGAGATGGAACGGACAGTGGACCTCTCACTTTTCGCCTCGGATTCATGTATCGAATAGTCCTCAGGAAAAGTTGGCAGCATTGTATCTCCTTCGGATTCGGAGGGAACACTATCCCCTGCGTTGAAATATGCTTTTCTTTCACGAGGGTGACTACCCTCAGGAGTCTTAGCATCTGTTCCTTGACAATCACTATCCCCTTGGAATGATGAGTTATTGTAGGGCTCCAGTGGATTGCTACAAAAGCTTGCAGAGTCATCTCCGAACTTGAGGAAATACAAACCCCAGCTGATGACACTTTTGTCTTCGAGCGGGTGCCTAGGAACACTCCTTCTATAGGTACCTCTGCTTGCTTTCGCCTTCTGACACGCTGGCCAAGTGTGGAGAATTGGAGGTAATGGATTTTTGGCCTCCCTTCGTGGAAGGAGATCTCTACGTGGAACAACATGAGTTGATGGGAAACTCCTCCTCCTCTGGTATTTGCACCTATTTTCTGGGATGCTGCCGGATGGGTGCCCATAGTTGTAGTCGCTGAAATATCGTCTGCCTTTTTGCTGGTACTTCTACTTTAGCACAGCAGTAGTTGATGACGATGTTGGCATAGTGATGCCCTGGAAGGGGCATCTCATATTCCATAGATGTTTACCTCACTTTGCATTTATGACTAATCAAATTGCGCAAATCGGGCAAAGAATGATTCACCTGTACACCCTCCTTATGAGCACTAGTGAACTGAGCACATGGGTGTGTAGTTAAAAAATTTTCTCCTTGACCTGGGGTTCGTACAAGAACTCTCTCCAAATTATCAGTGGAAGACTTTTGAGACTGATCCTGTCCCAGTACCACTATGGGCTGGGCGCATGGGTCAATCTTGTATAAATTTTTGTCAAAGGCGTGCATAATAGTTAGCGGCGTATATTGTCGATCCATCATCTGAGCAGTTACTTGAGCTTGGCAAGCTCGTATTTCCCTATACTTTCTGGTCCAAACACACTGGTGCATAGTACGAGGAGTCCAAGTTGCTTACTTTTTTATCAGGGTGGCATATAGAATCGATGCCAAAGAAGATTTTGTCAAAGACAGAACCTTTGTTGCTGTCTGGGATGCATACGGTTGTCTTCTTGCACCTAGAGTTCAGTGCCACATGCTTCTTCTTCTACGCCCCTCCCTGTTGTTGCATGGGTTGTACGTCTTCAGCAACCCCCACGCTTCTAGCATCGTAGTATTTTCCTTTGCCAGAGCCTAGGTGCTGAGCACCCCCCTCTTTAGACATGGTCGCCGCATGAATCAGGACGGCCTGCATGGACTCATGACGTGCATCTTCAGCAACAGGTAGAGAGACAGGGAGCGCGTGCTCCGTAGTTGGGCGAGGTACACTGGCCTTTGCAACCCATGCCCCGAGGGTCTTCTTAGGCTTTGCTAGACTTGGCGAAGGACACACGCTGCCCTTAAAAAAATATTTTCTTGAAAGCTTGTTGGTCGAGCCCAGCTTCACCGCGTCGGACTGCGTCACTATCTTTTCACTAGTAGAAAAAGATTTTCCTGGCAGAGTTGCCACCTTGTTTGCCATTGACGAAAGTTGAAAAAAATTTGTTGTATAACAAATGAAAGAAGTACAGAGAAATCCTAAACAGAAAATCTAAGTACAATATTTTTGATTCTGGGGAGTGTGACGATAGAGAATGAGTATTGCAGCTGACTCTTTTACTCCATTGACGGTCCAACGAGGGAATGAGAATGCTTTTTTCCTGTTTCTCTCTCATTTCTGCATGTGTGTATGGTGGATATGCAACCCTACTATTTATAGCCATCATATTGACGGGCTATGCACGCTCATATGCTATGCGCATATGGATTCTGGGACTACCAATGTGTCCATTCTTAATAGAATGATTGCAGCAGTAAACACATGTCAGGCCTTGCCTGCAATATGGCATTTTGTTGGGCTCTGTGTTATTGAAGATCTGGCTGGTTCTTATTTTGTGTGCGTGACTTGGTCAGCTTTACATGTGCCTTGCACTTAGTTATAGATAATCTCCTTAGTTCGCATAGAGACTGAACCGCATAGGGTCTGAGCCTCCCAAAGATAGGGTCTTAGTGTCATTTAGACGAATAAGGACCACGACGCATAGGAAGCTTGACTTATGGAGAGCTTGTCTCATAGAGAGTTTGATGCAGAGATCGAGCTTGACTTATAGGTAGCTTTGTCGCATAAATACATGGCATTGCACAGTTGTACACCATCAAGGGTAATCCTGGCAGTGATATAAGCACTTACGTCCACTGCCAGCGTTAAAATCATGGCATTTAGAGCTACTATTGCTGTCAGAGTCATAAATGTTGTGGCTTCTTGTGCCCAAGATATCATTTGTATCTTAACTTCTGTCGTATGCTTCTTCGCTTCTATGTCGCATGAATTGTATTGTGCATAACTTCGAATGAGTTTCGATATGCGGTTTGATGTATGAGCGCATGTTTCTACGAGAATTTTCATGCTTCTACACTTGTGAGTCTTGAGTGATTCCTGGTCGGCTATATGAGTATTAGGTATCATTGTGTAGGCTTGTAAACAACTCATAGTTTAGTACCATTTGTAATCATAGTTCAAAGGTAGGTGTCAGAGAATAGTTAGTAGCTGATATCCTAGAGTATTAAGTGCATGTATCTAGTATAGTTATAGAGTTAGTATTTGTGTATCAAGGGTACCTAGAGAGTACAAGTATCCAAGGTGTATCCGGATTGGTGAGTAATAATTGATAGATTTAGTGTATAAGTTTAATATTAATAAGTATTATTATGGGTGATAGTATCGGCTAGGTGTACCAGTGTAGTATGAATATAGGGTATATAAGGGAGTATCATGGGGAGTAGGAGTACATGTGTTCCAAGCAGTGAGGATAGAGGGGTCCAGCTAGGCCACATGTGGCACAGCAAATTGTCCCACACCAGTAGAGGGAGACACCCCAGCAGGGCAGGGATTTTGCGATGACGTTTGATAACCCATGAATGATTCCTTTTTCAATAGAATTATACTTTTGTATGATTTTAGATAGAAATTTCTTAGACCAAGTTTAGATTGGGTTTGCGACTATTATAAAATTATGATAACTAGGTTATAACTATCCAGGTGAGAGAGGACGGGGGGTGTCTTTTAATTTTGAGGATGCAATTTTTCTAAGGGAGTAGTATTATAACTACCTAAAATTAGGAGTAGGGATAGTTTTATAATTTTGCATGTTAATAATTATATTGTATCATATTATATTAGTGGTTAGCTTAGAATTTATTTGTGTTGCCTAAATTTTGTTAGAGTTAGTCACTATTTTAGTTAATTAGAATTAATTAGTGTTGGTCATCCATGGTTAAAATATTATGTTGGATTAAATAGATACCATTAATAATTAATTAGATTCTACCCAAAATTAATTAGGATATATCCATGACATATAATTAGAGAATAGATAGGGGAAAACTTGACTTTGTAGCATCACCCAAACCTACTATAATAGACATGCTCTAATTAGGGTTCTAATCCATCCATTCATTCACCTCTTTAGCCTCATTCTTTTTCAAAATTCTTTCTTACCCAATGTAAACCCCCTAGTTCTAATTTACAATTTTAGTATTTTTATTATTTTATTATCTTATTTCTTTAATTATTGGATATTTATTTTAGTTATTTACTTAGATAATTAGATAATATAGTTTTTGATTTATTTTAACTATATAAATGATTATCTATATTTAATAACTATAAATGTTTAACAAAAAATATGTTTATAGTGTACAAATTACATACTAAAGAGTTGTGAATTTTTTGCTAGATTTAATTTTATTAGATATCTATTTACTGAGAATTTTGTTTCTACATATATTTATTTATATATACTTATATAAACAAAAAAAAAAGAAAAAGAGAAAGAAAGAAAAAGAAAAAGAAAAGAGAAACACCACAAAGCAACAACCACAATAACATCAAAACCCTTACACCTACAATCCTATTCCAACCCGAACCTGCGACCCCTGCAAACGACCGACCCCCCCAAATTCTCAGTATATATATGCATATATTTGCATATGTATTCAACCCTAAACCTAATTCTCTTCTCGTCTTCCTCCTCGACCCCAGCGCCGCTCATGGGCCGCCTCCAACCACCACCATCGATGTCGTGCGCTGCCCTGAGCCGTCGACGATCGCCGCTAAACTGCTACACCCGCCTGGACAGCGACATCAACGACTTCCATCGACCTAACTTCTAGGTAACACATATCTCTTACCTCTCAATCTTTTTATGAACGGTCTCTCGTACTCGCTCATAACATGACCCTCTAGGAATCCCTTCAACTTGAACGAATTTAGGCACCCTGGATTAATCGAAAACTCGATCCAAAGTTGGGCCAAAAATCTGTCCAAAACAGTCCAGAAAATCAATCCAAACACCTTTGTTCATGCCTAATTTTTATCCAAATCACATACAAATTTTTAGAATCTAATTGAAGGCGTTTATTAACTGCATATTGGACAACAAAATCTTTCTTTTAGTGTTAATTAATTTGATGTACTCGTAGAATAAAACTAGCCCAAAGTTGGATAAAAATCATATTTTTAGGAATTAAAATTTTACGATATGGAGTGCGCCCCGCCAAACGGGACTACCTCGTCGCATACCAATTATTCCGAAAGGCGCGTATATTATATCCGGACCTGTAAATTTTTACGAAAGTTGATTTGGACGTTTGTGCACGTCAGAATCAACCCGTATCCGAATTTTTTTCCCTTATCGACATTTTGAAATATTCCTTATTAGTCAATGCATGCTCGTTGGAACATGACAAAACTTGCGCCATCAGATCCGTGGTCCAGTGACCTGAGTTTCGTCCGATTCTGAGTCAGTCGACGAATCACCTTTTTTGTGGGGCCCATGATTTGACTTGACGAACAAATTTGTGATCGGCTCACCAAAATCCAAAACTGGATATACCATTGAGTTTATATCATTTATTAGGATTTGTTTGACCTATAATTTATCCTATTTAGAGATTTTTACCCCTGGTATATTTTTTGGTACAAAGTGGGCCACAAATGGACACTACTTTGACCCAAAATTATCTTTTTGCCCTTTTGTCCAATTTGGACGAAAGAGTAGTATTTTCTGACTATCTTTCTTATTGTGGAAATATTGGTGATGTTTATTTCAGCATCAAGAGACATTTGTTTAGCTTTCGTATTTTTTGGTTCGTTGTACTCTATTGTCTTGCGTCATTTCAACACCAAATAACTGCCAGACAAGTATACCTTACCATGATGACTGTTTATTTATATTTTGTAAAGCATGTTGCATTTATGTTACTTATTTACTTAGTTATTTTCTATAAAAATTGAGCGTCCAAGATAGACTTGGGTGCAACGACAGATTACATCATCTTTATTTTATTTGCTATGCATACTGACCAAAGTTATGTGACCACCCTATATTTGTGAGATATTTTCATATCTCCATGACCATGGCACGTACTTTGCACATACACGAATGTGTGATATGCGTGAGAGGGCACGAACCATCGTATTCAGGTCACCCCTGATACGTAAGGGACGTGTGTCAGCTTAGTCATATTTTTTGTTTTAGGATTCATTCATTAGACTTAGTGGCGAGGAACTGGACGTGTCATATTGTGGATACGGTATGGACAGTCATTTGTGTGGGGAGGATATACAAGAGTCATTTGGGCTACTTTACACATTCTTTTATAACCCATACGCTCCGTCGGAGATGCGAGGTGAGATGACCCTTATATTATTTACATGTGGCCTCTGAAGATCGAAAGACGTTATGCTTTGTAGGCCACTGATTCTCAGAGAGAATTATGCCAATCCTATTTTTAGCCATACATCCCATTTGTGCGAAGGTTATCCTCAATTGCATCCACGTATCTTGATTAGTTTACTCAGTACATACCTTTATATTCAGTTTATGATTGGTATGCTCCTATATATCTTGTTATGTCCCTCTGAGGACCTGGTCTCTTTCCAGGTGTAGATGATCTGGACTATTCGCAGGAGTACGGATCAAGACCTACTATTTCATTCTCTATCGATGAGGTCTTTCCATTCGTGCCTATTTAATTATTTAGTTGATATACTTATTATCTTTCTTGCATTTTGTTGTAGTGGTCGGACTCTATTCTTATTCTAGTTTGGTAGTAGTTTTGTCTCCACCCAACTAATTATTCTTATCAAGTATTTTATACTTGATTCAGTTATATAGTTGATTGGTTATTTATTTCTATTTGGTTTATGGATGAGATTAGTATTGTATGTGACTTGTGACATTATATACCACTTATGAATTATTATTCATAATACAGCGTATGTATATATTATGGTTTTTATTTATTGGAGTTGCCATATACATACGACTGACATGCTTATGTATTCCTAGTCCTATGTATTTTTGGACTGGGACGTGACACCCAATTCATCAAAATCCCTACAAATTTCTATTATAATTCACTCATTACCTTTTTATTACCATTCCCATAGAGGCCTAGAAGCATGGATTGCAAAAAGGACCATTGGAGAGGAGCTAGATAGAACATTGTGTTTATTTCACTCATTGTGTCCATTTGGAGGAGTTTCATTGGGATTCAACTTTCAATAGGTATAAAATCCCTTTTTCAATCAATTTTAATGTAAGAATACTCATTTAAGCATTTAGGAACCCACCCATGGCCATGACCAACCCATTAGCAAAGAATTATGTGGTATTGTCCCCAAATCTATGAGATCTATGTATTTTTTTTGTCCATTTTGGTGGAGTTACAAATTTGTGACCAATAAATATTTGTCATATGTTCTAATGAGATTATTGGTGTCTAATTGGATTTATGGGTGTGTCCTTATATCAACAATTGGATACGTAGATGCCGTACCATGAAATGCCATGATACGCATGGTTATGATTAGTGTTCTCCTTGTTTTTGTGTCTGATTAGTGTCATATACTCAATATTATAAGTAATATATATATATATATATATATGTGTGTGTGTGTGTGTGTGTGTGTGTGTGTGCGTGGTGATGTTTATTATGTTAGGAGGTGGTATCAAGGTGATTTGTTTGTGTACCATGGTATTTATATAGTGTATCACGCGAGTATCATAACGAGATACTTGTGTGTACTATAGTACACACTAGGTATTTGATATTTGGTTGTGTTAGTTAGTGTGGATGAGTAAGTGTGCTAGTATGTATGTTTTATAAGATAGAGTATGTGTTGCAAGGATTCTTCTATACCAATGTGTTTCACTCAATATATATATATATATATATATATATATAGAAGTAAGGTGAATCCTTGTATGTGTGTAGGGTGTGCAAGAAGAGAGGGAAGGTCTGGACAGTAAGTATGGGAAAGTAGTGTCAACTAGGTGCAGTCTTCAATTCAGCGGATAGATGTGCCAGCTTTGTGCACAACAATATGGCAGCAGGGGGGTGCATTTGCACATGAAGTGTAAGTGATGTGTTGATGCAAGAGTTGGCCAATAGGAGCAGTAATCATGTGGCAAGGGGAGAGTATAAAATCTGGGCAGCAATGAATGCAGTGAGATGAGGAACCTGGGTGGACTGCAGCATATCTGCTCCAACCATACGGCAACCAGCACCAGCATGATAGCAACTCAATAAGCAGCTATGGCAGTATCAAGCATGGATTGCAAGAGCAACAATAGGTAATTTGGGTATTTGAATTGCAGTATCAACTGTCATTGAGAGATGAATGTATCAAGTCTTGATGTATTGTGCGTATTCATTGTTCAAGTGACAGTTTCCAGTATGAGAATACGTGTTGAAGGCTTGAGCTAGAAATTATGTGAGGTGTATGTGTATGAGTGAGGGGCATTAGCTCACAGGTGGGTATGTGAGTATGTTACCCTAGTATAGTGAGTGTTCAGGGTCGAGTGTATGTGCAAGTATGTGGGTATTATGTAGGTAATTAGTGAGGTCTAGTGGTTGAGGGTAGGTAAGTGTATTTCAGTGGATGCACAGTGCATGTGTTATGTTCTGCAACAGTGAGCAACATATACTAGAGTGTATCAGAGAGAAAATGGTGTACATGTGTTTGTGTTGGTCAAGATACCAGTGTGTCCTTGTGTCTACAATATTATAATTTGGTGTCATATGTATGCGTGTCAATATAGGAGTAAATGCGAATATTTATGTGTTTTAGTGAGGACTTGCAGAGTAGAAACTTGGTGTTAAAAGTGAGGAATTATGTGCATAGTAGTGATAGCGTGTGTAGAGTGATTGTATCTCTATGTATCTGTAACTACCACTTTTTTCCTAGGGATATTTGGGAAATTTTGCATGTGCTAATTTTTCTTTATTATATTATGTTGTATATTAATTGCTATAATTTAATTGTTATTTATTAGTGCTAATTATGACCATAGATTAGCTAATTAAATTAATTAGTTGTTATGAAGAGAATATTCCCTTTTAGTTGTAGAGATTCCTTTCTTTAATTAATTAGATTCCTTTCCCTCTTTAATATAAATTTTAATTGGATGATGGAATTTTAAAATTAGTAATTAGAACCAATTACAAGTCCATGTAGTGGACCCCCTTGTCAAAAAGAGAATTAAATTTCAAATTCCCCCTATTTATTCCTACTTTTTCAAGAAACATCATTTCATTTTTTTCCTAAATTTAGATCTAAAATTTAATTTTTAATTTATTTCTTCACCAAACATTTTCATTTCACTACCATTGTAGGGCAAGATCTTGGAGCACAAGGAGGAGTTTGAGGAGGATTCCAATTTTTGGAGGATCGTGTCTGACTCATCTCTTCCGTGTCCAAATTCAGATTCTCCAAAGAGTCTACCAAAATACTAGGCAATTCCTTCCTTTTCATCAATTTTATGGTTAGAAATATCCCTTAGAACTATAGGAACCTTCCCTTAGTTGGAATTGACCCTCAATTGGTAGATCTTTGTACTAGAACTCTTCAATTTTGGTAGATCTATACTTGTGTCATGTGAAATATTAATTTTAGGGCTCAATTTGAGAAAAATCTGAATTGTGTCCATGTGGTATTTGATTTGTGTCCTCATATGGACTTTTAGTGTCTAATTAGTTCCGTGATGATGTCCACAATTGGATATGAGTAGGTCGTATCATGATACTTTGTGATACGAGATAATTTTAGGTGTTTTCCTTCTACACTTGTGATACCCATGTCATATTTTTCCACAAGCACTAGTATTGCTATCTATTGCTCTTATTAGGCTTTAATCCTCATATTTGATATGTTTTGGGGCTTTGGAGAGAGTTTGGTATGGTTTGGTAGGAGTATCAAGGGTGAATCACAAGAGTATCATAGAGCTAGTGTGATACTAGGGTGATGCACCACTTGTGTTTGATGCATTGCCATGGTGAGTGTGTGTATACTATTGTATTCTAATTACTAGGGTGATATGTATATCTATTTGTATTATATTATGTAATATATAAGTACTTGATTCATGTATCATTAGTGTATATATATATATATATATATATTAAGGTATCTTGTGTGTTGTATCGGGTAGGCACTATTGAGTATCTATATATGTATATCATTGTGTTCAGTTATGTGTGTCTGTGTTAGGGTTTTGGCTTGTGAGAGTGTGTGTATTTTTTACTATGAGTGTTCAGGTTTTGCATTACAATGGGAAGTCTGCAGCAAGGTTGAGAATAGTTGTGAGTTAGATTTGTGTGTGTGTGTGTGTGTGTGTTTATGTTATATAAAAGATTAGTAAACTCTGACACAGTGTATCAGAGTTGTAGGCTTAAGTTGCTTCTAACAGCTACTGTTATAGTAGCATATTGTTGTTGCAAGGGTATGCATGCAATAGCATAGTGACTGTGTGTGTAAGATTAGGAGGTAATATGAATAACTAGGCTTCAAATGTTTGTGGGTTGTTTATTGTGAGGTTCCATCCAATTTAGGACTGTTGTGATTACCTAGACAGTAGTGGGATGAACTGAGATGGCAATAGCAGTCGGATTTTGGGGTTTACTAAGTGATTACTACCTTAATAGCAGTAGGTCGGGTGCAGTATGGTGTGGATGGCCAGTTAGATAAGTAATTGATATGTATGGTTTATAGGTATCAGTATCTGTGCACAGGTTAGTAGAGTATTACGGTTTTGGTGATACCTTGTTATGGGTATTAGTGATATGTGTGTATAGGTAAGAGTAGTATTATTTGAGGTTGAGTTGAGGTGGTTATGATACTATGGTATAATGTGACATTCACATGAGATACCATTATACCGTTATACTCAACACTTTAGAATATCATGGTGACTGTGTGTGTAAGATTAGGAGGCAATGTGAATAAATAGGCTTCAGATGTCTGTGGGTTGTTCATCCTGAGGTTCAATCCAATTTAGGACTATTGTGATTACCTGGACAGTAGTGGGATGAACTGAGATGGCAATAGCAGTCAGATTTTGGGGGTTGCTATGTTATTGCTACCTTAATAGTAGTAGGTCGGGTACAGTATGGTGGGGATGGCCAATTAGATAAGTAATTGATATGTGTGGTTTATATGTATCAGTATCTGTGCACAGGTTAGTAGAGTATTACTGTTTTGGTGATACCTTGTTATGGGTATTAGTGATATGTGTGTATAGGTAAGAGTAGTGTTGTTTGAGGTTGAGTTGAGGTGGTTGTGATACTATGGTATAATGTGACATTCACATGAGATACCATTATACTCAACACTTTAGAATAGTGTGTCTATTTATATATGATATACTAAGAGTATACTATCTTCTAAAGAAACTAGTATTAAGATAATAAGGTTGCATCTAGGTAAGGTAATAGGTTGTAAGATATTGAGATACTGGTTATGAGCCAGGTAAGGGTAATACCTAGTTATGGGAGTATGAGGTAAATAAGCTAAGATAACTAGTATAAGGTAATATGTATATTACCAAGTATTATTAACTAGTATAAGATATATATATTGATATTTGGTATCCTAGTATCTAGTATTAATAAAATATGGCTGATATCTTTAAGATATCAACCTAGAAACCTACGTATGAGTTAGTGCAACCTAGAAATGACTAGTTTGACCAAGTTTGACTTAGAATTGACCTAGTTTGACTGTTTTGGCCTAGTTTAACCTAGAGATGGCTTGAAGACCTAGAATTAACTAGTTTAACTTCTTTATCATTCTAAAATATTTTGCTGATATAATATTCTATATTTAGTTCTTTAATGGACTGATTCAGATATGATTTGATACTTTACCCCGGATTTCAAGCGAGTACATTCTTTGACAGTTTTCTGTATGTGATATCTTCTATGTTTCTTGTATCTAGTATATTTATACTTGATTCTTGACACGTGGCCCATCATAAGATATTATTTCTTGTGTATCTTGTTCAAGCCTTGTGACTTTTGTGCATGCCTTTGATTCTTGTACATGTATAGACACCAATTCATGAGAATGAGGGCTCCCTTCTCATAAAATTTCGTGTTGTAGCGTGTCATGGTTGGATTCAAGTGTTAGTTTAGATATATGATCATACCCCTTCGTATGCATGTCCTTGTAAGTGTTGATCGTACACCGCACGTATGATTAGCCATGCTCTAATCCTTGTGCAAGTCCCCAAGCCGATCACATGTTGAAGCTAGTGCTCACTCACTTAGTTAGTAGTATTCCTGATTCTTGCATATGATACCCATTGCTCTTGTATTTACTTATAACATTCTATTCCTTGCTATATTTCCTGTCCTTGTTCTATTATCTTGTATTTATCTCTATTTACTATTACATAGCCTTTATCATTTATTGGAACTGCTGTTCGAGGTGTGTTTTGCTCCAATCCTGACTAGATAATATTTTTAGTGATTGATGTGATCTCTATTCCAGATTTTATAATAATATTATAGACATGACTGATCTTACAATGTGGACTTGAGATGACAACCATAGAGATCTAAGCTAGTACTTCTTATTCTATATCATGTCTAGTTTTATTCCTTTAGAATATTATTTAGTTAATCTTTCTTATTTATTCTTCCTTTAGATTATTGTGATTGAGTACATGCTAGAACTAGTTGTATTAGTATAGTTGATATTTAGATATTGATGACCTAGACAGCGTTCTATCGCTGATGCTGCGGCATAGACTGGATACCCACGTACTCGTGCTCCTATATCGGTGTGGGTCGTGATAGTATCATTACGTATATTTGTGTGAAGTGATAAGTACTAGTGTTATATATATACATATAATTATGGATATATAAGAGATATAATACAGTGTAGGGGTATCTTTTGGTATGAGTTATGAGCGAGTGTGTACCAGTGTCTAGCAAGAGAGTGAGATGTCAGTAAGTGGGTGCAAGTGTCCTATTATAGTGTAGGGCTATTGAGGGTATTATGTGTTGAGTTGTCATGTCCAGTCCTAAAATACGTAGGACTAGGATACGTAACCATGCCAGCAATATGTATACGTAGGCTACTCTAATATATAGAGCCTAAGAATATATACTTAAGCTATATATGAACTCCAGCTCATAAGTGATATATAATTGTCATAAGTCACAGGGCATAACTAAATCTCATCCACAGAAGTCACAAAGAAATACTAATAAAAGATCAAATAATAAGGTACGAAGATAGTCCAAGAAATAATAGTCGGGTGAAGACAAATCCACTACCAGACTATAATAGGAATAGAGTATACAAAGATTGTATCAACTAAAGGGTACATCAACTAAATAAATCAAAAAGGCTCGAAGGGAACGAGCTCCTCGGAGGAGAATGAAGTATCAGGTCCTGATCTGTCTGCTTCGAATATTCATGATCATTTACACCTGGAGACAAAATTCAGATTCAGGTCCTCAGCGGGATGTACCAATATTCAATAAAAGCATGCCAAGTATATCAAAATATAGCATTTAAAGTAGACAGGTGCGTGTAGGAAAATAACTAAGGCATAACCTATACTATAATCATATATGAAAGAGAACAACTATTTACACATAATTGTAAAGATACAATAGGATATAAATACCGTTGCTCGCAAATAAACCACGGCTAAGAAAACACTCACCCGACCTAAGTGGCCACATGGTTTACAAATAACCCGACCTTTGTGGTCACAGGGCCACAAAACAGATAACCCGACATTCGTGGCCACAAGGTTATGAATAACGAAAGTGGAGAAGAAAACATTCCTTTTGTTTATATTCGTTCTTGCGCGTTTAACACTCATATGGGTTTATATAATCCATTGATATCTAACTAATAAATGGTCTATGACAAGTATTTCTAATCAAAAATTAAATAATAATTTTTAAAGCTAGAATCATGTGAATCTAAGGAGACAAATATAGGTCATACAATAAGCAAATCATATTAAACATGATATATGAGATTGAAAACTTAGCAAGGTATACTTACCTAACTCTGCAGCTAATTTTCTATGGGCCTAGGAAGCCATGATCTGATCCCACTCTTGCTAAGTCAAAAGAGCCTAATATTCAATATGTATTAAACGTCACTTAATTACCTTAGGAATAAGTATTTGCAAATAATATTAAGGTCTACGTAGAAATTTATAATTACCTAATTAGTAGAGGGTTTGTGTGTATATTATCGTGCTTTTCATATCAGCACCTCAGACTCTTTTTCATTGAAAGGAACAGTAACAGCACGATGAGAAGAGCGGACAGGATATGAAATCATGTATTAAATATGGTGGTGTATTCTCCAATGGAAGACTTTGCAAGAAAGAGAGGGGGAAAGCGGGAGCAGGAGATGGAGATCGTGGGTCCTCGGTCGAGACTAGCTATGGTTGGTTGTCGAGGAGGGGCAATGGTCGGGGCAAAATATGTACAACACAACTTTGTGCGTGTATGGTTGTTGTGCTTGGGCTTGGAGGAGTTGCTTTCTTGTGGTTTATGTATTTATACATAACTAAACCTTAGAGATATGGATATGATATGGATTGATATCTATAGATGTATATCTATTCATGCGTGATACGTAGTTGGGTATTAGGCTTTCTTAGGATAATTTCACTTATTTATATGGATTCTTATAGATTGGATAGGATCAAAAGGATTTGATACCCTTTTATTTATTTTCTTCCTAATTCTTTCAGTCAAACAAATACATTATAGCCTAATTTGTTTGTTTAGCTAAGGACAAGATTTTTATTTAAATATTTTACATGGTTGGCGATAGAATATGATTTGATTTTCTAGATAAATATATTTTGGTTAATATTTTATCTTATTCTGTTTTTATATATTATTAGAGAGATCATGATAGGGATATGTATCTGTTATATATGTATTGATATATCGCACAGAGAATTGCTTTGTTATGGATTCTCTATAAGGGCTAAGAAATAGGAAGTTGTTTGTGGTATTAAACGAAAGAACGAAATGTATATAATACGAGGTTTGCAAGAAACCCGCCTTCTTTGGTTTACAAACAAACTTGTACAATTTGATCCCATACGAGGATGTAGGAGTACAATTTATTTAATCTGGGTAGATGATTGCTATAGGTGTCTGATCTGCAGTCGATCACTTTAGCCCTTGGACGACATAATGGTGAAGAAGTGCCGTGGAAGACGGAAAGCAGCTTCGTAGGTGGCAAAAGAGGATGGATGCACGATGCCAATGTCGTCGATCGCTACTCTTTGCCTGAGCTCTGGATGCTTCTCTCTCTCTCAAAGACTCTTCGATCTCTCCTCAATCTCCAATGTTTTGACCCGTGGTTCGATCTCCTGGGAGGTTCGACCTCGTTCGATTTTTAAAATCTTGACCTCGTTCAATTTTTAAAATCTCGACCTGTTCCTCTGTTGATAGTGGTCTCTATTTATAGAGTTTTGGTGACAGTGACCACTCAATCGATGTGGAAACTGAGTAGTAGAAAGTACAACACCCTTTTACACAAAGGTTAAAATATCCAAAGCCTGCGTATAGATGACCTTTTGAATGAGCGTGTGACGCAGGTCCAACTAAGGGACAAAACGCGTATAATCGCTACGAAGATCACGGCGTAGAAGCCACGTAGGTAGGTATCCCCCGTGTTGAAGAGGTTGGCGTAGAAGCCAATGTTTGTCACCATGGCGTAGAAGCCAAGTAGGCATAGAAGCCGAGTAGGCGTAGAAGCCTGATGGCATAGAAGCCGAATAAGCACAGAAGGCCGAATGAGCATAGAAGCCGAACGAGCATAGAAGCTGAATGGGCGTAGAAGCCGAGGTGATGTGGACGTCTTTAGCCGAAATCACGGCTCTTGGAGATATAATCAAATCTCTCGCATTAAATGCAGAGATCCGCCATCATCATTAATTGTCAAGGCGTGTTCCGAAGGCCTGCCACCGTTCTGAGCATTAGGTGCAGAGACGTGCCTCGAGCCCTGTACGAAGAGCAGCTTTTGACGTGGCAGTCTATGTGTCTTTCGCGGAGCGTAAACAGTTCACGTCTGCCTGTGTAAAACAAGGCAGCGTATCCCCTTGTATGCGTAAAAGCAATCTCCGCTGAGGGGATGTCAGTAAACGACGGTTCGGTGATATTTAATCAAATCCTCTGCATTAAATACAGAGATCCGCCATCATACTGTTGGACGCGTCCCGAGTGGTCTGCCATCTTTCCAGCCGACGTCTGGGTAGCCGTACAACACTTTTTGTCAGGAGTCAGATGTCAGGTTCACTGTGCGACTTGACAGGTTCATTTCGTGGAAGACGAAGCGTTCCTCGTACGTTTTAACGCTGCTATGAAAGCGGATAAGTTTTATGCCATGGAGGCGATGAAGCACCCCGTCTACGCTGAAGCGGCCTGGACATACTGTATTTATGCGGATGGTCCCATCATATTTTATGCCGTGCTCAGCGAAAAAGCTCCGTTGCACTCCTGATGGCCTTGAGGTCCCCTGCTTACGCTGCCCTGCATCACCATGTTGTGTAGAGCTATCCAGCATATTTTTTATGCTTCTATAAGACCCCCTTCAAAGCTTTCAAATTTCTTCAAAATTTGGAACGCTTTGAATGAAGCATGAACCGCTCCTCGTAACTCAAAACGTTTCTGAATAGAACGTTGAAACGGTCGATGCTGACTTTATGGCAGATTTATTGGGGACCGGTGTGACCTCTCTCGCCTATAAATGTCCGAGGAGTTAAACCTGTTCTTCCCGCATTCCTTTCGCCACACAAGGATGATCGCCGGAGTTCGTCGGGTCGATCTGAGGAAGAAGAAGACCATGTTCTTCCCGTATATAAGGAGCCGAAAAGGACGGCGTCTTCGAGCAAGTCTCATCTGCAACGATGGATCATGGAAGGATATCATAGCCTCCCTTGCTCGGGATAATCAGCAACTTTGTATGGCAGTTCTTCGGGAGAGAGGAAGGGTCGTTTTAGACCACACAGCTTGCAAGCTGCGTATTTTCTCCTGATACTTTCGTGGACGAGAGAAGCCAAGCTGTAACTATCGTTCTTGATCGAGTTGGGTTAAAGAAGCCTCAACTGGATCTGACATGGCATATGGAGGATGGGCCCTGAAGAAGTTCAGGTAGGCCCAGTGCTGTATCCTCCCGCCAGCAATCATCTTCTTGTTTATGACTGTGGAAGTCGATGAACTGCCATGGAAGAAGAGAAAGACCTTCACCGGTACGAGAACCTGTCAGAACAGATCCTGGGGGGTGGCCTTCCGATGATGACGAGGAAATCCTTTGTAGACGGGATTTCCCTCATATGTATTCACGAAAATGAAGAAAAACCTTGTAGACTGGATTTTCCTCATATGTAATCGTGATTTCTATTTTTAATAAAGTCGTCTTCTTCTGTGCATATGATTGTCTTGCCATACGTTGCTGTGAAGTCTGAATGTGTGCAGCTTCGACACGTCTGATTCTTTATGCCGACTCTGTTTAGAGAGAGTGCTAGGTCATGTCCTATCTTTTACGTATAACTTAGAGATGCGTAGAAAGCCGTTGTAGCATTCGAGTTTTCGAACCGTCCTGCTATTTTTAGGAGTGAGGAACCGCGTAGAATTCTGAACTGCTGCTTCTGATGAACAGAATTTCTTTGTTCAGACATCATCTTCAAGAATGATTTCTCGAAAATCCCTTGGAACAGGGTCGAGAAATGGCTGTCAAACTGAGTTGCCATCTTGATAGATAAAATATTCAGACTGGGGTCTGGATGAACTTCGAATCGACCCATGAAGAAGAGTAGTTTTTCGATGTTGAACTCTGTAAGCTTCGGGTACTTGGAATATCTTGAGGTCAAGAACGAGTATCCTCTATGTGAACTCTTTGCAACTGACCGCTTTTGAGGACCGTTCAGATGTACGCGTGATCTGGCCGGCGTATCCTTCAGATGTGTGGAAAGTCGTGGAGCGTGAAATCATTAGTCTGCAGCTTCTGAGCATAAACTAAACACCATCGAGCGTAAAATCATAGACTTGTAGTTCCTGAGCGTGAAGTCGTAGGTTTGTAGCCTCTCGAGCATAAAAGCTACTGAGCACAAAGGCATCTGGGCGTAAAACCCGACTTGTAGCCGTCGAACGTAAAGCCGTAAATTCGTAGCTGTCGAGCCTAGAAAGCTCCTTAGCGTAAGACTGTAGATTTGTAGCTTCTGAAAAGAAAATTTTTCCGAGCGTGAAGTCGCAGATCTGTTGCTTCTGAGCGTAAACTAAGCACCACCGAGCGTGAGATCATCGATTTGTTATCTGTTGGCATGAAGTCGTAGGATTGTGGCCTCTCGAGCACAAAAGCTACCGAGCACAAAGGCATCCGAGCGTAAAACCATAGACTTATAGCTTGCGAGCGTGAAACCGTAGATCTGTTGCTGTCGAGCGTAGAAAGTTCCTTAGCGTAAGAACTACTGACCTGCTTTGCGCGAAAAACTTTTCGAATTCGCTGACTGTCCGTCTTCTCTGAATAATAAGCTGACGTAGGACCCAATCATAACCGAATATTTAATTAGGAGATTTGGTTCGGGGTCCGAGGAGTCCATCCAAACTTTATATATATCCCAAGTTTTCTGAGAGAAAAACTTTTCATCCGTCTTCTGCGAAAGAAAGCCTCCGACTGTTCGAGCTCTTCTCCGAGTCTTCTATGAGTCTTCAAAGTTTTCAGTAATGGCCTCTAAGCAATCCTCCTCCTCTAAGGGAAAGAAGATTGATTCTTCTTCTCGTTCTTCTGCCCAAGCAGGAGTGCCTCCGGTTGGACAGGGCGAACCCCATTCTGAGCTGAGCATCCCACCGATGAGCAGTGCACCCGGCCTGATAGGTAGAGCTTTTGGGACGAATGAGAACGACTGAAAAATCCTTCGCACACGTTGAACGTGACCACGCTAGGTCGTCTTCTGTGCTGATAGCCTCTCTGAGGAAGATGATGCACGGAGACGTTTTATCTTTTACGCCCACATTTCTAATGTATTAGCGTAAAAACTCCAGATTTTCGCAGTTGAGCATAAGAAGCTTTGACTGCCGAAAACTTGGTGTATACTGTATAATTTTGAACTTTTACGCTTGTGGATGAAAATTCTGGCGTAATAGCTCGAACCTTGGTAGTCTGGCGTAAAGCACAGACAGTATACTGCCAACTTGAATTTTATGCTTCTGGATGACAGTTCCGGCGTAAACGATCAAGTTTGTACAGTCTTGGCGTAGAGCTCAGACCGTTGCCTCTTGGCATGTGCTGCGATATTTGTAACGTCTAGTATAAAACTGACGTGTTTTTCTCGCACCCTTGCAGTTAACTTGGGCGAGTCTCCGCTAGCCGAGGTGATGGGTTCTGCCGCCGGGCTGCTGCACTCCAACTATCTGGAGGATCTGTCCCATGTGGTATTTCCTATCTCTGGACCTTAATATCCCAAAGAAAGGGAAATCTTGATATCGGCTCAGGGCGAGCGAACGCTGTTGAACATGATTAATGAAGAGCCTTTGACGTATGTAGACGGGGACCAGTATATAAAGCCGGCCTTTCTTTTCGGGGACATAATTTATAAGCAGTCCCAGACGAAGCCAAAGAAAGAACTCTGGGTTTTCCCTGCCGGGAAGTTGGTCTTGAGTCTGCCCAAGATGCCGAGAGATTATGACATCTCGGCATTCTTCCATGCTACACATCCCAGGAAGATATCGTGGACCCTGACTCCCGATCTTCACGGTAGGCCGGGGAAGATCTTCTATCAGAAAGGATCTGGCCTATTTGTCAGCCGCCCTTCCGGTCATGTAACATTGTTCAGGGGATTGTACCTGGGCAGTATTCCGAGTGAAGACAGCTTGGTGCTCCAGCCGGTGCAATTGTCGACCTTTTGCAATGATTTCATGGGGCACGGAGGAGTATACCTCAAGGCGAATCCTCGATGTAACGGGTGGATGACCCCAACAAATCTTCGATGGGCTCGCTTAGTTGATTGGGCCCTGGAGCATTTTCGGATCGAGTTGGAGAACATCGGTCTGTTGGCAGCTGTGAGTGCCACCAGTGTTGGGTTGCCTCCTAACCCTAACCTATTTTTGGCACTGATGGAGCGGTACATTCCGCTCACTGGGACTTTTGCCACTCCGCTGGGGGAGTTGGGATTGGCCCTTCATGAGATGCAGAGATCTCGAGACTGCCAATGGGGGATACTCCGTACGAAGAGTATGTTCCCACAAACCGGGAGATGGGGGATTCAGACCCTCGGGTAGTGGAAGTGTATCAGGAGCTGATGTGCCACTACCTTGCTTGCACCGCCTTCTACGCTGAGCCTTCAGATTTGGCTCACACCAGTAAATGGACGTCCTACCTCTTTTTTCACCGGGCTAGGGCTGCTCAGCCGGAGAAAGTCTTGGAAGTCAAGGATGAGCCTGTGAATCCTCTGAGCGTGCTGACTGCTCAGGAAGTCGACGATCTCCTGGAGGATGCTAGGGCTCTGGATCATATCCTCGTCGAAGGGATAGGAAAATATCCTGCATGTACTAAGGCCTACAGTTATCTGAGGCATTGCCGCAGGGCTCTATCCAAGGAATCTCAACTGGCTGGCTTTCTCTCTATATGGCTGCGCCGACAGGTGGTACCCGGCATTACATCTGCGGATCATATTCACCGCAATATCTTGTGGCCTGCAGTGCGTCTGGTGTTTGGGGCGAGCTGGGCTTGCTCCCTGCCATGATGTGCCGCATACAAGCTGGCCTGAGGGCGATGACTGAGGCGCTGCTCGCTGATGAAGCTCGGCGTGAAAGCTTTCCCCGAGTGGAATTACCATACCTGTATTTGATGGGATGGTTAATTCTCCATAACCTCCGGGTGATGTCTCCCGGCTCCGGCAGTAGCTTGGGGGGGAATTTCTTGTTGAATTACAAGAAATCCTCTTGGAATGTGCTAACAGTTTTAGACTGTCGACGGGTGCTGCATTGCGGTCACAGCTGGAAGCTGCTTTGCAGTGTTCCCTCTGTTTATCGCAACCAATCGAGGATTAGGCTTGAGGACTCAGGTAGAGATATGACCACTCTTTCTCCTGAAGTCTTCAATTGGTTGGTCTGCATTAGACCTTCCCACCTGCTGTACAGAAGTGAAGATCACTGCTTCTTCGAACCCTACCTGCCTAGTCGGTTTGCCAGGCAGTTTGGGTATGATCAGTTGCATGTGGGCAATGCCGTCACCAGCTTCAGGTCCAGAGGTGGACTCATCGATGGAGCGAGGGGATGGCGATATTTTATCATTAGCTGCACCGGGATAATTTTTATTGTGCCCTTCGTCACACCCTCCACGGAGTTGCGTATCCTGCATTCGTATGCCCAGTTCTATGTGGCAACGAACACCTTCTATCGCGATTTTGATATGGGTAGAAGCTTTAGGGTGCCCTCTTCCAAGCCTGGGGGAAGGGTCGAAGTCCCCTCGATTTCTTCTGACGAGGGTGACGAATCTGCTACTCTGGATGAGCCTCTCGTATCGGTACCGAGGGGTAAAATACCTCTGCCTGCAGGGGTGTTGGTATTCTCCGGGAAACGAAGGGCTTCCGCTCTGAAGGAGGCTTTCCCTCGTAAGAGGACGAAGAGGATGGTTGCTCGTCCTCTCCAGATTCCTGGCGTTGAGGCTCCTGGAAGTGAGCCTGCTTCTCCCTATGTCGGGGATGATTCTTTGATTGGGGGTTCCTCGCCTTTTAGAGAGGAACCTTCTACAGCCTCGGTCAGTGGCGTCGGAGAATCTCAGCTGGAGGCTGCTACCGCTGCTACTGCTTCAGGTAGTGGAACGAAGTCGCCTTCGAGGCTGGTTATAAGACTCCATATACCTTTGTCCGGATCAGCATTGGGAGAGGCCTCTGCAGTGCCCGTCAGCGCTTCTAGCGAGATTCCAGTTGATGAGCCTCAAGTGGATCTCGACAAAGACCTGGAAGAGTATTTGCCTGTGTCAGTTAGCAGACCCTTGTCTCCAAGTATGACAGCTTGGCTAGCATCACTGTCGTCTTTTCGTGCCTCTTCTTTTAGGAAAATTAACATCATGTTTGAATCTAACTTCTCTTGTCTTCTTCTCAGGGGACGACCTCTTCGGGGAGGGCAATGCATATGCACCCTTCGGCTCTGTGTCAGGTTCTGGCGCTGATACGGAGGTGCCTGATTTTGAAAAGGAAGCATCTTCGGGTGCCGGCTCGCCTGCCGACGAGGTTTCGATACCTCAAGAGGACGACCCTATCATTGCGACAATGCCTCCTTCGAGTATGCTGGTTACTTCATCTGGTGTTGGTGCTTCCTCTTTTGTCGCACCCCCTGTCGAGACGAGGACTGTGGCCACGTCGATTGCGGTCGCCTCTGGAGCGCGGTTCGACAACATTACAGCCACTCCCAGCGTGCATTCGGGCCTAGCTGCGCTGACCGAGCAATATACCGGTATCTTCTATAACACTTTGAAAATGCTAATATCAATGGTGTTGGAGAAGAATCTAAACTTTGAGCGCCTGAAGAGGTCCTCTCGATTTTCGATAGAGGCGATCAGGGACCTTGGCGATAAGGGTTTAGCTGACGCCCTGGCGGAGGTAGTTAATGGTTTGGAGCAACCCATTAACGAATACTCGCAGCTATCCCAAGATAGTGTTAACGATTTGGTCTAGGATGAATACGACTTGCTGACTGCAAGGCTGGGAGAGTTGGAAGCTCTGAGCAGGTCCTTCGAGATGCGACAGCAGGAAATGAGCGACGAGCTCACCCTCTTAGAGTGTGTTGTTCCCCAGTTGGCCAAGAGTAAAGCTGAACATGAGAAAAATAAAGCGAGGGTCCATAAGTTGGAGGCTCAGCTTGCTTTAGCGAAGGAGTGGTCTCGTGCTTCAGCCGCCGGTGTGCATGTGTTATAGAGCTAGATGGAAGAAGCTCAACAGAACTTGGCACATGCGAGTGCCATACACGCCGCTCTTACACATTCTCTGTCTGATTTATCCGGCTTGAATGATGAGGAGACAAGATGGGAGTGAGCTCGAGCTGCCATTTTGGACTCCAGGAATGCGAAGATGGCCAGACTGGCGCAGCAGATTCGCGATTTGACCGCTCCTCCTTCATGATGTACTTTTGCTTTTGCTTTTTAATGTACTTTCGCTCTTTTTTGGGGAATAATAAAGAGGCTTTTCATCTGACTTTGTGGACCAGTCATTTTGGAATGTAAATGACGGGTTTGGGTGAGAGTAATATCAGAGGTAGTATGGACGTGATAGTCTCTCGGTAAACTTTAGCAGGGCACATCTATTCAGGGGTCATATGGACATGATAGAGTACGACCCAACTAGTTTCGTTTTAGAAGTAGTTTTGTCAGAATAAGATTTTCGCCTTTATTCCACTTGAGCAGAGGAGGTTAAGCATAGTACATTTTCAGGAATTTGCCATTGATAGGAGCCATTAGTAGGTCTCCATTAGGCTGGGCTAACCTGTAAGCGCCGTTTGAGAACGTTGTCTCGATCACGTAGGGGCCTTCCCATTTGGGCTGAAATTTGCCCTTGCTCCTGTGAGTGAGAATCATTGGCCTTCTTACAGCTAAGACTAGCTCGCCAACTTTGAACACTCTTTCTTTTACTTTTTGATTAAAAGCTCTAGAAATACGCGCTTGATAGAATGCGATGCTCTGTTGAGCTTGAAGAAGTTTCTCGTCTAATCCTTCTAGCTCTTGAAGCCTTAAAAGGTCATTCTTTTCCCGAGTTAACTCATTGGCAACTGCTATCCTGAGTGATGGGATTTGGATTTCGATGGAAAGAACTGCTTCGCTCCCGTAGACCAGTGAGAACGGGGTACAACCTGTCGGTGCTCGGACCGTTGTGCGGTATGCCCAGAGATATTCTCCCAGCTTCTCGTTCCAATCTCTTTTGTTCGAAGAGACGAACTTGTTCAAGAGTTTGATAATGGTTTTGTTGAAGGCTTCCGCCAAACCATTAGCAGCTGGATAATACGCCGTAGAGGCGACATTTTGTATCCGATTTTTATCGCAAAATCGATGAAACGCTTGGCTGATAAACTGAGGCCCATTGTCATGGATTATCCTTCGGGGAATCCCAAAGCGATAAATAACGTGATGCTTGATGAAGCTAATCAAATTGCATATTTTTGCCTCAGCGAGAGAGATCGCCTCTGCCCATTTGGAGAAGTAATCCGTGATGGCCCATATGAACTGGCGACCTCTGGAAGAAGACGGGTGAATAGGACCAATGATGTCCATACCCCATGCTTCGAAAGGCCAGGATGCAACCGTAGGATGTAGATGTTCAGACGGCTGGTGTATGAAGTCTACATGGACCTGACAGGCCTTGCATCGTTTGGCATACTTGATTGCGTCTGCGATCATAGTGGGCCAGTAATAGCCCATTCTCCTGATACGATCCTGTAGCTTAGGACCGGGTTGATGCACCCCGCATACGCCGTCGTGAGCTTCGCGGATAATCTGCTGTGCTTCGTCATTAGAGAGACATCTCAATAGCAGTCCGTCGTAGGTCTGGCGATATAGGCATTATGAAGATGCATCGAAGTAGAAGCGTAATGATCGTCTTTTGACGGATGCTGCTTCTTTAGGGTCCTCCGGCAAGATTCCGTATGCCACAAAATCTATAAAGGGACTTCTCCAATCTCTCGTAGGAAGATCGGTGTTTACAGCGTAACTGCGTTCGATGTGAGCGTTGTTCTTCACGTAAAATAGATCTCTGTTAAGAAAGATTACCGAATTCTGTCTTCTTATAGGAGTAGCTAAATATGCAGCTAGACTGGCTAGGGCATCGGCTTCCAGATTCTGAGATCGAGGTATATGCTCTAGGAAGAATCCCTTGAATGTCACGGCTATCTCGATCGTTGCTTGGTGATAGGGGATGAGGTCTGGATTCCGGACTTCATATATTCCCCTGACTTGATTGACGATAAGCAGAGAATCACCAAAAGCTTCCAGAGATTCGAACCCCAGCTCTTTAGCGACTTGGAGCCTGATTAGTAGAGCGTTGTACTCTACCATATTATTGGAACAGGGCTCGTTAAGATAGTATGCTCGATAGATTACGAGTTTATCGGGAGTAAACAGGACAATTCCTACCCCTGAAACCATATTTTCATTGGGACCAGTCCTGGAGACGCCGTCGAAGAACAGTTGCCATGCGTCACTTTCCATCGCGGAACTACATTCTGCAACTTCGTCGGGAATGTCCTCGTATAATTTGGAGGCCTCCGGGATCGGATGAGCAGCTAGGAAGTCAGCCAATGCTTGGCCTTTGATGGACTTCTGAGGGACGTACACCATGTCGTATGGTGTCAATAACATCGCCCAAGTTGCGAGTCGGGAGTTAAGAATACTTGGCTTGTTCATCAGTACCCGAAGAGGATTGATCTTGGAGATGATGTGAATAGTCTGGTCGGTGACATAGTGCCGCGTCTTCTGGATAGCGAACATCAGAGCCAAATATTCTTTTTCTACCGGATTGTACCGGTGCTCAGCTCCGATCACCATTCTACTTAGATAGTAGATAGCCTGTTCATGTCCCGCATCGTTCTTCTGCGCGAGAAGAGCTCCCAGAGAATGGTCCATCACTCGAACGTACAGAAAGAATGGTCTTCCTACGACGGGAGGCACCAGAACTGGCGGACTAGTGAGGTAGCGCTTGATATCCCCGAACGCTTGCTGACAGGCTTCGTCCCATATGAAGGATACACCTTTCTTCATGAGGCGAGAAAAAGTCTGGCATCTTCCAGAGAGGTTAGATATGAATCTCCGGATATAGGCTAGACGACCTTGAAATCCCCTGAGTTTCCTCAGATTACGGGGTGGTCTCATTTCTAAGATGGCCTTAAATTTATCAGGGTCCACTTGAATGCCTTTGGCGGTAATGACGAATCCCAGAAATTTGCCACTAGATACACCCAAAAAGGACTTTGTAGGATTCATTTTGAGTTGATGTTGGCGCATCAGCTCAAATACCGTCTTTAAGTCTTGGATGTGATTGATACTGAGGCGGCTTTTGACAGCTATATCGTCTACGTAACATTCTACTGTCTTGCGTAAATGCTTGTAGAATATGTTACTCATAGCCCGTTGGTAAGTAGCTCCGACGTTCTTCAACCCGAAGGGCATGACCGTATAGTAATATACCCCCAGTGGTGTCTGGAAGGCAGTATGCTTCTCGTCTTCAGGATGCTTCTTGATTTGATTGTATCCTGAGAATCCGTCCATGAAAGACATACGTTCGAAATCGCAGGTATTGTCGATCATGACGTCTGTGATGGAAAGAGGAAACTCGTCTTTGGGGCAGGCTGCATTCAGATCTCGGTAATCGATGCAGACTCGCACTTTCCAATTCTTCTTCATGACCGGGACAACATTGGCAACCCAGTCGGGATGTTGTTCCTCCCGGATAAAACCGCAGCCTATCAACTTCTTGACTTCATCTTCAATGGCGTCCATCATATCCGGGCGAAACCGGCGTTGGTGCTGCTTTACAGGCTTTGAATCGGGCAATATATTGAGTTTATGACTTTGGATCAAGTCCTGGCATATCCTCATAATTCTACTCAAAGACGTTGATGTATTCTCTTATCAGTTGAATGACTTCTTCCCTTTCAGCTGGGAAAAGATTATTACTGATAAATATCGGCTTTGGTGAAAGTTCATCCTCAACATTAATCTGGATAACTTCATATTTGGTGGGAGGTTCTCTCTGCTCGAAGCAGAATTCTCACTGTGTATCCATTTGCTGAGCCCAACCGTCATTCTCGAATAGTTTGGATTCTTGTTGGTCTGATTCGAAGGGATCCGTCACTACCATATTTACTGGTAATGTTTGCTCGAGAGCACGAGATGAGTTGGAGGGCGATGAGCCATCTTGAAAAGGGGAAAAGGTGTCCTCATCTGACTTGGAAGTCGTAAGGGAGGTGCATACCCTAACCCGAAATGAGTTTGTTGATAGTGGGGATTGTCGTGCGGCGGTATTTGTCTGCCTTTCCCATAGTTGAGACCTGGCTTCAGTTTCAAGTCATAACCCATATTTTGCATGATCTTTAAGGCTTGCGGGTTGTACCTGTGAACTTGTATTTCACCAGCATCGTCATTGAAGGAATCTTCTCGTATAGTCAATTCGTTGCGCGTTCGGCCGAAGACTATTGAATGCTAACTGCTGCGGGCAGGCGGAACAATGAAGATAGAGTCCTCATGGGGTCCATATGTCGCAAAGACATTGGATGATGACGCTACTTCCCATATGTATGGATGATAGGAATCTATAGCTTCCAAGAATTTTTGTGCTATAGGTTCTATATCGTCATGGGGAGAGGATTCCTGATTTGGAATCTGAGCGTCGATATACTGGAAAAGAGGATGTTTATTATCATCTGGAACTCCGTTCCTGGTTGTATTTACATCAGTCGGCTGCCTGTTGCGCCGAAGGTTGACGACCAAGGGTGGAGGCTTATGTCTGCTCAGAGGTAATATGGACATGGCAATTTTTTGTGGACTTAACACTACTGGCGTACTTATAACTAAGTACGGATGTTAAGTGTAGATGGCAACCTACATCAGAAGATAGTAGATAGCCGAAAGTTTATTCAGAGATAATATGAACATGACAAACTTTTGATCGTGACTCCTTTGGAGATGGAGGTACACGTCTGCTCAGAGGTGATATAGACATGGCAGTTTTTTTGTGGACTTAACACTACTGGCGTACTCATGACTAAGTACGGGTGGTAAGTGTAGATGGCAACCTACATCAGAAGATAGTGGATAGCCGAAAGTTTATTCAGAGGTAATATAAATATGACAAACTTTTGATCGTGACTCCTTTGGAGATGGAGGTACACGTCTGCTCAGAGGTGATATAGACATGGCAGTTTTTTGTGGACTTAACACTACTGGCGTACTTATGACTAAGTACGGGTGTTAAGTGTAGATGGCAACCTACATCAGAAGATAGTGGATAGCCGAAAGTTTATTCAGAGGTAATATGAACATGACAAAACTTTGATCGTGACTCCTTTGGAGATGGAGGTACACGTCTGCTCAGAGGTGATATGGACGGCAGCTTTTTATGGACTTAACACTACTGGCGTACTTATGACTAAGTATGGGTGTTAAGTGTAGATGGCAACCTACATCAGAAGATAGTGGATAGCCGAAAGTTTATTCAGAGGTAATATGAACATGACAAACTTTTGATCGTGACTCCTTTGGAGATGGAGGTACACGTCTGCTCAGAGGTGATATGGACATGGCAGTTTTTTGTGGACTTAACACTACTGGCGTACTTATGACTAAGTACGGGTGTTAAGTGTAGATGGCAACCTATATCAGAAGATAGTGGATAGCCGAAAGTTTATTCAGAGGTAATATGAACATGACAAACTTTTGATCGTGACTCCTTTGGAGATGGAGGTACATGTCTGCTCAGAGGTGATATGGACATGGCAGCTTTTTGTGGACTTAAAACTACTGGCGTACTTATGACTAAGTACGGGTGTTAATAGTAGATGGCAACCTACATCAGAAGATAGTGGATAGCCGAAAGTTTATTCAAAGGTAATATAAACATGACAAACTTTTGATCGTGACTCCTTTGGAGATGGATGTACACGTCTGCTCAGAGGTGATATGGACATGGCAGTTTTTTGTGGACTTAACACTACTAGCGTACTCATGACTAAGTACGGGTGTTAAGTGTAGATGGCAACCTACATCAGAAGATAGTGGATAGTCGAAAGTTTATTCAGAGGTAATATGAACATGACAAACTTTTGATCGTGACTCCTTTGGAGATGGAAGTACACGTCTGCTCAGAGGTGATATGGACATGGCAGTTTTTTGTGGACTTAACACTACTGGCGTAATTTCGAGCTTCGCTCTGGTTGGCGTAAGGCTGAGGATGTCCTCAGGCGGCCATCAGCTTCTCGCATAATTTGGAGGGCGGGTAGATTATTCCCTCGCTGGCGTGAATGCCGAGAAGTTAAGTAGCTCGCTGCTTGCTTTCCCTTGCGGAGATCACGGGTGTCATCTGGTTCCCCGTAGAGGTCAGATGTTGTCTTACGAGCGGAGCATGCTTTATACTTCCGATTTGGCGCTGAGGCATCATCAGAAGTTTTGTCTATTCCGCCATGGACGGGAGACTGTTTCCTACGCGTAGAGCGCAGTGGGTACGTCTGGGTTAGTGCTGAGGCTTTGCCCGAAGTTTTGTCTGTACCGTGCGTAGCGGGAGACTGGTTTCTACATGTAGAGCACAGTGGATACTTCTGGGTTAGCGCTGAGGCTTTGTCCGAAGTTTTGTCTGTACCGCGTATAGCGGAAGTGTCACTACCACATTTTCTAGGAAAGGGTATTTTAGTCATTTCCTATTTAATTAAATATTCTGCATGGTAAATAATTATTTATTGTATTATTTAATTGTTGTTAGTTGTTATTTAATTATTTTGGACTTATATTAGTGCACTCAACTAGTTTAGTTTGGACCCATGGACCAACATGAATTAATTAGTTAGACTAGGCCCATTTAGAAAGTTCATTGTTAAGGAGATGGATTAAATTAATTAAATTATTAGACTAGAAGCTTCCTACCTTAATTATTTCTTCATGAGAGGCCCCAAGGGGTATATTGGATATTTTATAATTGCTTGGGGAAGGGGTAAGGGCCGGCCTATAATAGGGGGGGGGAATTCTCTCTCCTCTCATTCTCATTCCAAATCTAGATCTAGAATTTCCCACTCCTAAATTCCTTTCATTCCCATTCCAATTCCCCACCAAATTTATTCCAAATTCTTTCCAATTCACCATTAGAAAGTTGAGAATCTAGAAGAAGGAAGCAAGGATCTACAAAGAGGAGCAATGATCTACAAATTGGAAGCAATTTCATCTCAATTGGAGGTTTCATTGAGAATCCATCTTCCAATAGGTATAATTCAGTTTTTCTCCTTAAAATAGCTTCTAAATCTGAGATTTAATCATATAAAATCAAACCATATGTATGTACTACCCATATGACTTGGTTTTGTGTTCATAGGAGACCCATAGAGAAAGTTATGATACTTTTTGTGTCAATTTTGGAGGAATTCCGAATTTATATTTTGTTGTGTGTGTCAATTGATCCTATAGATCAATTAGGCATGTGTTTATGTGTTTGGGACTAGTGTCATATCCATAATTGGGAACGTGTAGGTCGTATTCCAATAATTTGGTGATACGTGTTATTTTGGGGGTTTTCCCTCCGACACGGGACTTTGTACATGTCGTATTTTGACACGGATACATAGATCTACATTTGACACTTTAATTTGTTCATAAATATTATTTGTAACTTGTTTGTGTCCTTCGGGGTGTAATTGGTTGTGTGTTGGACTCGTGTCACATGCGTATCCTAGATCTACTGGGATACGGTGTGATACTCTCCATTTGTGTGTGTTTATGTGTAGATCTAATTACTTATGCTTTAATTCTTGAATTATAATTAGTAAATATATATAGATGTTATATATTTATTTTAGTGCAATTATTATGATATTTATTGTAACATAGATCTATGTATTTTTATGTGTACTAATATAATGTATAAATATATATGTAGCTTTCTTTACATGCATTTATATATGTTACAACTTGTTAATAAAATAAATTATATGTAAATGTTTTATAAATATATTTATGTGTTTAAATGAGTAATTATATTAATTATATTTATTATATAATTAATTTTATATTAATGAATATATTTTTATGTGTGCTTTTAGCCATGTTAAAATATGTACATTAGTACATGGAATATGTATTATAGCTTTTAATATTTATTTATATGTATAGAATTATGTATATATAAGTATTTATTTATTTATTTGTTTTGTATATATATATATATATATATATTGATTTATATATTTATATATTTATATATATATTTATATATATTAATTGTTTTGGCGACAACAGCTATTAATGACAGATTCTGTCATTAATAAACCGTGAGCAGCAGCAGCCGCTGTAGCTATTAATGATAGAATCCTGTCATTAAATACACAGCAGCGGGCGGGATTTGAACAGCTTTAGTGATAGTTTTCTGTGACAGTTGTTAACTGTCACCAATTAAGTGACAATGGGTTTATTATACAGCAGTTTGGCGACAGTTTTGCAGTGATAGTTAGAACTGTCACTATAGGGCCTGTTTATTGAAAATCAGTGTTTTAACACACTGTTTTCAGTGACAGTTAGGCAGTTTTAATTTATATTTTATATATGAAAAATATATATATATATATGTATATATATATATGTGTTTATTGTGAGGTATAATACTAGTATTGTTATAATTTTAATTGTATAATATAATAGTTTATATATAATATATTATGTATAAGGATAAATAATATATCTATGTATCTTGAATATTACTTTGTGTGAGTACCAAATGGTTCAAAACCATGGTCCCTAATTGCTGTAATTTAATATTCTATATTATTATGCATTATATTTAATATATATATATGGTGAGGATTTACCTTGGATTCACGTGTCCGAAGATACATAATCCTAATATTTAGATTGTGGTTCCTAAGACTTAGATTTCAGTATTTTGATCCAAGATTTTGGTGCTAGACTTGTGCAACTTAGAAATAGATAGTTGACTCATAGTTGACCACAGTTGACTTTTGACTCAGAATTGACTTATTGACCTAGAAGTTGACTAGTTTAACTTGTTCTCTTTTCGGGACCTTGTATTAATGTTGTATTCCATATCTAGGTCTTCGAGGTACCGAGTCAGACATCTGTGAGACTGTTCATTGGACTTCAGGCGAGTACATTCTCTGATAGTTTCTCATTTATGATATCCTCTATGTTCGTTGTATCTAGTGTAGATATCCATGTTTCTCTTGACACTATGGTTACACGGATTGGTATATCCGGATCTCGTCATGAGATGTTATTCCTTGGTATATGGTGTATATGGTGCAAGTATTGTTTTATTGGTTATCTTGTACATGTATAGTCATCGATTCTCGGGAAGACTAGCTATTTTCTTGGGGAATCTAGTGCCATAGCATACCGTGGTTGGTTCTATTATACCAGTCGGGGGTGGAGAGTATTAGTATAGATATGTGATCAATATCCCTATTGAATAAAGTACAGATTACACAATAGTGTTGATCATGCACCGCACGTATGATTAGCCAGGCCGTATTGTATCTTGCCCAAGCCGATCACATGTTAAGCTAGTACTCACACACTTAGTCATTAGTATTATTGTTTCATTGGCATATTGTTCATTATTGTATTTATTTCTAGTATTTCCTTATTATACATATATCTCTTATATCTATTGTGCATCTTGTTTATCCACAGCTATTTACTGTTACATAGTTTTTATCATTAATAAGTACTGATGTTAGAGATATACTCTGCTCCTTTCCTGACTGGATATATTTTTCCAGATGACACTGAGGAGTGGTGCCCTACCTTTTAGGGACCCTAGGATGTTGTGGGTTTAGATTCTGAGACCCTGGCTCAAGAGGGACTTATCCCAACTGAGACAGTTGACCCAGGAATTATAGCTTAGTAGTATTCTTTGTACTGGATTTGTCTCCAGCTTATTTCTGTATTTCTTCAGACTCATTGATGTATTTTAGACTCATGAGTTATTTTGTGACTATTCTATTCTTTATCTGATTCGTGCTTATTTCTGTCTTAGTTTTGTGATTGAGTATACTATTATTATTGGTGGTTCATTATATTGTTAGATAGACTATCTAGAAAGCGTTCTACCGCCGATTCTGCGGTGTAGGCTGGGGGTTGTTTCCGACTAGTACCCTTACACCGGGTGCGGGTCGTGACAGGAAGACTGGTTTTTACGTGCAGGGCACGGAGGGAGCAATGCTACAACCTCATTGGTCGGAGAGATCGGAGAGATCGGAGAGTCCACAGGATTGGTAGAGGATGTCTTGGGCATCCAGACCTTGTACAGCTTCCTGTTGTTTTGTACAGAGAGAGAGTGAGAGCTACCCCCCGTTCGAAGCATGTCTTCATAGGCAGACTGGTCGAACTTGACGACTAGTGTCTTCTTCACGGATCCCACGGATACCGCATCGTGTTGAGCAATCGCTTCCTCATCAGAAGAGAAAGATGTCCCCAGTAGAGTCGCCATCTTGTTTGTGGTATTAAACGAAAGAACGAAATGTATATAATACGAGGTTTACACGAAACCCTCCTTCTTTGGTTTACAAATAAACTTGTATAATTTGATCCTATACGAGGATGTAGGAGTACAATTTATTTAATCTGGGTAGATAATTGCTATAGGTGTCTGATCTGCAGTCGATCACTTTAGCCCTTGTACTACACGATGGTGAAGAAGTGCCGTGGAAGACAAAAAGCAGCTTCGTAGGTGGCGAAAGAGGATGGATGCAAGATGCCAATGTCGTTGATCGCTACTCTTTGCCTGAGCTCTGGATGCTTCTCTCTCTCTCAAAGACACTTCAATCTCTCCTCAATCTCCAATGTTTCGACCCGTGGTTCGATCTCCTGGGAGGTTCGACCTCGTTCGATTTTTAAAATCTTGACCTGTTCCTCTGTTGATAGAGGTCTCTATTTATAGAGTTTTGGTGACAGTGACCACTCAATCGGTGTGGAAACCGAGTAGTGGAAAGTACAGCACCCTTTTACACAACGGTTAAAATAACCAAAGCCTGCGTATAGATGACCTTTTGAATGAGCGTGTGATGCAGGTCCAACTAAGGGACAAAACGCGTATAATCGCTACGAAGATCACGGCATAGAAGTCACGTAGGTAGGTATCCCCCATGTAGAAGAGGTTAGCGTAGAAGCCAATGTCTGTCACCATGGCGTAGAAGCCAAGTAGGCATAGAAGCCGAGTAGGCGTAGAAGCCTGATGGCATAGAAGCCGAATAAGCACAGAAGGCCGAATGAGCATAGAAGCCGAACGAGCATAGAAGCTGAATGGGCGTAGAAGCCGAGGTGATGTGGACGTCTTTAGCCGAAATCACGACTCTTGGAGATATAATCAAATCTCTCGCATTAAATGCAGAGATCCGCCATCATCATTAATTGCCGAGGCATGTTCCGAAGGCCTGCCACCGTTCTGAGCATTAGGTGCAGAGACGTGCCTCGAGCCCTGTACGAAGAGCAACTTTTGTCGTGGCAGTCTATTTGTCTTATGCGGAGCGTAAACAGTTCACGTCTGCCTGTGTAAAATAAGGCAGCGTATCCTCTTGTATGTGTAAAAGCAGTCTCCGCTGAGGGGATGTCAGTAAACGACGGTTTGGTGATATTTAATCAAATCCTCTGCATTAAATACAGAGATCTGCCATCATACTGTGGGGTGCGTCCCGGGTGGTCTGCCTTCTTTCCAGCCGTCATCTGGGTAGCCGTGCAGCACTTTTTGTCAGGAGTCAGATATCAGGTTCACTGTGCGACTTGACAGGTTTATTTCGGGGAAGACGAAGCGTCCCTCTTACGTTTTAACGCTGCTATGAAAGCGGATAAGTTTTACGCCATGGAGGCGATGAAGCACCCCGTCTACGCTGAAGCGGCCTGGACATATTGTATTTACACGGATGGTCCCACCACATTTTACGCCGTGCTCAACGGAAAAGCTCCGTTGTACTCCTGATGGCCTTGAGGTCCCCTGCTTACGCTGCCCTGCATCACCATGTTGCGTAGAGCTATCCAGCGTATTTTTCATGCTTCTACAGAAGTAACGTGGTTTAATATTTTTAAAGTATTCAATTAATTGATTAGTTATTCATACAATCACTTATACATAAAATGAAAGACTTTACTATTCCATTTCTCTAATATTGAATAAACAACTTAATTATTTTTACTAAACCTTAGATAAATTTATAAATAAAGGGGAGGCGTTTTACATCCTACCCACCTTAAGAGAATTTCTTCCTCAAAATTTAACTTATTTTTTTTTAGTATAATTTGAACATGATAATACAAATTCTACCCACCTTAGAATTCACTAATCCTGCATAAACACAATATTATATTTTTAAGGAAAATTTCCTCAATTTGTTCAATAGTGTTCATCAATCATAAAAAAAATTATAACTTAATTATAACCCTTATAATACATCCTTAATCACAAAAGTAGTCTAACTAACAATGTTGTTGACCTAAAGGGTGTATATCTAATACTAGAAAATTTTCTAACTTCTATCAGCACTAGCGTTCAACTCTCCGAAATAGGGGGAGATGAGAAACAATGATAGTGGTGTCAATGGGAATAAATGAGTTCAATTGTAATTGTCAAGGAAGATAATCAATTTCAAAGAGAAAATTGTTTAATCAGTTGTGGATTCAGATCCTATATTAGTCTATTTCTATTCGCATGCTCGTATCATTACAGTTACGTAACCGATATGATATGCCCTGACCTGTTTAGTGGACAATTATATTTGTCTAATAAACTAAGTCAACTATATCTCTATCCACATAAAATAGTCATACAAAGAGCGAACCGAGTACACTAAGGTTGATCAGGCCATAATACACCAATTCTAGTTAGACAAATGTATTAGTATGGGCCCCCAATAACATATATGTCATTAACATGCTCGATAAAAGAATAAGCTTGCAAAACTAGGATATAACATCAGCATAGGTCGAGATAGTCCAAAAATATAAGTATGTGGATTTATCCTAAATGAAGCTACAAATAGTTTAAGTTCATCAAGAATCTATGACTCATCAGGTGTATGTTCCTCTACATTTGCCATATTAACTTCTTATCTAAGTATATAGTTGACTAATTATGTTTCGGACCGCTAGAATTTTGCAGTCTTGGCAAACGCTATCTCCTTACGCTAGCATATATTCATGTGTCGTTCAATTATACTCTATTAGTGTATTTTAACGACTATGGGATTCTATTTATTAAAATACACTACCTAACTTACAAGAATTAAACTAATAGTGTAATTAACCTATACGCATATATACTTAGTACTAGTCATCTTTCCAACCTCCCTCAAGCACTAGAAAATCAGATTTACGTTAGGAAAGGATCAGGGTAGATGCAAATCAAGAAATCAAACGAGAGTTTGAAAATGGAATCAATGAAGGTAATCAAGTAAGTGGATGAGATCCTATAATCTAATCCTATACGCAGGCTTGCTCGGTACAGTAACATAACCAAAATAATATATTCTCGACCTGCATTGGCCACCACAAAAATATGTCACAACCCAGTCCCAAAATACATAGGACTACGATACGCAACCATGCCAACAATATGCATACGTAGGCTACTCCAATATATGAAACCTAAGAACACATACTTAAGTTGTATCTGAACAACAACTCACAAATGATATATAATTGTCACAAGTCACTGGATATAACTAAATCTCATCCACAGAAGTCATAAAGAAATACTAATAAAAGATCAAATAATGAGGTATGAAGATAGTCGGGTGGAGACAAATCCACTACCAGACTAGATTAAGAATAGAGTACGACCTCCGACTAAAATAAAATGATACAAAGATTGTATCAACTAAAGGATTCATCAACTAAATAAATTAAAAGGCTCAAAGGGAACGAGATCCTAGGAGGAGAATGAAGTAGCAGGTCCTTCTCTGTACTCCTGCGAATAGTCGTGATCGTCTACACCTGGGATCATAATTTGGATCCAGGTCCTCAAAGGGACGTAACAAGATACAATAAAAGCATTCCAAGTATATCAAAATATTGTATTTAAAATAAATAGGTATAGGCAGGAAAATAACTAAGACATAACCAATACTATAATCACATACGAAAGAGAATAACTACTTACACATGAACTGCAGAGATATGACGGGATACAAATACCGTAGCTCACAAGTAAACACGGCTAAGATAGAACTCACCCGGCCTTAGTGGCCACATGGCGAACAAATAACCCGACCTTAGTGGTCACAGGGTCACAAAACAGATAACCTGACCTTCGTCATCACAAGGTTAAAAATAATGAAAGAAGAGAAAAAATATCCTTGTATTCATAATTGTTCTCCCACATCTAACACTCACGTGGGTTCATATAATCCATTGCTATCCAACTAATATATGGTCTATGACAAGTGTTTCTAATAAAAATTAAATAATAATTTTTAAATCTAGCATCATGTCAATCTAAGGAGAAAAATATAAGTCGTACAATAAGAAAATCACATTAAACATGCTATATGAGATTAAAAACTTGGCAAGGTATACTTGCCTAACTCTGCAGCCTAATTTTTGATAGGCCCATAAAACCATGATATGACCCCGCACTTACTAAGTCAAAAGAGCCTAATATTCAATATAGATTAACATGATTTAATTACCTTAGGAATACTTATTTGCAAATGATATAAAGATTTGGGTAGGAATTTTTAATTACCTTATTAGTTTAGGGTTATTGTGTAAATTTTTGTGCTTTTCATATCACCACCTCAGACTCTTTTCCTTTGAAAGGAGCAGTAACAGCACGATGTGGAGAGAGGATGGGATATGAACTCACGTATTAAATCTGTTGGCGTGTGCTCCAGTGGAAGACTTTGTGAGAAAAATAGAGGTATAATGAGAGAAGGAGATAGAGAGCATGGGTCCTCAATCGAGACTACCTCATGGTTTACTGCCTAGGAGGGGCCATGGTCGGGGCTGGATATGTATGGCGCAACTTTGTGCGCACATGGTGGTTGCGCTTGGGGTCGGTACTGGGCTCCTGTTGCCAAGGAGATGCTCTTCGGCAACAAGACGCCGAACTTCAATTATGTCATACACACGACGACGACTTGGTTATCCGGTAATGACTTTGGCGACGATGACGGGGTTAAAGCCGGGGTTGGGTCTTGACGGTGCGGATCTGGTTTAGTGGCAGTTCCCGGCAAGTTGTCGTTGCTATGGGGACCGAAGTAGGTCGAGATATCGGTTTCAGCGTCGCGCGTCCACGCGCTAGCGAGGCTGACCCAGAGTCCGCTAGGTTTCGGCAATCTTGGAAGCTTCTAGCTTATGCATAGGTAAAGGGATGGTTGGCGATTCTCTAGGAGGCAAGCTCTTGGTCGTGCAGATGGGAGAGCGGACATGGGGGCATATCACAGAACGAGGGGTCATGGCGAATAGTCGAAGTTATTTGTAGGATGTAAGCAGTTATGGTCATGGAAGAAGTGGGAGGTGGCTTGGAGGAGTTACTTTCTTGTGGTTTATGTATTTATACATGACTAAACCTTAGAGATAGGGATATAATAAGGACTTCTATCTATAGATGTATATCAATTCATGCATGGTACGTGGTTAGGCATTATCCTATCTTAGTATAAGTTTACTTATTTATTTGGATTATTATTGATTGGATAGGATCATAAGGATTTGATATTCTTTTATTTATTTGCTTTCCTGATTCTTCTAGTCAAATGAATACATTGAAGCATAATTTGTTGGTTTAGCTAAGGACAAGATTTTTATTTTAATATTTTATATGGTTGGTGATAGAATGTGATTTGATTTTCGTGATAAATTTATTTTGGTTAATCTTTTATCTGATTCCATTTTTATATATATTAGAGAGATAATGATAGGGATATCTATCAGGTATATATATATATATATATATATATATATATATATATATATATATATATATATATATATATATATATATATATATATATATATAATATACAAAGAGTTGGTTTGTTATGGATTCTCTACAAGGGCTTGGAAAAAGGAAGTGACTTGGTTTATTATTATCAAAGTATTCAATTAATTGTTTAGTTATTCATACAATCACTTATACATAAAATGACAGACTTTACTACTCCTTTTATCTAGTAATGAATAAACAATTTAATTATTTTTACTAAACCTTAGATAAATTTACAAATAAAGGGGAGGGGTTTTACATGAGTTGAGGTATGGTATCCTAGCTAAGGTAGTGGGTACGATATCGGGTTTAGTGTTAAGGTAATAAAACTAGAAATGGAAAATGTGGTGTTATGGGATTTTGTAGGTATAAGTGTATGAGGTTAAGTGGGTAGTGTACTATAGTGTATATGCCTTGGGATGTTTGTCAAGTGGAAAGTGTAAGCAAGTGCTGATGGAAAATTTAAGGTATCAAGTATCAAGATATTGGGTATTGGTATCAAACAACCAAGATACGGGAAGTATCTTTGTATCAAGATACTTGGGTAGTATTAAGATACAAGTATGTCATGTTTATAAATATATTAGACATAGTTAAGGTATTGTGGAGTTGTTAGATATATGTCAATATAGCAAGTTATAGGTTAAGAAAATAGTGAGATACTAGGATACGGGTTGAGGTATTGGCTAAATAGCTAAGGTATTAGGAGTTATTGGTATTTATGAGTCTAGGCAGCTATCTATATATAGTATAATATATAGTATAGTCATACCTACTAGTATGACCTAGAAAACCTAGAATAAACTTGTTATTGACAAGTATGACTCATAGGCTAACTTGATAGGTAATTGGTGAACCTAAAATAGGTATTGACCTAGTTTGACCCTATTGACCTAGAGTTGTCCTTGAAATCTAAAACAAGACTAGATAATGTTGTATTAGTTTTCAAATCACCTGTTAACATTCAAAATTTATATATAGGTCACTTGGATTATAGTTCAGACATTGATTTGTGTTCTTTGCTAAGAAACACATGCGAGTACATTCTTTGATAGTTTTCTTTATTTTATATTTTTTTGATATATGTTTATAATACTAATTTACTTGATTCCTGACACGATGGAAACACAGATTGGTATTATATAGATTCATTGTCATGAAATACATAATTTCAGTCCTATTAACTTTTTTGAACTAATGTATTACTGGACTAATGTATTCACTGGTCTATTAACTTTTTGGACTATTGAGATACTTCATGTCGGGACCTTGATCCATGAGTACTACTCGGTCGGAGAAATACCTAGGAGACGTGTGAACATATCCTTTCTATCCCATAATCTTACTTGAATAATAACAGTCACACATGGCATATGTGGTTTATCAGATTTACCCCTTAGCCATTCAAATGTCGACTTGGTATTTCAAAATACTTAGATATGTATAGTCTTCCTCGATTTTACTGTATATATGTTGGTTACACTCATATCGGTTGATATTACTGTCTTCACATATTTACTTGTCTTTACTTGCATGTTTCACTTTGTCTACCTGACTATGATGTCTTACTTATATTTTTATCATTATATGTTTATCTGTACTATCATTATATGTTTTACTTTGTCTACCTTACTATGATTATCTGCCATACTTATATGTTTTACTTTGTCTACCTTACCATGATGTCTTCACATTTTTACTTGTCTTTATCGCCATATTCGTACTATGATTATATATTTATCTGTTTATCATGTATTTTATTAATATTATTATTTTATAGTCTTTATTATTTATTGGAACTGTTGTTAGAGTTGTACTCGTTCCATCCTGACTAGATAATTTTTTTAGTATTTGTTGTGCTTTATGATCCTGGACTTCAGATTGATGTTATAGTCTTGACTGTTATTGTACTGTGGACCATGATGTGACATTTGTTGAGATGAAGACTAGTGTTTCTTATTCCATATCATGTTCTAGTTTTATTTCTTTTAGATTGTTGTTTGGATTATCTTTCTTTTTCATTCTTCCTTTAGAATATTGTGATTCAGTACATGGTAGAAATAGTTATATTAGTACAATTCCATTAAGGTATAGACATCGTTCTATTGTCGATGTTGCGGCTTAGGCTGGATGTACCACGTACTTGTGTCCCGATCATCTGGGTGCGGGTCGTGACACTTGTACATGCTAGATAGTGGCTCGTCGTAACGTACTCCTGACCATGATCCTACTATTACTTATTGTCACATATTGTTACTTATTGTCACCTACTGTCACTATTTATTAACATTTCCTTATCCTTTATAGTGACTCGTTATAACACACTCATGTTTCATGATTTATATATTTTTATATTATGGCTAGTCTTGTCATTGTGCTATTAATTGTCAAATCATTATCCGGTCTTGTATATCTCCGAGGAGAGTACATTATTACCACACAATTGTCACGGTCAACCTGATTATGATAATTGCCAATACCAAGTCTAAATATAAAAGTATAGCCACTAGATGGAAGGATTGATACTAAAGATAGGCCAAATTGATATTTAAGACATGCCACATTGCTACAGAAGACAAGCATCTACACCAACATCTAGATTTTATTATGTCTAGTATTTTATTATTTTAGTGATATAATTTGATGTCTATTGAGTCTTGGACTTATGTACATCCGGTCACATTGGCATACTCAAGTCCACTCAAAAGAGCCTGAAACCCATCCACAAATACAACCCCAAAATCAGACCAAAACTAGCTTGACCCTAACCTAGAAAACTTCTAGAATGAGGCCAACCAAACTCGGGCCAAACTCAATTGTGTACCATACTCGGACCGAACTCGGTCTGCCAAAAAGAGAAGTATGACTAGCTATGCAATCCCTGATTTTGTGGCTCCAATGGTCAAATTTTTAAATGTTTGGGTACCGAATTCTGATCGAACTTTGTCCTATAAAAGCCTATAAATAGACTTGGAATTCTTCATTCCAAATCATCTAATCAACTCAATCATCACTTCTCAATCCTTCTATCTATTACTGAGAAGTTTGTTAATATCGGTTAGAAGTTTATTAGAGTTGTAAAAGCTTAGTTTGTTAAGTTTTCTCTTCAGTGATTTCCAATAGGCGTCGCATCAAACGCACATGTGAAGTATTTTGACCCTACGGATTAAAGTTCGATGTTGTAAGAAGTCAGCAAACCTTTGGATCAAAGCTTATGATTCACTATTGGTAATTATAGTAGATAAAACTGGAGTAAGAGTTCTCGGGACTAGACTAGTCCTCTTAGAGGCCATTGTAGAAGCATAAAAAATACGCTGGGAAGAGCTACGCAGTCTCTTGATGCAGAGCAGCGTAAACGGAGGCCTTCAGAGCCATCAAGTGTGCAACAGAGCTTTTTCCACTAAAATACAGCGTAAAGAATAAGCTTAAAGGACCATCCGCGTAAGTGCAGTACGTCCAGGCCGCTCCAGCGTAAACAGAGTTCTTCATCGCCTCCATGGCGTAAAACTCATCCGCTCTCAGAGCAGCGTTATAGCATACGAGGAACACTTCGTCTTCCCTAAAATGAACCTGTCAAGTCACGCAGTGAATCTGACCTCTGACTCCTGACAAAAAGTGCTGTACGGCTACCCAGACGACGGCTGGAAACGATGGCAGACCCCTCGGGATGCGCCCTATAGTATGATGGCGGATCTCTGTATTTAATGCAGATGATTTGGTTAAAGCATCACCGAACCGTCGTTTACTGGAGTCCCCTCAGCATAAACTGCTCTTTCGCATACAAGGGAATACGCTGCCCTATTTTACATAGGCAAACATGGCCTATTTAATGGGCGTAGAAGCCGCTGCGTCCCCTCAGCATAAACTGCTCTCCACGTCTAATTGCACAGAGCAGTGACAGTTTCTCTCAAGGCACGTCTCTGCGACGGGTGCACAGAAGGGCTGCAGACCTTCAAAACACGCCTCCGCATTTAATGCATAAGATGGTGGCAAATCTCTGCAAGAGATTTGATTATATCTTCAAAAGTCATAATTCCGGCTAAGACGTCCACATCAGCATGGTACGCATAGGCTTCTATGCCCATTCAGGATCTGTGCTCACGCGGCTTCTACGCCCATTCTGGCATGGTACGCAGCGGCTTCTACGCCCATTCAGGATCTGTGCTCATGCGACTTCTACGCCCACTCAGTCTCTATGACCACTCAGTCTCTACGACCACTCGGCTTCTATGCCTACTAGGCTTCTATGCCTGTTCGACTTCTATACCTACTCGACTTCTATGCCTGTTCGGCTTCTATGCCTATTCGGCTTCTACGCCAGGGTGACAGTCATTTGGCTTCTACGCCAACCTCTTCTACACGAGGGATACCTACCTACGTGGCTTCTACGCCGTGATCTTCGCAGCAGATATACGCGTTTTGTCCCCTTAGTTGGACACGCGTCACATGCTCACTCAAAAGGTCATCTATACGCAAGCATTGGTTATTTTAACCGTTTTGGTAAAAGGGTGCTGTACTTCCCACTCCTCGGTTTCTACACCGACGGAGTGGTCACTGTCACCAAAACTCTATAAATAGAGACCCCTATCAATGGGGAACAAGGTCGAAGGTCAAAAACTTGAAAAGAAGAATCGAACAACAGGGTCAAAAAACTTTAAACTTGAAGACCGAACAAGGTCGAACTTCGAAGAAAGATCGAACCGGAGATCGAGAGAGAGAGAGAGAGAGAGCCCGGAGCTCAGGCAAAGAGCAGGGATCGACGACTTCGGCATCGTGCATCCACCCTCTTCTACAACCTTCGAAGCTGCTACCAGTCTTCCACGACACTTCTTCAACATCGCGTGGTCCAAGGGCTAAAGTGATCGACTGCAGATCAGACACCTATAGCAATTTATACCCAGATTAAATAAATTATACTCCCACATCCTCGTATAGGATTATATTGTACAAGTTTGTTTGTAAACCAAAGGGCGCGGGTTTCGCATAAACCTTGTCATTGAAATACACTTTCATTCTTTCGTTTAATACCACAAACAAGATGGCGACTCTGCTGGGGACGTCTTTCTCTTCTGACGAGGAAGTAATTGCTCAACGCGATGCGGTATCTGTAGAAACCGTGAAGAAGACACTGGTCGTTTATTTCGACCAGTCTGCCTACGAGGACATGCTTCGAACCAGGGGTAGCTCTCACTCTCTCTCCGTCCAACACAACAGGAAGCTGCGCAAAGTGTGGATGCCCAAGACATCCTCTACCATTCTTGTGGACTCTCCGATCTCTCCGATATCTCCGACCAATGAGGTGGTAGCATCGTTCCCTCCGTGCCCTGTACGTAAAATTTAGTCTCCCGCTACGCGCGGTACAGACAAAACTTCGGACAAAGCCTCAGCGCTGACCCAGAAGTATCCACTGCGCTTTATGCGCAGAAATCAGTCTCCTGCTATGCGTGGTACAGACAAAACTCTGGGCAAAGCCTCAGCGCTAACCCAGAAGTATCCACTGCGCTCTACACGTAGGAATCAGTCTCCCGCTACGCGCGGTACAGACAAAACTTCCGATGGTGCCCCAACGCCAAATCAGAAGTACAGATCACGCTCCACGCGCAAAACAACATCTGACCTCTACGGTAAACCAGATGAGCGCTGTAATCTTCGCAAGGGGAAGCAAGCAGGCGAATACTCAGCTACTCGGCCTTTACGCCAGCAAGGGAACAATCTGCCTACCCTCCGGATTACGCGGGAAGCTGATGGCCGACTGAAGACCTCTCCAGCTTTACGCCAGACTGAGCGAATCTCCAAATTACGCCAGGCACAGTCCCTCAGCATAAAACAAGCTCAGATTGCGGAAAGACACCCTCCCAGGGGATTATCCGCCATTCAGATGGCCAATCTGTTGTACACAGGTGGCGCAGGGAAAACCGGGGTGCCCAATCTCCGAATACCCAATGAAGGGAACAGAAGAAACAAGCATTCGTCTTCTTCCTCTACTCCTTCTGACTTGTGCGCATATCTAATCCAGAAACGCAAGAACAGTCCCCTAACAGTCAAACGCAGGGAAATCATATGGGAAGATACGTCAACATCTGATGTTGTCATAACAGGTGAACCACAGAAAGACTCCATCTTTATCATTCCACCAACCCAAGACGATCAGCGTCCGATAATCTTCGACAGCAGACGGAACGTCCCGATCGTGCAAGAGGAATCACGCGAGTCTGAATCTGGCAGAATACAAACCCACAGATACAGCCCACAAGCATTAAATATTATACAAAACATGGGTTACGACTTAAAACTAAAACAAGGTCTCAACTATGGGAAGGGTAGGCGAACGCCGGTGCATAGTGATTCTCACTATCGAGAAGCTCATTTCGGGTTGGGATATACTGCGTCTCTCAAGAGACCCAAAATTCCGAAGTCCAGTCCTATACAACCAGAGGCAGTTCTTGATGAATTAGTTTCTGTGGCCAGAGACCACGGCATGTCTGGAGGTAACTTACCTCGACAGAACAAGGGGACGTCTAGGGCCGGGGGTAGAATCCCCTCAAGATCCGAAAATGATACAACAGCGACGATCTCCCTGCAAGACCGTAAAATTCAGGCATCAAGAGCCCGAAGACCAAAAGGGACTTTTTCCTTCAACGAAGACGACATCGTTGAGATCTTTGATATATTAATGAAAGAGCGCAAGCTCCAACTACCCAACATCAGACATCCTGAGAGGGCTGGCGACGTGGATCACCCAGATTATTGTCTCTTCCACCGATACACTCATCACCCCACAAAGGCGTGCTATGTACTAAAAAAGAAAATTCAGGAGACGATCGATGCCAAGGTCATCACTTTGAATCTGTGAACAAGGGGACGGTCTGTACCAATTGGATTCCCATTCTTTTCTTTCATGAAGATTTGCTCCTTTAAAAAAAAAAAAACTGTCATGTCCATATCACCTCTGAGCAGATGTGTGCCTCCATCCCCGATGGAAGTCACAATCACAAAGTTTGTCATGTTCATATTACCTCTGAATAAACTTCCGACCGTCAATTATCATGTCCATATCACCTCTGATATCGATTGTCGTCTACACTTAACATTCGTACTTGACTCTAAGTACGCCACTAGTGTTGAGTCCATAAAAAACTGCCATGTCCATATCACCTCTGAGCAGATGTGTGCCTCCATCCCCGATGGAAGTCACAATCACAAAGTTTGTCATGTTCATATTACCTCTGAATAAACTTTCGACTGTCAATTATCATGTCCATATCACCTCTGATATCAATTGTCGTCTACACTTAACATCCGTACTTAACTCTAAGTACGCCAGTGGTGTTGAGTCCATAAAAAACTGCCATGTCCATATCACCTCTGAGCAGATGTGTGCCTCTATCCCCGATGGAAGTCACAATCACAAAGCTTGTCATGTTCATATTACCTCTGAATAAACTTCCGACCGTCAATTATCATGTCCGTATCACCTCTGATATCGATTATCGTCTACACTTAACATTCGTACTTAACTCTAAGTACGCCAGTGGTGTTAAGTCCATAAAAACTGCCATGTCCATATCACCTCTGAGCAGATGTATGCCTCCATCCCCGATGGAAGTCACAATCACAAAGTTTGTCATGTTCATATTACCTCTGAATAAACTTCCAACCATCAATTATCATGTCCATATCACCTCTGATATCGATTGTCGTCTACACTTAACATCCGTACTTAACTCCAAGTACGCCAGTGGTGTTGAGTCCATAAAAAACAGTCATGTCCATATCACCTCTGAGCAGATGTGTGCCTCCATTCCCGGTGGAAGTCACAAACACAAAGTTTGTCACGTCCATCTCACCCCGGAGCTATAAACTCCTACCGTCCGTATGTCTGGGAAGTAGCGTCATCATCCAACGTCATCACAACGTATGGACCCCATGAAGATTCTATCTTCATTGTCCCGCCTACCTGCAGCAGTCAGCGTCCAATATTCTTCGGCCGCATGCGCAATCAACCAGCCATCTAGGAAGATCCTTTCGATGACGATACTAGGAAGATGCAAGTTCACCGATACAGCCCTCAAGTGCTGAAGATCATGCAAAATATGGGCTACGACTTGAAGCGGAAGCCAGGCCTCAACTACGGAAGAGGCAGACGAACGCCGCCGAGCGGCGACTCCCGCTATCATCAAACTCGTTTCGGGTTAGGGTATGCCACCTCCCTTACGGCTTCTAAGTCGGATGAGGACATCTTTTTCTCCTCCCGGAATAGCTCGTCACTCCCGGACTCACCTGGTGCTCTCGAACAAACACTATCAGTAAATATGGTGGTGACAGATCCCTCAGAAGTAGATGAACAGGATTCTAAGCCGTTTGAGAATGACTCTTGGGCTCAACAAATGGATACGCAGTGGGAATTCTGCTTCGAGCAAAGAGAACCTCCCACCAAAGACGAAGTTATCCAAATCGATGTTGGGGGTGAACTTTCGCCAAAGCCGATATTTATCAGTGACAATCTTCCCCCAGCTGAAAGGAAAGAAATCATACAGCTGATAAAGGAATACATCGACATCTTTACATGGGATTATGGGGACATGCCGGGCCTAGACCCGAAGGTGGCTACTCACAAACTCAACATATTAGCCGACTCAAAGCCTGTGAAGCAGCACCAACACCGGTTCTGACCGGACATGATGGACGCCATTGAAGCTGAAGTCAAGAAGCTGATAGCCTGTGGCTTCATCCGGGAAGAACAACATCCCGACTGGGTCGCCAACGTTGTCCCAGTTATGAAGAAAAATAGGAACGTATATATCTGCATCGATTACCGAGATCTGAATGCGGCCTGCCCCAAGGATGAATTCCCTCTTTCCATCGCGGACATCATGATCGACAACACCTGCGATTTTGAATGCATGTCTTTCATGGACGGGTTCTCAGGATACAATCAGATCAAGATGCATCCTGGAGACGAGAAGCATACTGCCTTCCGTACCCCGTTGGGAGTGTATTGCTATACGGTCATGCCCTTCGGACTAAAGAACGCCGGGGCTACATACTAACGGGCTATGAGTAACATATTCCACGAGCATCTACGCAAGACAGTAGAATGTTATGTAGACGACATAGCCGTCAAGAGCCGCCTCAAGGGTGATCACATTCAAGACCTAAGGACGATATTCGAGTTAATGTGCCAACATCAACTCAAGATGAACCCCACGAAGTCCTTCCTGGGTGTATCCAGTGGCAAATTCCTGGGATTTGTCATCACCGCCAAAAGCATCCAGGTGGACCCTGACAAAGTCCAGGCCATCGTAGAAATGCGACCACCCCTCAATCTGAGGGAACTCCGGGGATTTCAAGGTCGTCTGGCTTATATCCGGAGGTTCATATCCAACCTCTCGGCAAGATATCAGCCTTTTTCGTATCTCATAAAGAAAGGTGTATCCTTCGTATGGGACGAAACCTGTCAGCAAGCATTCGGGGATATCAAATGCTACCTCACCAGTCTGCTAGTCCTGGTGCCTCCCATCTTGGGAAACCATTCTTGCTGTATATTCGAGCGATAGATCATTCGCTAGGAGCTCTTCTCGCGCAAAAGAACGACGTGGGACATGAACAGGCTATCTACTACCTCAGCAGGATGATGGTCGAAGCCGAAAACCGGTACAACCCAGTGGAGAAAGAATATTTGGCTCTGATGTTCGCTATCCAGAAGACGCGGCACTATGTCACCAGCCAGACTATTCATATCATCTCCAGGATCAACCCTCTTCGAGTACTGATGAGCAAACCGAGTATTCTTAATTCTCGATTCGCAACTTGGGCGATGTTGTTAACACCATATGACATGGTGTACATCCCGCAGAAGTCCATCAAAGGCCAAGCACTGGCCGACTTCCTAGCTGCTCATCTGATCCCGGAGGCCTCCAAGTTATACGAAGACATTCCCGACGAAGTTGCAGAATATAATTCCGCAATGGAAAGTGACACATGGCAACTGTTCTTCGACGGCGCCTCCAGGACTGGTCCCCAGGGAAACATGGTTTCAGGGATGGGAATTGTCCTGGTCACTCCTGATAAACTCGTCATCTACCGGGCATATTCTCTCAGCGAACCATGCTCCAACAATGTGGCGGAATACAACGCTCTGTTGATCGGGCTCCAAGTTGCTAAAGAGCTGGGGGTCGAATTCCTGGAAGCTTTCGGTGATTCTCTGCTTATCGTCAATCAAGTCAGAGGAATATATGAAGTTCGGAATCCAGACCTCATCCCCTATCACTAGGCGACGGTCGAGATAGCCATGACATTCAAAGGGTTCTTCCTAGAGCATGTACCTCGATCCCAGAATCTGGAAGCTGATGCCCTGGCCAGTCTAGCTGTGAATTTAGCCACTCCTATAAGAAGGCAGAATTCGGTAATCCTTCTTAACAGAGATTTGTTCTGTGTGAAGAACAACTTTCACATAGAACGCAGCTACGCTGTGAACACAGATCCCCCGGGAAGAGACTGGAGAAGTCCCTTCATAGATTTTGTCGCATACGGAATCTTGCCAGAGGACCCCAAAGAAGCAGTATCCGTCAAAAGACGATCATTACGCTTCTACTTCGATGCATCTTCACAATGCCTATATTGCCGGACCTACGATGGACTGCTATTAAGATGTCTCTCAGACGGCGAAGCATAGCAGATTATTCGGGAAGCTCACGACGGCGTATGCGGAGCGCATCAGCCCGGTCCTAAGCTACAGGATCTTATCAGGAGAATTGGCTACTACTGGCCCACTATGATCATAGACGCGATCAGCTATGCAAGATAATGCAGAGCCTGTCAGGTTCATGCAGACTTCATACACCAACCGTCTGAATATCTACATCCTACGGTTGCATCCTGGCCCTTCGAAGCATGGGATATGGATATCGTTGGTCCCATTCACCCGTCTTCCTCCAGAGGCCACCGGTTCATACTGGCCATCATGGATTACTTCTCCAAATGGGCAGAGGCGATCCCTCTGGCTGAGGTAAAGGCATCTGACGTAATCAGCTTCATCAAGCACCACGTCATCTATCGCTTTGGGATTCCCCGAAGGATAATCCATGACAATGGACCTCAGTTCATCAGCCAAGCGTTTTATCGATTTTGCGATAAAAGTCGAATACACAATATTGCCTCTACGGCATATTATCCAGCTGCTAATGGTTTGGCGGAAGCTTTCAACAAAACCATTATCAAACTCCTGAAGAAGTTCGTCTCTTCAAAAAAAAGAGACTGGAACGAGAAGCTGGGCGAATGTCTCTGGGCATACCGCAAAACGGTACGGACACCGACATGTTGTACCCCCTTTTCACTGGTCTACGGGAGTGAAGCAGTTCTTCCCATCGAAATCCAGATCCCGTCGCTTAGGATAGCCGTGACTAGTGAGCTGACTCGAGAAAAGAATGACCTGTTAAGGATCCAAGAGCTAGAAGGATTAGACGAGAAACGCCTACAAGCTCAGCAGCGCATCGCGCTCTACCAAGCACGCATTTCCAAAGCTTTCAATCATAAAGTAAAGGAAAGAGTGTTTAAAGTCGGCGAGCTAGTTCTAGCCGTAAGAAGGCCGATGATTCTTACTCACAGAAGTAAAGGCAAATTCCAGCCGAAGTGGGAAGGCCCTTATATGATCGAGACAACGTTCTCGAACGGTGCCTACATGATAGCAGAGCCTAATGGAGACGTGTTAATAGCTTCTATCAACGACAAATTCCTGAAAAGGTACTATGCTTAATCTCCCCTGCTCGAGTGGAATATAGCGAGGATCTCGATTCTGACAAAACTACTTCCAGAACGCAATTAGTTGGGTTACACTCTATCATGTCCGTATGACCTCTGAACAGATATGTCCCGCTAAAAAGCTATCGAGAGTTTATCATCAGATATTACTCTCGCCTAAAACGGTCATTTATATTCCGAAATGATGGGTCCACAAAAGTCAGAAAAGAGTCACTTTTATTTATTCCCAAAAGAGAGCAAAATTACATCTGGGGAAGCAGAAAGGGAAAGGATACATCATGATGGCGGATTAGTCAGATTGTGAATCAGCTGCTCCAGTGCAACTATCCTCTCCTTCCTAAGAACCAAGGCGTCGGTGCGAGCCTGCTCCAGTCGTGCCTCGGGGGTGTTCGTAAAGGTTAGATCAACCCTTGCCCAAAGGCAGCCTGCATGGACAGCTTTTGCACGGTCCAAATCCTGTCGTGCTGCGCTCAATCGACCGGTCGCTACGTCTAGACCTGCCAACGATTGAGAAACCCACTCCTCTGCCCGAGCGAGTTTTTTCTTCAGCTTGGAAGCCCTCGCTGCATTCCCTTCATGCTCGGATCGGCACTTCTTCTCAAGAGCGAGAGCCTCTGCCACGACAGCTTTTCTTCTATCCATCTCCAGCTCATGTGTCTTGATGGAGTTGTTTAGACTTTCCAGCTTTGTAGTGAGCCGCGCGGTCATGTGGTCGAACCTGGTCTGGACCTCAGCATCGAAGCCGCCCTGAGTCAGCTGCAAATATTCGTTAATGGGTTGCTCTAAACCATTAACCACCGCCTCCAGGGCGTCAGCTGCCCCAGGATCGCCGAGCTCCCTGATGACCCCAATCGAAAACTAAGAAGTCTTCTTCAGGCGCTCGAAATCTAGACTCTTCGCTAACACCATTGATATCATAATTTTCAAACCGGTGTAGAAGAGGCTGGTATGTTGCTCGGTCAACGCGACTAGATCCGACTGAACGCCGGGAGCGGCCGCAATATCAGCAAGTCCCTCTCCAGGGATAATTACAGACGAGGTGGCCACAGCCGCCGCATCGACGCATGGCACGACCGAAGAGGGTACGACGGCCACAATCGAAGTCATCGGCACACTCACAAGAGGCGAGGTCACGACGACGGGTTCGTCCTCCTCTTGAGGTGACGAAACTACTCCGGGCGTATTGGCCCCCGAAGCCACTTCCTCATCAAAGTCGAATGCCTCCGTATCATCGTCAGGAGCCCGAGTGGAGCCAGAATGCGCTTCAACGCTATACTCCCCGTGGGCGCTATCCCCTGAGAAGAGGATAAGAAAGTTGATATCAATATGATAGTAATCTTTCTAAGAGGAGACATAAAGATAACCTTTACCCGTAGCCAACGGGATATACGACACATCTGCAGCCAATGTAGCTAAACCACGCCTTAATGACACAATACGAACTGTCATGCCTGGAGAAGGAGGTGGGCCGACCGACATCGCCGAGAGTTCTGTCAAGCCTTCACCAAGACGCGATCGAGGTTCATCAGCTGGAATCTCGCCAGACGTGCTCGCTGACACGACGGGAGTTTTACCCGCTGCTGACCTCGGGAAAGATTCTCCCATCTGCCTCGGCCACACAGGCAATCTCGCCCCGCTACCGGGAGCAGTAGCCACGACAGAAACCTCTAGCGAGGATTCTCCGGTGCCGCCGGCCGGAACTGTAAAAGGTCCCTCTCTAAAAGGCGAGGAACCTCCAGCCAAAGAATCATCCCTGATATGGGGAGAGGCAGGCTCACTCCCGGGAGCCTCAACACCAAGAATGCGGAGAGGACGAGCAACCGTCTCCTTCCTCCTCTTACGAAGAGAAATTTCCTTTGGAGCAGAAGCCCGTCGCTTCCCAGAAGAGACTACCAAAGCCTCCGCAGGCGGAGGCACTTCACACCTCGGCACCGACACCAGAGGCTCATCCGGAGTACCAGACTCCTCACCCTCGTTCGAAGAAACCGAAGGGACGTCAACTCTTCCCCCAGGCTTGGGAGAGGGCACCCTGAAGCTTCCACGCGTGTCAAAATCATGATGGAAGGTGCTAATCGCCACATAGAACTGGGCGTAAGAATGGAGAATACGGAGCTCCGTGGAGGTTGTAACGACCAGCACAATGAAGGTTGCTCCCGTACAACCCATGATAAAATACCGCCACCCTCTGGCTCCATCAATGAGTCCACCCCTGGACCTAAAGCTGGTGACGGCATTGCCCACGTGCAACTGATCGTACCCGAACTGCCGAGCAAACCGACTAGGCAAGTAGGGCTCAAAGAAGCAATGGTCTTCGCTCCTGTATAGCAGATGGGAGGGTCTAATGCAGACCAACCAATTAAAAGCTTCCGGAGAGAGATCGGTCTTCTCTCCACCTGAATTCTCGAGCCTCGTCCCTGATTGATTGCGATGTACATGAGGGGGAGTACAGAGGAGATTCCAGTCGTGGCTGAGGTTCAATACCAGCCGACAGTCTAAAACTGTGCTCACATTCCAGGGAGAGTCCTTGTAATTCAGCGAGAATATACTCCCCGAGCTGCTACCGGAGCAAGGAGACATCACCCGAGGATTGTGGAGAATTAACTATCCCATCAAATACAGGTATGGTAATTCCATCCGGAGAAAACTCTCATGTCGAGCTTCATCGACGAGCAATCCATCGGTCATGGCTCTCAAGCCAGCCTGTATACGGCATACCATGGCAGGAAGCAAGCCCAGTCTTGCCCCGAACACCAGGCGCACTACCGGCCACAGGATGTTCCGGTAAATGCGGTCCGCGGATGCAGTACCAGGCACTACTACTCGACGCAGCCATATGGAGAGGAAACCAGCCAGCTGGGCTTCCTTAGACAGAGGCCTGCGACAGCGCCTCAAGTAACTACAGGCCTTAGTGCCTTCAGGGTACTTTCCTACCCCCTCGACAAGAATCTGATCCGGAGCTTCAGCCTCCTCCATAAGACCCTCCACGACCTGGGCACTAAGCACGCCCAAACAGTTCACGGGCTCATTCTTGCCCCCCGAGGCTTTCTTTGACCTGGAAGCCCTGGCTCGGTAGAAGAAGAGGTAGGACATCCACTTGGTGGTGTGAGCCAAATCAGAAGGCTCGTTATAGAAAGCGGTGCACGCGAAGTATTGACACATCAGCTCCTGATACACTTCCGCCACCCGAGGGTCTAAGTCCACCAACTCCCGGTTGGTGGGAACGTACTCTTCATATGGGGTATTCTCCATCGGCAGTCTCGAGAGAACCGCCATCTCATGAAGGGCCAATCCCAGCTCCTCCAGTGGAGTGGCAAAGGTGCCAGTGAGCGAAATGTATCGCTCCATCAGTGCCAAGAACAGATTAGGATTGGGAGGCAACCCGACGCTCGTCGCACTCAGAGCGGCATATAGTCCAATGCCCTCCAGCTCTCTCCGGAAGTGCTTCAAGGCCCAGTCAACTAGGCATGTCCATCGGGAGTTTGTTGGGGCGATCCACCCATTGCACCGAGGATTCTCCTTGGGATATACCCCGCCTCGTCCCATGAAGTCGTTGCAGAAGGTCGGCAATTGGACCGGCTGGATCACTGAGCTGTCTACACTCGGGATACTGCCCGGGCACAGTCCTCTAAACAACGTCACCACGCCGGAGGGGCGACTGACAAATGACCCCTGGTCAGCTCCTTTCAGATGAAAAATCTTTTCCGGCTTGCCGTGAAGATCAGGAGTCAGCATCCACGACATATTCCTGGGATGCATCGCATGGAAGAAAGCCGAGATGGGATAATCCCTCGGCATCGTTGGCAGGTACAAAACTAAATTCCCGGCAGGGAAAACCCAGGGCTCCCTCTTGGGCTTCGTCTGGGACTGTTTGTCGATCATGTCCCCAAAGAGGAAAGCCGACTTTATGTACTGCTCCCCGTCTACATATGTCAGGGGCTCCCCGTTGATCATGCTCAGCAACATTCGATCGCCCTGAGCCAATAACAAGATCCTCCTTCCTTCAGGGTACTGGGGTCCAGAGATAGGAAATGCCACGTGGGACAGATCCTCCAGGTAGTTCGAGTGCAGCATCCCAGCAGCGGAGCCCATCACCTTGGCCAGTGGAGACTCACCCAAATCAACTGCAAAAGTGCAAGGAAAATATGTCATTACAAGTCTTGCATGAGCATACAGACCAAAGAAACGACAGTCTATGCTCTACGCAGGATTGTGTAAATCTGGCTATTTTACGCCGGCAGTCCTCTCCACAAGCGTAAAACTCAAATTTTACGATATACGCCAATTTTTGGTAGCCAGAGCTTTTACGCTCAGAACTACGAAAATGTGGAGTCTTTATGCTGGCACATTAGAAATGTGGGCATAAAAGATGAAAATGTCTCCGTGCATCATCTTCCTCAAAAGAGGCTATCAGCACAAAAGACGACCTAGCGTGGTCACGTTCAACATGTGCGAAAGATTTTTCGTCATTTTTGTCACCCCAAAGGCTCTACCTCTAAGACCGGGTGCACTGCTCGTCGGCAGGATACTTCGCTCAGAAGGAAGTTTGCCTTGACCGACCGAAGACTCCCTCGCTGGGGCAGAAGAATGAGAAGAGGAGCCTATACTCTTTCCCTTAGCGGAGGGGGTTTGTTTCGGTGCTATTTCTGAAGACTCGAGGTGCTCGGAGAAGGAACAAAGAAAAACTCGAACAGTCGAAAGCTCTCTTTCGCAGAAGACGGATAAAAAGTTTTTCTATCAAAAACTTGGGATATATATAGAGTTCGGGCCGACTCCTCGAATCCTCAGACGGACTCCTCGAGACCCTAACCAAATCTCGCAAATTAAATGATGGGTTATGATTGGATGCTACGTCAGCCCACTAACCTTGAAAGAAGGACAGTCAGCAAATTCAAAAAGTTTTTCGTGCAAGACGGTTCAGCAGGTCCTACGCTAAAGGAGCTTTCTACGCTCGACGGCAACAGATCTACAGTTTTACGCTCGCAAGCTATAAGTCTATGGTTTTCCGCCCGGATGTCTTTGTGCTCGGTAGCTTTTATGCTCGAGAGGCCACAAACCTATGACTTTACGCTCAACAGATACCAAATCGATGATCTCACGCTCGGTGACGCTCAGTTTACGCTCAGAAGCAACAGATCCGCAAACTTCACGCTCGAAGAAATTTTCTTTTCAGGAGCTAAAGGAGCTTTCTACGCTCGACAGCTACGAATCTACAGCTTTACGTTTGACAGCTATAAGTCTATGGTTTTATGCCCGGATGCCTTTGTGCTCGGTAGCTTTTATGCTCGAGAGGCTACAAACCTACGACTTCATGCTCAGGAACCACAAGTCTACGATTTCACGCTCGATGGTGTTCTACGCTCACAGGCTACAGATATACAGTTCTACGCTAAAGGAGCTTTCTACGCTCGACAGCTATGAATCTACAACTTTTCGTTCGACAGCTATAAGTCTATGGTTTTATGCCCGGATGCCTTTGTGCTCGGTAGCTTTTATGCTCGAGAGGCTACAAACCTACAACTTCACGCTCAGGAACCACAAGTCTATAATTTCACGCTCGATGGTGTTCTATGCTCACAGGCTACAGATATATAGTTCTACGCTAAAGGAGCTTTCTACGCTCGACAGCTACGAATCTACAGTTTTACGTTCGACAGCTATAAGTCTATGGTTTTATGCCTGGATGCCTTTGTGCTCGGTAGCTTTTATGCTCGAGAGACTATAAACCTACGACTTCACGCTCAGGAACCACAAGTCTACGATTTCACGCTCGATGGTATTTTACGCCCGGAGGCTACAGACTGATGATTTCACGTTCCACGACTTTCCGCATATTCGAACAGTCCCCAAAGCGGTCAATTGCCAGGAGTTCACACAGAAGATACTCCTTCTTGGCCTCAACATATCCCAAGTACCCGAAACATACAAGAGTTCAAATATTGAGAAATTACTATTCTCGAGTCAATTGGAGGTTCATCCAGACTCCAGTCTGAATATCTCGTCTATCAAAAGATGGCAACTCAGTTTTGACAGCCATTTCTCGACCCTGTTCCAAGGGATTTTCGAGAAGTCATTCTTGAAGACGAAGTCTGAACAAAAATTCTGTTCATCAGAAGTTCAGAGCTCTACGCGGTTCCTCAGTCCTAGCAACAGGACAGTTCTAAAATGTTCAAAATGCTCTACAGCATTCTATGGACTATTCGCTATGCGTAAAGGACAGGACCTAATACTCTTTCTATCAGAGTCGGCGTAAAGATTCAAACGTGTTGAAGCTACACATATTCAGACTTTACAGCAACGTATGACAGGATGATCATATGAAGAAGCAAGATGATTTTATTAAAGATTAAAGTCATGATTACATCTGAGAGAAACTCCGTCTAGAAAGGAGATGCCCCCTCGTCGTCTGAAGATCGCCCAGGAGCTGTTCTGACAGGTTCTCGCTGGGCATAATTCTTCATCCATCTTCTCCAGCAGTCAGTCGGTTGCCGCAAACTGACTGACATGGCAATGATCATCGGCGGGCGAATACAGAACTGGGCCTGCATAGATTTTGCAGATCCCATGCTCCGTGCGCCGCTCAAGCTGGGATAGAGCGAGTCTGTCTGACTCTCGTCACCGGAGGCAACGAGAGAAGATAGCACTTGCAAGCTGTGTGGTCAAATACGACCCTTCCTCTCTCCTGGGGCAACGCCATACAAAGTTACTGATTATCCCGAGCAAGGGAGGCTAAGATATCCTTCCATGATCCATCGTTGCAGTGGACACTTGCTCGAAGATGCCGTCTTTTTCGGCTCCTTACATGTTGGAAGAACATGATCTCCTTCTTCCTCAGGTCGACCCGACGAACTCCGGCGATCATCTTTGCATAGTGATGGGGATGTGGGGAGAACAGGTTAACCACCCCCAGCCTTTTTATAGGCGAAAGAGATCACAGCGGTCCCCAATAAATCTGCCATAAAGTCTGCATCGACCGTTTCAACGCTCCATTCAAAAATATTTCGAGTTACGATGGGCTGTTCATGCTTCATTCAAAGCGTTTCAAATTTTAAGGAATTTAAAAGCTTTGAAGGGGGTCTTGTAGAAGCATGAAAAATACGCTGGGAAGAGCTACGCAGCCTCTTGATGCAGAGCAGCGTAAACGGAGGCCTTCAGAGCCATCAAGCGTGCAACAGAGCTTTTTCTGCTAAAATACAGCGTGAAGAATAAGCTCAAAGGACCATCCGCGTAAGTGCAGTACGTCCAGGCCGCTCCAGCGTAAACAGAGTTCTTCATCGCCTCCATAGCGTAAAACTCATTCGCTCTCAGAGCAGCGTTATAGCGTACGAGGAACGCTTCGTCTTCCCCGAAATGAACCTGTCAAGTCACGCAATGAATCTGACCTCTGACTCCTGACAAAAAGTGCTGCACGGTTACCCAGACGACGGCTGGAAATGATGGCAGACCCCTCGGGATGCGCCCCATAGTATGATGGCGGATCTCTGTATTTAATGTAGAGGATTTGGTTAAAGCATCACCGAACCGTCGTTTACTGGAGTCCCCTCAGCATAAACTGCTCTTTCGTGTACAAGAGAATACGCTGCCCTATTTTACACAGGCAAACATGAGCTATTTTACGCTCCGCAGCAGACAAACCGCCTGCCAAAAGCTGCACTTTGTATGGGACTCGAGGCACGTCTCCACGTCTAATTGCACAGAGCGGTGACAGTTTCTCTCAAGGCACGTCTCTGCGATGGGTGCACAGAAGGGCTGCAGACCTTCAAAACATGCCTTCGCATTTAATGCATAAGATGGTGGCAAATCTCTGTAAGAGATTTGATTATATCTTCAAAAGCCGTAATTCCGGCTAAGACGTCCACATCAACATGGTACGCAGCGGCTTCTACGCCCATTCAGGATCTGTGCTCACGCAGCTTCTACGCCCATTCTGGCACGGTTCGCAGCGGCTTCTACGCCCATTCAGGATCTGTGCTCATGCGGCTTCTATGCCCACTCAGTCTCTACGACCACTCAGTCTCTACGACCACTCGGCTTCTATGCCTACTCGGCTTCTATGCCTATTCGGCTTCTATGCCTACTCGGCTTCTATGCCTGTTCGGCTTTTATGCATGTTCGGCTTCTATGCCTATTCGGCTTCTATGCCTACTTGGCTTCTACGCCAGGGTGACAGTCATTTGGCTTCTACGCCAACCTCTTCTACACGAGGGATACCTACCTACGTGGCTTCTACGCCGTGATCTTCGTAGCAGATATACGCGTTTTGTCCCCTTAGTTGGACACGCGTCACATGCTTACTCAAAAGGTCATCTATACGCAGGCATTGGTTATTTTAACCATTGTGTAAAAGGGTGCTGTACTTCCCACTCCTCGGTTTCTATACCGACGGAGTGGTCACTGTCACCAAAACTCTATAAATAGAGACCCCTATCAATGGGGAACAAGGTCGAAGGTCAAAAACTTGAAAAGAAGAATCGAACAACAGGGTCGAAAAACTTCAAACTTGAAGACCGAACAAGGTCGAACTTCCAAGAAAGATTGAACCGGAGATCGAGAGAGAGAGAGAGAAAGAAAGAGAGAGCCCGAAGCTCAGGCAAAGAACAGGGATCGACGACTTCGGCATCGTGCATCCACCCTCCCCTGCAACCTTTGAAGCTGCTACCTGTCTTCCACGACACTTCTTCAACATCGCGTAGTCCAAGGGCTAAAGTGATCGACTACAGATCAGACACCTATAGCAATTTATACCCAGATTAAATAAATTGTACTCCCACATCCTCGTATAGGATTATATTGTACAAGTTTGTTTGTAAACCAAAGGGCACGGGTTTCGCATAAGCCCTGTCATTGAAATACACTTTCATTCTTTCGTTTAATACCACAAATAGCCATCATACATCACGGTGTTTGCGTTTGCTTTCTCTCAACTCTATTGCTTTACATATCTACTTTACTTATTAGTTGATAGCTTCCTTTACTTTGTATCATTTTTAATTGGGTAAATTTTTTGCTGCACTCTATTCACCCCCCTCTAGAGTCACCTTACGATCCCACAATTGGTATCAGAGCAAGTTCTCTTTCTCTAAATCTAAACTTGTTCCAATATTAATTGAATATTATATTGTATTCAATAGATATCAGATCAAGATATCTTTAGTTTTGGATTAACTTCCTAGAGTATTTATATGGCAACCTCTAGAGTCACCTTACGATCCCACAATTGGTATCGATTGCTTTGATGAAAGAAATCAAGAAAATGCTAAACTTAGGAATATTTTAGAAAAAGAAAGGAAGAAGTACTCTGATGCCTTATTTAGAATAAAATAATCTTGTTTCTAAATATGATAATTTGTGTGTTGTTAAAAAAAGATTGGAAGTTTGACTTGGTAAACAGATTGTTATACCCATTACTAAATCAAACACCAAACACGTGACTAAACACAAAGTCATTAATGTTACACGAAGAGAAAATAAGGCTAAAGCCTCACACAATCACGCCTTCTACTACAAGTATCCACGAAAGACACAACACTACACTACACATACTCATATCCGTATACCTAGCACAGATGCTCTTACTACATGTCATTATTGTGGTATAAAAGGACACATTTCAAAATAATGCAAGGTTAGAAAAATAGTTGATATGAACATGTATATTTGGGTTCCTAAAGCTAACCACTATGGATCCAATATCTAGATACCAAAGTATTTACCTAATTATGTAGATGGAACACTTTACTTTGAGACGTAGTACCAAGGAATATGTTGGTGACTACAAAGCTACAAAGGTCATCTTCAAGGCAATTTCCATAATAGAATTATGACTAATAAAGTCATTCAGTAACGTACTGAAACAATTACTGTTTATTATCATTTTTTAAGCATCTTAATGCTTAGCCATTAACTATTACGTCATTTGAATAACCCTATATGATTGCATGAATCCTTTGCTTAGTTACTCTATTCTGATATTGTATGAAGAAATTCATTTTAAAATTTTATTTAAATCTGAGCTCTCTAAAAGTTAAAATTATTTGGTAACAAGCCGAAATGACCCTTCTGTCAAAAATGTATAAACAACCTTAAGCGACACGGTACTTAAGTGTCTTCGGACCACCGCTAGCTGGGATCTGACCCCTACAGCTATTCCAAGATAATTGATACCTTACTGAGTAAAGGTGTACAAAGAATCTTTTGCAAATATTTATCATAAGTCTGATAATTATAAAATAACATTTTCTTTATGGATTCATTCAACGAATCCAATACACTTCATAATTGCATCTTTTAATCATATTAAATGATTTATAGCTGTATGTTTTGAATTTCTATTAATAATTCTATTACTTTCCATCAGGCATTCAAAACTTACTGATTATGATTATAACAATTACTAGTGCTTTTGAAGATCGATTATTTTATATATTTGGATTTCCTTAAATTATAAATGTATATGATATGTGTACCGTGATATACTATACAAATGTTTTTTGAGCTACTTATATTTGATCATTAAGTATCCATACCATATCAAAGTTTTTGCTATTATTTCATATATTGATTTATTTACTACTTAAAACTAGAAAGAAGCATAGCATAGTAGGAGATCAACTCTGGAACAGGGAGATAGAACTCGAACCAAGTTAGGTCCATGATCGAGTTTGGACCGAATTCGGTCAGGCTATTTCCAGAATGTTGATTTAAACTTGTAACCCTTGGTCTAACCTTTTCACTTTCACCCTTCCACACGAAAACCAGCAGCACCCCTTCTCCTTTCTTCTCCTCCAAACCCAAAAACCCTAAGTTTTGGCTCTCCTTCATCAAGGGATCGCTCATCTTCATCTTTTTGTTATGACCCGGACACGGAATAGGGGCACGAGTAGTGAACCACGCCCAGCCTACGTCGTAACAACGACGTAGAATGCTATCTAGGTCAACCATAAAATCAAAATATACCACATAATATATATAAGGTACCTGTCATACCATTTCAACTCCAAATGGAGGAACAATATAATATATGATAAATGATAATCAATACGTAATCATAATATCAATCTAGAGGAAGAATGGCACGATATGGATTAGAAGTAAAAGAAATACAAGAGTCTCAAAATAAGTCCAATCTCAACATAAGTCTCGAAATAATAATACATGCCATAAAGTCTACTAATAGTCAAATACAACTCATAATGAAAAGTCTAAGTCTCTCCAGCTGGTGGTACTATATCAAGTGTCTCTATGGGTACTGGCTCAAATACCTCACCATCGTGCGGCCCATAATAGGTAGGACACAAGTCCTCTAATGAATCATCTGAAAAATATATCCAGTCAGGATTGGATCGAAGAACAACCCAATACCAATTCTAATAATTGAGAAAAACTATGAAACATCAATAACAAAAAAAATTATGGAATTAACTGAACTAGCATATATCACGAGAAAGAGTATCATGGTAAATAATGGCAAAATATGAGCACAATATGGTGAGGAACACTAATGTAATAAACTGGAATAAAAAAATAATAATAATAAATGTGCCTTAAAATATTAATAAGATAATATGATCGGCTTGGGCCTTACATGGGCTATATATAAAAGGTGAGCTAGCATGATCAATCGTGAGTTGTATGATCTGCTAACTATCACGGACTACACTATATCACGGACTATACGTTATGATCATATATCTACTAATATCTCTTCATTCCTCCGGCTAGTACACGGATCCGAATCATAATACATTATAATACGTATATTATCCTGTACTGTCTATAATATCATACAATATGAACACGGTCTAAATAATCATAAAGATATCATGGTAATCACTGAGTAATCACGAAGCACGACACGGGATCACTGAGTTATCACGACAATAATATCTCATAACAAGGATCCACGTATACCAATCCGTGTGATCATTGTGTCAGGAATCAAATATCTCAATACTAAATATATGAAACATAGATGCTGTCAAATAAGAAAACTATCAGAAAATGAACTCATCTCCGATCCTGAGCAAGAGATGTCACTCGGTGTCCAAGCTGGTGTCACACACACCTAGATATAAATGGCATGTCAACAAGGGTGTAATAAAGTGAATGAGCTAAAATGCAATAAGGATGCTCTTCTAGGCCACTACTTGGTCCATAATAAGGTATGAGTCATATTGGTTACTAACTAGTCAATACTAGCTTATAATAGCTATACAAGGTCATTACCTATCTATGGGATTACTACCTTGACTACTCCTTACAATCTCTAGTATAACTAGCTAGCTAACTTAGTATTTAACTGACATGTAACTTATATAGATATACTTAACTTATCTAATATTAACTAACTGGTACTATATATTGGAACTATTAGATCTAATATAAACATATATTATTGCTACTTGTACTAAACTATCTTGTATAGATTTATATATACTCTAACATTTACATATAACTACTAATACATTTTAATTAACTAATACTCTAATATATATATACTAACTAATATACTAATAACACTAATTATTACTACCTAATATACTAACAGTTACTAATATCTTCCTTACTAACAGTTACTAACAAGTATCTAAACTAACCAATTAACTACTAAAATTTAAACTAACATACTTACTAACCATACTCAGGTATCAAGGATACCTGAACCAGAGCCCCCTCTCCTTAGCTCTATCAGAAAGTTGCATTATACACTAAAAAAATTGGTCCCACAGGAGATACATTGCTGAATCCCAGTGTCTAAACTCTTCCCTAAATCACACACATAGGTGACAAACACATATCAGTGTACTATACCTCACTGACTGATACACTGTCTATCTATGAACCTGAGCTAAAGTGGCTCACTACTCAACCTCGTATTCCTAGTGCAAGCATCCACATACACCTTGTCACTACCTCATTTTCAGGGCAGGATATATTTTTTTATTTTAATTTGGTAAATTGTGTATTGATCATAAATATTTGTATTAATATTTAATTAGATGCATTTATTTATTTTTATTGGTTGTTTTAGGGCTTTGGCTAGTCTGGACCCATGTCAAACCCTAGTAGACCCATGTCAGACCCAACCAACACCCTTGTCAGACTCATTTATTGGTTTAGAATAGTTATTTATATTTTAATTAGTTAGTTGGAGTGATTAGGAATTAATTAGAGTGCATTTGGAACCCGAAACCCAAACCCTAGTGTGGATGACTTAATTTAAGGATATTTTGGTCTTTGTACCGAAATACAAACCCTAACCCTAACCTTATTTCTACATGTGTCACGACCCGCACTCAAAAATTGGGCATGAGCCGTGGGTACGTCTAGCCTACGTCGCAGAATCGACGGTAGAACGCTGTAAAGGTCCGTTCTTGGTCAACCAACTATCTATATAACTCACAGAAAAATCCGTCATGACCTCTCCAAAAGGAGGGCAACCACGCAATATATATATGAATAATCCTCTCCAAAAGGAGGGCAACCATGCAATATATATATGAATACTCAATCACAAAATCTAGGGGAAGAATAAAGCACGATATGAAATAAACAAAGAAACAGAACCAAGAAAGCAAGACAATATCCAAAATATACAGTCCAAGGCCATAATAGCTACAATATCTCACAGCAACAAAAGAATAAGTATAATCATCCAAAATTAAACTGGGAACAACCCAGAAAACCCACCTAGCTAACTAGGGTGCTATAGGCGTCCCATCGGCGCACTCCTCCTCGATCTCGGGGTCATAAAAGTCGTCAACACCCGGCCCGTAGAACGTCGGGCAATAGTCCTCAGGATCCTCTGGAAAAAATATGCCCAGTCAGGACTGGAGTGAAGTACATAACACTGAAAGCAACTCCAAATATATGGTAAGGTGTATATGACGAGCAATAGAAAAGTATACAAGATGCACAGGAAATAAATATATGCTGGAGCACAATAAGTAGCTACAAAGTAAACTGGAGAACAATACAAGTAGTGGAAAAGTAACTACAGGTGAGAAAACATGAATACTAGCTAAGTGCCTTGAGCATAAGTTCGTTATGTGATCGACTTAGGTTGCATATGAAAAACACTATGATAACTCCGTTATGCGTGAGTTGCATAACCGACATACACATGAATACTGTTTGGCTTTGATCACATAACCAACTCCTAATCCCCTCCCCCACTAATACTATTGGATCCAACCACAACATGCTAGGTACATGATAATAGCTCGCGCACACGAAGGCGAGAGCACAAGAAGCACATGATAGCACATGAGAATCAATACCCGAAGCACATGATGAAATACACGTGATAGAGTATCCGCTGAACACGGTAAGGGGGATAGCATCTCATGACGGGACCCACTAGTACCAGCTCGTGTAATAATGTGTCAGAATCAAGTATTACAGTTCTAGAACAGGTGATATAAACGCTATCATAAAATAGAAACTATCAGAGGTAGGTACTCGCCTGATGTCCTGAGCAACTGATGAGGATCGAGATCCAGACAGGTATCGCAAGGACTTAATACGAAAAGCAGAATAAAACAGGGTTCTAAGAATTTAAACTGATATAAAATAATTAAAAACAGGCTTCTAGGGCTATTCTAGGTCGAACGGGTCAAACCGGTGAAATTTGGGTCAAAAAGTCAACCCGGGGTCCAAAAAGTCAACTCTAGGTCAAAACTAGGTCAAACATTGACTTTTACGGTCAACGAGGACAATTATGGTCAAAGCTAGGTCAAACTAGGGTGCCCCTGAAATTCTAGGTCAAACCGAGCTCATTAAGCTACTAAACTCACAAACTCGCCTAATCGAGATACCGGGATACCCTCGGTATCCGATACCTCGCCCTAGGCCACGCACCCCGCCTAAACCTGCTAAAACCTATGCTAGCACGCGTAAATATATATACATAAACATATAAAAATTACTCCAATACATTTCCTAGGCTAATGCTCAAATACCCCGCTCGAAACTCAATACCTTGGATATCTCAAGGTGTTGAGATACCTCGGTATCTCAAACCCCTCTAACTAGCTTTCTAGCTAATAATTATGCACCTAGTTATTAATCTAGGCTAGGAAATATATATATCTACCATATATTTATATATCCAAGTATTTATATACATATATATATAGATATCCACACACATATACGTATACCCATTACCTTACCTATACATATACATATAACTATAGGTATATAGATATCTATATCTTAGATAGATATAGATCTAATAACTATCTATTACCTATCTAGTTAACTATCTAATCTATTATCTATCTATCTATAAATCTACTTATCTATCTATCAATCAATTATATATCTATCAATCTATCCATACATATATCTAACTATGAGTAAATATCTATACACATATAGATAGATATATCTATCTATCTATCTACCTATCTAGTTAATCTATCTAGCTAACTATTATCTCCCTCTACCTCGCTACTACCCGCTGCTTGCTGCTCGAGCTTACCTTTACTGCTGCTGCTGCTCCCTATTATAGTTGCTGCTACTGGTGCTTCATATTCCTGCTGCTGCTGCTCCTTGCTGCTGCTGTGCTGCTACTGCAGTGCAGTAGCAGCTGCTGCCTCTGCCTACTGTGGCAGTTCTCCCCCTCCCTCCTTCTCACAAATACACACACACCCACTCCTATATACATATATATATATATATCACTCTATATATATATATATATATATACATACATATATCTCTATATATATATACAACTAGATATATCTATATATATATACACTTATATATACACTCTAACACACATACTAACACACTCACAAACACTAACACACATACTAAAACACATATCAACACACATACATATAAATATATATACACATATACACACACAAGCACACTTATACATATACATATAAATATACACATAGACATATACATACACAAGCGCATAGGTATAAATACACACATATATATATAAATATATATACATAAACACATATACAAATATATATATAGACACATATAAATATATATATAAAGACACACACCACTCAACCACAACGCACAACCAACACGCCCCACTCACGCCCAACGACCCCAACACTCACCAATACCCTAAAATATATAAAATATAACTCGAAAACTCTAGCACACACTCCCCAATACTAACCCAATGCGCGCACAAGCCCGAAACAAGGAAACCAAGTCGAAATAATCGTTCGGTCATTTCGACGAACACGTGGTGCGCGGTTCGAAAAACCTCCTGAAACGCACACCAAACGAACTCGGAATCGACCCAAAATTTAACCACGTGTCCTAAACGATGCCTAGATCCTAGAAAAAGTGCTCCCACGTTGATTCTAGGTCCGTGGTGGAAACGCGCATGCACTTAGAATCGACGACGACAAAAAAACCTAATTTCGCCCGAAACGCCCATTTCTCTGCGACACGGCTTCCCGTGTCCGAACGGAGACATGCACTACCCTTAAGACACCCGACAACGTCTACCTAGGTCCGTCTAACCTAGGACATCACCCAAAATTGGGCCAAATTTGGATTCCACCCGAAATCGACACAAAACCTAATGTCAAAGTCTCCAAACTCAACCAAACTAGTTCCAACTTCCTCCCACGGGTAGGCTTAGGGTCTAGGGAGGTTCTACAACACTAATTATACTACATAAAAGTAATTAGCAAGGGGAAAGTTAGGGTTTACCTCTTGGGAGTTGAAATCCCAAGGCCAAAGTCTCCGATCTACTTGGAATCACCTTCCTCAAGCTCCAAGCCACCAAATCTAGCCTCCACACTAAATCTAGGCTACACACACCTAGATTAGGAAAAATTCAAGGTGAGGATTAGCATAAAGAAGAAGGAATGGAAGAAAAAAGGAAAAAAAGAAGAAGAAGAACTCACTTTGAAGAAGAAGGAAGAAGAAAGAAGAAGTGGAAAAGAAGAAGAAGTGAAGAAGAAGTGGAATATGAAGAGGGGGGGCTGCTGTCGGGTGTGGGGCTGCTGGTTCTCACGGAAATGGGTAGGTAGGGGCCGGCCACACACCTAAATAAAGGGTTACATAAGTCACCAATGACCAAAATGCCCTCCTAACTTGGGTTTTGGGTTTCGGGGTTCCAAAAGCACTCAAACTAACTCCAAATTTCTCCCACTAACCCACTAAAAATATAATAAATATTTCTAAGCCCCAAAATAATTCTCACAAGGGTGTTGGTCGGGTCGGACATGGGTCCACTAGGGTCTGACATGGGTCCAGGCTAGCCAAAACCCTAAAACAATCATTAAAAATAATAATACAAGCTCTAAATAAATATAAATATAATTAATTAAATACAATACACAATTTACCAAATAAAAAATAAAAAAATAACCCTATTTTCTAGAATTGGGTGGTGACAAGACTACCCTCCTTAAAATAATTTCGTCCTCGAAATTAAAAGACGAAACTAGGACAGGAATGCAAGGAAAGAACCATACCTCAGGGCTCGAAGAGATAGGGGTATTGCTCGCGCATTTCATCCTCCCTCTCCCAGGTCGACTCACCTGGAGAGTGATGCCTCCATGCGACGCGAACCAAGGGAATAGTCTGGTTCCTCAACACCTTCTTCCGCCGATCCAGAATCTCCACCGGCTGCTCTGGATAGCTAAGAGTAGGGCCCACCGCGATCTCTGAGTGATCCAATACGTGATTGGGATCCGCCACGTACCGTCTCAACTGTGACATGTGGAACACATCATGAACTTCCTCCAGCGTAGGCGGCAACTCAAGCCTATACGCCACGACGCCGACCCTCTCAAGAACACGGAAGGGTCCGACGAAACGTGGGCTAAGCTTCCCGCCTCCACCGAAGCAATAGTGCCCCGTGTCGGAGAAATCCTCAGGAACACCAGATCTCCAACCTAGCACAAACAAGGTCTCAGCACTTAGTCTAAAACAAGCAATCACAAGCAATCACAAGAACAAAATCTAGATTCTAAGCTATACCTCGAACTCCAAAGGTCTCCGGTGGCTATCGGCCCAATCCCGCTGCCTGTCCTGCGTCACCCAAAGTCTATCTCTAAGGAGCTTGACCTTCTCCGCTGCATCAACCACCATCTCCGGGCCAAGCAAAGCTCTCTCACCTACATCAGCCCATGACAACGAAGTACGACACCTCCGTCCATACAACGCCTCAAAAGGTGACATCTCGATACTGGCTTGGTAGCTGTTGTTGTAAGCAAACTCTACCAAGTGCAAGTGATCCTCCCAAGAGCCTTTGAAATCCAAAATACAAGTGGGAAGCATGTCCTCAAGTGTCTGAATGGTCCTCTCTGACTGACCATCTGTCTGTGGGTGATATGCAGTACTAAACTTGAGCTGGGTGCCCAAGCTAGCCTGCAGACTCCTCCAGAAATATGAAGTAAAGTGATTGTCCCGATCTGATACTATGATCACAGGGACTCCATGCAGTCTGACTATCTGGCGTACATACATCTCTGCTAGTCTCTCTGTAGACGTACCCACTTTGAATGGTAGAAAGTGGGCCGATTTGGTCAACCTGTCCACGATGACCCAAATCGCATCCTTTTCGCTTGGAGAACGGGAAAGTCCATAAACAAAATCTATGGTCACATGCTCCCATTTCTAATCTGAAATGGGTAATGGCTGGAGCAAACCTCCTGGCCTCTGCCTCTCCGCCTTCACCTGCTGGCACACTAAGCCTCGGGATACGAAATGTGCTACCTCCCGCTTCATCCCGTACCACCATACATGCTCTCTCAGATCTCTATACATCTTGTTGGCACCTGGATGCATAGAGTACTGGGATCGATGCGCCTCCTGGAGAACCTCCTCGCGCAACGATCCACTCGGCACACACAACCTGGTACCGTGTCGCAAGGAACCATCCTCAGCAATGGTGAAGTCATCTGACAATCCCATCTGAACCTGCACCTTGATGCTCCTCAGGGACTCATCCTCAAACTGTGTAGCCCTGATCCGGTCTACCAACTCTGACTGAATCTGCAGTCCCCACATCTGTATCTCAACTCCAGGCACTATCACCTCAATGCCCAAGCTCTCTAGATCTGGCAGAAGATAATGATCTGTAGTAAGGCACATAGCTACCGGATACTTGCTCAACGTATCCGCAACTACGTTCGCCTTTCCTGGATGATACTGCAATGATATGTCAAAGTCTTTCATCAACTCCAACCATCTCCTCTGTCTCATGTTCAGCTCTTTTTGGGTAAACACATACTTCAAGCTCTTGTGGTCTGTGAAGATCTCCACACGCTCTCCGTATAAATAGTATTTCCATAACTTCAGAGCAAAAATGACCGCTTCCAACTCCAAATCGTGGGTAGGGTAGTTCTTCTCATGAGGACGTAATTGCTTGGAAGCATAGGCAATCACCCTCCCATTCTGCTGTAACACACAACCCAATCCCTTCCTCGATGCATCACTATAGATAGTGAATCCTCCAGAACCTGATGGCAATGTCAACACTGGAGCTGTCGTCAACCTCCTCTTCAGCTCATCAAAGGCGATCTGGCACTCCTCTGACCAAACAAACTCTACGTCCTTCCGAGTCAGCCTAGACAACGGCTCTGTAATCCGGGAAAAAATTATGAACAAATCTCCTGTAGTAGCCTGCCAGTCCCAAGAAACTCCTGACCTTGGCTAATGAACTCGGAGCACTCCATGCCTCAACTGCCATGATCTTTCTCGGATCCACCGAGATACCCTCTCCAGTCACTACATGACCAAGGAATTCAACCTTGTCAAGGAAGAACTCACACTTCGAAAGCTTTCCATAAAGCTTCTCCTTCCTGAGAGTCTCCAGCACTATCCTCATATGCTCCTCGTGCTCCTCTGGGGTCTTCGAATATACCATGATATTATCTATAAACACTACCACAAACCTGTCCAGATGCTGATGGAACACCTTGTTCATCAGATTCATGAACACTGTCGGGGCATTAGTTAACCCAAACGGCATCACCATGAACTCATACTGTCCATATCTGGTCCGAAAAGCTGTCTTCGGAATATCTTCCTTCCTGACCTTCACCTGGTGGTAGCCTGTCCTCAGATCAATCCTGGAAAACACCCTCGCTCCGCTCAACTGGTCAAAAAGATCATCAATACGCGGCAGCGAATACTTGTTCTTGATTGTGAGGTTGTTCAGAGCCCTGTAGTCGATACACATCCGTATCGACCCATCCTTCTTCGGCACAAAAAGTACCGGAGCACCCCACGGAGAAAAACTAGATCTGATAAATCCCTTGTCCTGAAGCTCATCCACCTGCTTCTTCAACTCTATCAGCTCACTGTTGCTGACTCTATAGACGTGCTGGGATATCGGCTCCGCGCCTGGCACCAAGTCTATAGAGAACTCCACATCTCTGTCCGGAGGTAACCCTGGCAACTCCTCCGAAAAGACATCCATATACTCCTCTATCAGTGGATGTAGCAATCTCGGCTCTACCACCAGGGCTCCGCAGAAGACTCCCTCGGTCTGCTCCGCTGCTCCTCTGGCAAACTGAAACTCTGGCTCACCCGGCGGACTAAACAAAACTCTGCCTCCACGACAATCGATACTAGCACAATGCGTACTCAACCAATCAATCCCGGGTACAATATCGTAGCTCGAAAGTGGCATTACGAGTAGGCACACACTCAACTCCCGGCCTCCCATGGTAACTCTTCGGTCTCTACAGACATCACGGACTAGGATGATACCACCCCCGATCATGATCTTGCAGGGTCTAGCTAAAGGTTCAGCAATAAGATGGTGTCTAACAGCAAAAGATACAAACACAAAGCTATGGGAAGCACCGAAATCAAATAAAGCAAGTGCTGGAATGGAATTAAGAAGAACACAGATCAAAAGAAGTCAATACGGTGCAAGAAACGATATCATCAAAGAAGGACAGTAATATTGTAAAAGAAAATAATTTCAGGAAAACTAAAGATAGCAAGAGAAATCAGGAAGGGTCCTAGTTGTGATTGAGCACACTCTCTCTCAGCCTATATCCTATATCCTATTGCAGGTAAACCTAAAAACTAGACCTTCAAGGGCCGCCACCAAAAATGTGTCACGACCCGCACCCGAAAATTGGGCATGAGCCATGGGTACGTCCATCCTATGCCGCAGAATCGGCGGTAGAATGCTGTAAAGGTCCGTTCTAGGTCAACCAACTATCTATATAACTCACAGAAAAATCTGCCATGACCTCTCCAAAAGAAGGGCAACCACGTAATATATATATGAATAATCCTCTCCAAAAGGAGGGCAACCATGCAATATATATATGAATACTCAATCACAAAATCTAGGGGAAGAATAAAGCACGATATGATATAAACAAAGAAACAGAACCAAGAAAGTAAGACAATATCCAAAATATACAGTCCAAGGCCATAATAGCTACAACATCTCACAGCAATAAAAGAATAAGTACAATCATCCAAAATTAAACCACTGGGAACAACCCAGAAAACCCACCTAGCTAACTAGGGTGCTATAGGGGTCCCCTCGGCGTACTCCTCCTCGATTTAGGGGTCACAACAGTCGTCAACACCCGGCCCGTAGAACATCGGGCAATAGTCCTCAGGATCCTCTGGAAAAAATATGCCCAGTCAGGACATGAGCGAAGTACATAACTCTGAAAGCAACTCCAAATACATGGTAAGGTGTATATGACGAGCAATATAAAAGTATACAAGATGCACAGGAAATAAATATATGTTGGAGCACAATAAGTAGCTACAAAGTAAACTGGAGAACAATACAAGTAGTAGAAAAGTAACTGCAGGTGAGAAAACATGAATACTAGCTAAGTGCCTTGAGCACAAGTTCGTTATGTGATCGGCTTAGGTTGCACATGAAAAATACTATGATAACTCCGTTATGCGTGAGTTGCATAACCGACATACACATGAATACTGTTTGGCTTTGATCACATAACCAACTCTTACTCCCCTCCCCCACTAATACCATTGGATCCAACCATAACACGCTACGTACAAGATAATAGCTCGCGCACACGAAGGCGAGAGCACAAGAAGCCCATGATAGCACATGAGAATCAATACCCGAAGCACATGATGAAATACATGTGATAGAGTATCCGCTGAATACGGTAAGGAGGATAGCATCTCATGACGGGATCCACTAGTACCAGCTCATGTAACAATGTGTCAAAATCAAGTATTATAGTTCTAGAACAGGTGATATAAACGTTATCATGAAATGGAAACTATCAGAGGTAGGTACTCGCCTGATGTCCTGAGCAACTGATGAGGATCGAGATCCGGACCGGTGTCGCAAGGACCTAATACGAAAAGCAGAATTAAACAGGGTTCTAAGAATTTAAACTGATATAAAATAATTAAAAATAGGCTTCTAGGGCTATTCTAGGTCGAACGGGTCAAACCGGTGAAATTCGGGTCAAAAAGTCAACCCGAGGTCCAAAAAGTCAACTCTAGGTCAAAACTAGGTCAAATGTTGACTTTTACGGTCAACGAGGACAATTATGGTCAAAGCTAGGTCAAACTAGGGTGCCCCTAAAATTCTAAGTCAAACCGAGCTCATTAAGCTACTAAACTCACAAACTCGCCTAATCGAGATACCGGGATACCCTCGGTATCCGATACCTCGCCCTAGGCCACGCACCCCGCCTAAACCCACTAAAACCTATGCTAGCACGCATAAATATATATACATAAACATATAAAAATCACTCCAATACATTTCCTAGGCTAATGCTCAAATACCCCGCTCGAAACTCAATACCTTGGATATCTCAAGGTATTGAGATACCTCGGTATCTCAAGGTATTGAGATACCGCTCTCAAATCCCTCTAACTAGCTATCTAGCTAATAATTATACACCTAGTTATTAATCTAGGCTAGGAAATATATATATCTACCATATATTTATATATCCAAGTATTTATATACATATATATATAGATATCCACACACATATACGTATACCCATTACCTTACCTATACATATACATATAACTATTGGTATATAGATATCTATATCATAGATAGATATATATCTAATACCTATCTATTACCTATCTAGTTAACTATCTAATCTATTATCTATCTCTCTATAAATCTACTTATCTATCTATCAATCTATTATATATATCTATCAATCTATCCATACATATATCTAACTATGAGTAAATATCTATACACATATAGATAGATATATCTATCTATCCATCTACCTATCTAGTTAATCTATCTAGCTAACTATTATCTCCCTCTACCTCGCTACTACCCGCTGCTTGCTGCTCGAGCTTACCTTTACTGCTGCTGCTGCTCCCTGTTATTGTTGCTGCTACTGGTGCTTCATATTCCTGCTGCTGCTGCTCCTTGCTGCTGCTGCCTCTGCCTGCTGTGGCAGTTCTCCCCCTCCCTCCTTCTCACAAACACACCCACTCCTATATACATATATATATATATATATATATATATATATATATATATATATATATATCACTCTCTATATATATACATACATATATCTCTATATATATATACAACTAGATATATCTATATATATATACACTTATATATACACTCTAACAAACACACTAACACACTCACAAACACTAACACACACATTAAAACACATATCAACACACACACATATAAATATATATACACATATACACACACAAGCACACTTATACATATACATATAAATATACACATAGATATATACATACACAAGCACATAGGTATAAATACACACACATATATATATATAAATATATATACATAAACATACATATATATATATATATATATATATATATAGACATATATAAATATATATATAAAGACACACACCACTCAACCACAACGCACAACCAACACGCCCCACTCACGCCCAACGATCCCAACACTCACCAATACCCTAAAATATATAAAATATAACTCGAAAACTCTAGCACACACTCCTCAATACTAACCCAATGCACGCACAAGCCCGAAACAAGGAAACCAAGTCGAAATGGCCGTTCGGTTATTTCGACGAACACGTGGTGCGCGGTTCGGAAAACCTCCTGAAACGCACGCCAAACGAACTCGGAATCGGCCCAAAATTTACCCATGCATCCTAAATGATGCCTAGATCCTAGAAAAAGTGCTCTCGCGTCAATTCTAGGTCCATGGCGGAAATGCGTACGCACTTAGAATCGGCGACGACGAAAAACCCCAATTTTGCCTGAAACGCCCGTTTCTCTGCGACACGGTTCCCGTGTCCGAACAAAGACACGCACTCACCTTCAAGATACCCGATAACGCCTACCTAGGTCCGTCTAACCTAGGGCATCACCCAAAATTGGGTCAAATTCGGATTCCACCCGAAATCGACACAAAACCTAATGTCAAAGTCTCCAAACTCAACCAAACTAGTTCCAACTTTCTCCCACGGGTAGGCTTTGGGTCTAAGGAGGTTCTACAATACTAATTACACTACATAAAAGTAATTAGCAAGGGGAAAGTTAGGGTTTACCTCTTGGGAGTTGAAATCCCAAGGCCAAAGTCTCCGATCTACTTGAAATCACCTCCCTCAAGCTCCAAGCCACCAAATCTAGCGTCCACACTAAATCTAGGCTCCACACACCTAGGTTAGGGAAAATGCAAGGTGAGGGTTAGCATAAAGAAGAAGGAATGGAAGAAAGAAGGAAGAAAAAGGAAGAAGAACTCACCTTGAAGAAGAAGGAAGAAGAAAGAAGAAGTGGAGAAGAAGAAGAAGTGAAGAAGAAGTGGAATATGAAGAGGGGGGGCTGCTGTCGGGTATGGGGCTACTGGTTCTCATGGAAATGGGTAGGTAGGGGCCGGCCACACACCTAAATAAAGGGTTACATAAGTCACCAATGACCAAAATGCCCTCCTAACTTGGGTTTTGAATTTCGGGGTTCCAAAAGCACTCAAACTAACTCCAAATCTCTCCCACTAACCCACTAAAAATATAATAAATATTTCTAAGTCCCAAAAAAATTCTCACAAGGGTGTTGGTCGGGTCGGACATGGGTCCACTAGGGTCTGACATGGGTCCAGGCTAGCTAAAACCCTAAAACAATCATTAAAATTAATAATACAAGCACTAAATAAATATAAATATAATTAATTAAATACAATACACAATTTACCAAATAAAAAATAAAAAAAAAACCCTATTTTCTAGAATTGGATAGTGACAAGCCTACCCTCCTTAAAATAATTTCGTCCTCGATTAAAAGATGAAACTAGGACAGGAATGCAAGGAAAGAACCATACCTCAGGGCTCGAAGAGATAGGGGTATCGCTCGCGCATTTCATCCTCCCTCTCCTAGGTCGACTCACCTGGAGAGTGATGCCTCCACGCGACGCGAACCGAGGGAATAGTCTGGTTCCTCAACACCTTCTCCCGTCGATCCAGAATCTCCACCGGCTGCTCTGGATAGCTAAGAGTAGGGCCCACCGCGATATCTGAGTGATCCAATACGTGACTGGGATCCGCCACGTACCGTCTCAACTACGACACATGGAACACATCATGAACTCCCTTCAGCGTAGGCGGCAACTCAAGCCTATACTCCACGGCGCCGACCCTCTCAAGAACACGGAAGGGTCCGACGAAACATGGGCTAAGCTTCCCGCCTCCACCGAAGCGAATAGTGCCCCGCGTCGGAGAAATCCTCAGGAACACCAGATCTCCAACCTAGCACAAACAAGGTCTCAGCACTTAGTCTAAAACAAGCAATCACAAGCAAATATAAGAACAAAATCTAGATTCTAAGCTATACCTCGAACTCCAAAGGGTTCCGGTGGCTATCGGCCCAATGCCGCTGCCTGTCCTGCGCCCCCCGAAGTCTATCTCTAATGAGCTTGACCTTCTCCGCTGTATCAACCACCATCTCCGGGCCAAGCAAAGCTCTCTCACCTACATCATCCCATGACAACGGAGTGCGACACCTCTGTCCATACAACGTCTCAAAAGGTGACATCTCGATACTGGCTTGGTAGCTGTTGTTGTAAGCAAACTCTACCAAGTGCAAGTGATCCTCCCAAGAGCCTCTGTAATCCAAAACACAAGTGCGAAGCATGTCCTCAAGTGTCTGAATGGTCCTCTCTGACTGACCATCTGCCTGTGGGTGATATGCAGTACTAAACTTGAGCTGGGTGCCCAAGCTAGCCTGCAGACTCCTCCAAAAATGTGAAGTAAAGCGACTGTCCCGATCTGATACTATGATCACAGGGACTCGATGCAGTCTGACTATCTGGCGCACATACATCTCTGCTAGTCTCTCTGTAGACGTACCCACTTTGAATGGTAGAAAGTGGGCCGATTTGGTCAACCTGTCCACGATGACCCAAATTGCATCCTTCCCGCTTGGAGAACGGGAAAGTCCAGAAACAAAATCCATGGTCACATGCTCCCATTTCCACTCCAGAATGGGTAATGGCTGGAGCAAACCTCCTGGCCTCTGCCTCTCCGCCTTCACCTACTGGAACACTAAGCATCGGGATACGAAGCGTGCTACCTCCCGCTTCATCCCGTACCACCATACATGCTCTCTCAGATCTCTATACATCTTGTTGGCACCTGGATGCATAGAGTACTGGGATCAATGCGCCTCCTGGAGAACCTCCTCGCGCAACGATCCACTCGGTACACACAACCTAGTACCGTGCCGCAAGGAACCATCCTCAGCAATGGTGAAGTCATCTGACAATCCCATCTGAACCTGCGCCCTGATGCTCCTCAGGGACTCATCCTCAAACTGTGTAGCCCTGATCCAGTCTACCAACTCTGACTAAATCTGCAGTCCCCACATCTGCATCTCAACTCCAGGCACTATTACCTCAATGCCCAAGCTCTCTAGATCTGCCAGAAGATAACGATCTGTAGTCAGGCACATAGCTACCGAATACCTGCTCAACGCATCCGCAACTACGTTTGCCTTCCCTGGATGATACTGCAACGATATGTCAAAGTCTTTCATCAACTCCAACCATCTCCTCTGCGTCATGTTCAGCTCTTTTTGGGTAAACACAAACTTCAAGCTCTTATGGTCTGTAAAGATCTCCACACGCTCTCCGTATAAATAGTGTTTCCACAACTTTAGAGCAAAAATGACCGCTGCCAACTCCAAATCGTGGGTAGGGTAGTTCTTCTCATGAGGACATAATTGCCTGGAAGTATAGGCAATCACCCTCCCATTCTGCTGCAACACACAACCCAATCCCTTCCCCGATGCATCACTATAGATAGTGAATCCTCCAGAACCTGATGGCAACGTCAACAGTGGAGCTGTCGTCAACCTCCTCTTTAGCTCATCAAAGGCGATCTGGCACTCCTCTGACCAAACAAACTCCACGTCCTTCCGAGTCAGCCTGGACAACGGCTCTGCAATCCGGGAAAAATCATGAACAAATCTCCTGTAGTAGCCTGCTAGTCCCAAAAAACTCCTGACCTCGGCTACTTAACTCGGAGCACTCCATGCCTCAACTGCCATGATCTTTCTCGGATCTACCGAGATACCCTCTCCAGTCACTACATGACCAAGGAATTCAACCTTGTCAAGGAAGAACTCACACTTCGAAAGCTTTCCATAAAGCTTTTCCTTCCTGAGAGTCTCCAGCACTATCCTCAGATGCTCCTCATTCTCCTCTGGGGTCTTCGAATACACCAAGATATCATCTATAAACACCACCACAAACCTGTCCAGATGCTGATGGAACACCTTGTTCATCATATTCATGAACACTACCGGGGCATTAGTCAACCCAAACGGCATCACCATGAACTCATACTGTCCATATCTGGTCCGAAAAGCTGTCTACGGAATATCCTCCTTCATGACCTTCACCTGGTGGTAGCCTGTCCTCAGATCAATCCTAGAAAACACCCTCGCTCTGCTCAACTGGTCAAAAAGATCATCAATACGCGGCAGCGGATACTTGTTCTTGATTGTGAGGTTGTTCAGAGCCCTGTAGTCGATAAACATCCGTATCGACCCATCCTTCTTCGGCACAAAAAGTACCGGAGCACCCCACGGAGAAGAACTAGATCTGATAAATCCCTTGTCCTGAAGCTCATCCACCTGCTTCTTCAACTCTATCAGCTCACTGTTGTTGACTCTATAGACGTGCTGGGATATCGGATCCGCGCCTAGCACCAAGTCTATAGAGAACTCCACATCTCTGTCCGAAGGTAACCCTGGCAACTCCTCCGGAAAGACATCCATGTGCTCCTCTATCTGTTGATGTAGCAATCTCGGCTCTACTACCAGGGCTCTGCAGAAGACTCCCTCGGTCTGCTCCGCTGCTCCTCTGGCAAACTGAAACTCTGGCTCACCCGGCGGACTAAACAAAACTCTGCCTCCACGATAATCGATACTAGCATAATGCGTACTCAACCAATCCATCCCGAGTTTAATATCGTAGGTCGGAAGTGGCATTACGAGTAGGCACACACTCAACTTCCGGCCTCCCAAGATAACTCTCCGGTCTCTGCAGACATCACGGACTAGGATGATACCACCCCCGGTCATGATCTTGTAGAGTCTAACTAAAGGTTCAGCAACAAGATGGTGTCTAACAGCAAAAGATACAGACACAAAGCTATGGGAAGCACCGAAATCAAATAAAGCAAGTACTAGAATGGAATTAAGAACACAGATCAAAAGAAGTCAATACGGTACAAGAAACGATATCATCAAAGAAGGACAGTAATATTGCAAAAGAAAATAATTTCAGGAAAATTAAAGATAGCAAGAGAAATCAGGAAGGGTCCTAGTTGTGATTGAGCACACACTCTCTCAGCCTATATCCTATATCCTATTACAGGTAAACCTAAAAACTAGACCTGTATGGGCCGCCACCAAAAATGTGTCACGACCCGCACCCGAAAATCAGGCATGAGCCGTGGGTACGTCCAGCCTACGCCGCAGAATCGACGGTAGAACGCTGTAAAGGTCCGTTCTAGGTCAACCAACTATCTATATAACTCACAGAAAAATCTGCCATGACCTCTCCAAAAGGAAGGCAACCACGTAATATATATATGAATAATCCTCTCCAAAAGGAGGGCAACCACGCAATATATATATGAACACTCGATCACAAAATCTAGGGGAAGAATAAAGCACAATATGATATAAACAAAGAAACAGAACCAAGAAAGCAAGACAATATCCAAAATATACAGTCCAAGGCCATAATAGCTACAATATCTCATAGCAACAAAAGAATAACTACAATTATCCAAAATTAAACCACTGGAAATAACCCAGGAAACCCACCTAGCTAACTAGGGTGCTATAGGCGTCCCCTCAGCGCACTCCTCCTCGATCTCGGGGTCACAAAAGTCGTCAACACCCGGCCCGTAGAACGTCGGGCAATAGTCCTCAGGATCCTCTGAAAAAAATATGCCCAGTAGGACTGGAGCGAAGTACATAACTCTGAAAGCAACTCCAAATACATGGTAAGGTGTATATGACGAGCAATAAAAAAGTATACAAGATGCACAGAAAATAAATATATGCTGGAGCACAATAAGTAGCTATAAAGTAAACTGGAGAACAATACAAGTAGTGGAAAAGTAACTGCAGGTGAGAAAACATGAATACTAGCTAAGTGCCTTGAGCACAAGTTTGTTATGTGATCGGCTTAGGTTGCACATGAAAAACACTATGATAACTCCGTTATGCGTGAGTTGCATAACCGACATACACATGAATATTGTCACTACCACTTTTCCATATAAGGGTATTTCTGTAATTTAGCTATTTTAAATAATTATGAATCTAATTATTTTGCTGAGTTTTATAAACTAATTATATTTATTAGTGATATTTGGTTTAAGGTAGAAACCCTAGAACTCATAGGGACAGACCCTAGTGAGTCAACCCTAATTTTGTAAACCTTGTTCTAGTGAAACCCTAGAATACAAAATTAGGGTGAACCCTCAAAACCCTAGACTGACTTAACCTGAGTCTATTAGGTTCTACATGAGAGGGCCAAGGGGTTTAACCTAAAAACTAGGCATAGAAACCCTAAAACCTAGGTTTAATATAAAAAGAAGCTTCTCACAAAGCTATTCTTTACGTAGAGAGAAAGGAAACCCTAGCCTCCACAAGAGAAACCAATTCCCCACCCCATTTTCGAAATTAAACCTAGGGCTTCCATTCTCTCCTCCTCCAAAGCAAGGAAATCAGGAAACTTGGGTCAAGGAAACTCGGGAAGGAAGAACTTTCATAGAAGAACCTTCCCTGCAGGTAAAACTCTAGTTTTATTCCTTTAATTTCTGTTTTTAGATGGAAATGGCCATTAGGAACCCCCAAATCTGTGTGTAGTTCGATTTTAGGGTTTTTGGATTAGGTTTTGGTGACCAACATAGTTTTCCCCAATTAACAGAACCCTAACCCTAGATATTCGAAGATAGGTTGATTTCATCTCATGTGGGTAGGTTGATACCCGATTTTTAGGGTTTTGGGTTGAGGATTCATGGGTTGTATGTGTATATTTGTTCCTTGCACATCATGTGTTTGATGAAATGATTGTTAGGGTTGCCTATCTATGTATACTAATTAACTGCATGTTTCAATATACCCATCTATATACATAATACTTTTGAACTGTGTTTAGCTATTGTTGGGTTCCTGTGCATTAGGGGAGAGATCTGTGTGTGGGATTTCATTGTGTACTCGGGTTTGAGGGGAACTGTGTATGTGGCTGTGCATATGTATGTGTGAGTATTAGTTTAGAGGAGCAAGGAGAGGGAGTTGTGTAGCAGTGTCTTAGTGTTAGTGTCTTAGTTGATTTCCTGTGTGTGTGTCTAAGTTTTAGTAACAGTTCATCAAAAATCAACTATGTTAAATTCCTGTGTGCAGGTTTTGATGTTGAGATTCAGTAAATGTCTACATCAGTATTGTGTGAACAGTGCCTGTGCAGTGCAAATGGGTAGACAGGGTATTACCTAGGTGTTAGATGACCTGTGTCTACTGAGAAATTCTCAGTGTATTACCTATATGAACCAATGTGTTTGTAGAGTTTGCATCAGTGTGTAGGTATTTAGGATATCTGTGTGTATCAGTTTTTGGTGAGTTTATGTGCAAGTGTGCAGTGTGCAGGAATTGATACCTGTGTGCAGTCCATATTGTAGAAGGATGTGCACGTCAGTTATAACCGTGTGTAGATAATTAAGAGGCAGTATGTGCCTGAGTATAGAATACTGTGTGGGAGATAATGTGGTGTAGAGTGTGTTTTAGAACTGTGTAACTGTGCAATGTATCAGTATTGCAGAAAGGGGAACATCAGTGTGGGTATATTCAGTATGTGTGTGTGCTGTATTGGTGAAGTGCATTCTGTGTTTGGGTGTCTAGATTTCAGTAACAGTTTATCAAGAAACCAACTGTGTTTCCTGTGTGTGCATAGGTAATTTGACTGTGTCAGTGGCTTGGGATCAAAGGGCAGTGAATGTGTGTGTCTATGAGCAATGTCTGAGTATCAGTTATTTGGGTTAAGGGGAGCAAGTAGTATTAGTTGTGTGAACTGTGTGAGTGTATTATGTATGGGTGTGAGTATCTGAGAACAGAGTAACACTAGCAGTATCATTCCAGGCCTAAGATTTGGAATTTGAGTATTTAAGTTAAGTTATGGATTTTATACTTAGATATAGTATGATACCATTTGTGTCAGTAGGTGTGAAGGTGAGTCTTGAGTGTTAGGTGAAGGTGCTATCAAAGTAGTGTTACCTAGATCATATAAGTAGTGTGCTAGTTATGTATCAGTGAGATGGGGTTATTGAGAGTTGTATTAGAGAACCCAGGCACCAAGACTAAATCTTAATGATAGATTAGAGTGTCCTTATGTTAAAGAGGTTTTGAGTAATATGAATAAGGTAAGGTACTAGTAAGGTAAAATAAGTATTAAGTTACTAGTTAGGATATCGACCAGTATTAATTAGATTTTGACCAGTAAACCTTAGACATGACCTAGAAACCTCGTTTTTAAATTGTTAAACATGTTATTCTTTTAATTCATTAATTAACATTGAATTTTCCATATTAGGTCATTTTGATCCCATTTTGGACATCGATCCTCACACCTTGCTCAGGACCACAGGCGAGTACATTCTCTGACAGTTTTCATGGTTGATTACTTCTATAAATTGTAGTGTATTTCATACTTGATTCCGACACTGCGGATACACGGGTTAGCACCCTAGGTCCCCATCAGGAGGAGTCGTGGTTGGATTCCATCGTGCTAGCTGGGGGATGGGGAACTATTAGTAGATTATGTGATCATATCCAAACATTTATATGCACCATAGCTCACCCCACTTCTCACGTCGGGTGCAGCCTGACCACTTATATGCTCCATAGCTGTTATATATGATTAGCCTGACCACTATATGCACCATAGCTAACCATGCGGTTAGCCTGACCTAAAAGAATCATAGCTAATCATATATAACCAGCCTGATCCAGTCCCAAGCCGATCACATAATAAACTAATATTTCAACCACTTAGTTAGATATTTTATCTTTATTCAGATTTACTGTTCTAGCATTCACTGTTTATTGCTCATTGCTAGATGCTCTATTGTCTATTTTCATTTCTCCAGTACTTCACATGTTCAGCTTTTATTTCCATCTTGTATCTCTTACACTGTTTATAAATTTTGTCAATTTAAATGAAACTGCTGTTAGTGCTTGTGCTTCGCTCCAATCCTGACTGGATAACAATATTTTCAGAGGACCTGGAGGACTTTGCCCTACTCATTACGGCCCAGGAATAGAGGGAGATTTCACTCCAGAAATCCCAGAGGAGGTGCCTATCCTAGAGGAGAACTTGCCTGCCCATGCTTAGATTATTTTTCTGCATTTATTATTTTAGACTGAGACTGAGACTGAGATGTATTTATTTTATTTGTGACTTTGTGAGGTCATTTAGACCCAGGATTTGAGTTGGACTTCTTGTGTTTGGTTTAAATAGAACTCTTTTTAATTCTCATCGTGCCATTATGTTATAGTTGTGATTGAGTATAATATAGAACTGTGATTCATTTATCATTGTCCTCCGTACGGAGTTGAGACTATTGACAGGATATACTATGTTTGTGACCTAGACAGCGTTCTACAGCCGATGCTGCGGCGTAGGCTGGACGTACCCACGACTCATGCCCAATTTCCGGGTGCGGGTCGTGACACGTTTTTAGTGGTGGCCCATGCAGGTCTAGTCCGTAGTCTTAGATTCACAGTAGAGCGATATTGTAGTAATAGGAATTAGGCCAAGGATATGCTCAATCACAATTAGGAAATTCTGATTCTTATGATACTATACTTAATAATTAATTCCTTTAGAAATTTTCTGTCCTTCCTTGATATCATATCTATTGCCTTAATTGAATCTTTCGATCTGTCTTCAGGATGCCGCCAAGAAGATCCCAGAGACTCGGAGCAGCAGATACAGAGAGGTCTGCCACCTCTCGCGCTGCCGGACAGACATCCGCAGCACCTCCTACATCTCCAGGACAAGTGGGAGTGGCTGCAGCATTCGGGGGTCCTCCACCACCAGTTCAGAGGGTCCCCACAGCTACGACGGCACCACCACCTCCACCACCACCAGTCCAGCAACCAGGAGGTGTGCCCGTCGATGGGGCACAGATGTTCGCTTTGATTCAGGGCATGGTCGATGCCCAGAGGACGTCGGCAGAGGCCCAGAGAGTACAGGCTGAGGCACATCAGGCCCAGACAGAGATGATGAGGGTGAACATGGAGAATGCTCACCAAGTGGCTCTCCAAGCTGTGGAGAGAGTCACTCAGCAGCAGCAACAACCTGGTCAGTAACAACAGAGGCCGGGCACCATTGTGGACTTCAAGAGGATGATGCCTCGGGAGTTCAAGGGGACAGAAGGGATACTCTACGCCGATGATTGGCTAGAGGACATCGAGAGGAACTTGCGTTTGGCGCAGCTTCCAGAGGCGCTCAAGATCGAGGCCGCTGGCAGCCAGATGTTTGACATTGCCTTGACGTGGTTTCGCACGGAGCCGAGACTCATGCGCAGGGGACTCACTTGGGAGGATTTCAGGGAGCTCTTCAAGGAGAAATTCTTTCCTGACGTTGCCCTAGGAGCCTTGGAGAGTCAGTTCCATGACTTAGTCCAGGGGGGTTCGTCCGTCGATGAGTATGCCGCAGAATTTAGCCGCCTGAGCCGCTTCGCGCCATCGATGATTAGAGATCCGGGGGACAGGGCCCAGAAATTCAGAAAGGGGCTGACAAGAGAGATCAAGTCTCGCACGTCGGGACGTCGCACAGCTACCTACGAGGGCATATTGATGGATGCCCAAGTAGCCGAGGATGACTTGGACCTCAGGCCCAAGAGGGGATGCGATGTTTCCGGAGGAGCAAACAGTAGTGTGGGACCAGGCAAGCGTCCACACTTTCAGCAGCTGCAGAGACCCTTTCAGCAGCAGCACCAGGCACCAGCCCGAGGGCAGGTTCAGCAACAGCAGCAGAGGCAGACTCAGCCCGCCATCCAGTGTGCGTACTGCGGGAAGATGGGACATACTAGAGAGATCTGCAGGCATAGATTGGGCTCATGTTTGTCCTGCGGATCGACGACACATCAGCTGAAGGATTGCCCTACCATTCGGACTCGTCCAGGCCAGGGTGGAGCAGCCGCCCAGAGAGGACCAAGCAGGGTACCTACCGTACCAGGAGGCCAACAACAGAGGGGACCACTTCCACCGCAAAATCAGAAGTTCGCCCAGCATCAGCAGCAGAGAGGTGCACCCCAGGGGCGAGCATACGCCATGGCAGTCGAGGAGATCGAGCCAGCAGGAGACTTGATCACAGGTTCGGTTCTTCTCGATTGTATTCCTGCATTTACCTTATTCGATTCTGGCGCTTCCCATAGTTTTGTGTCTGTATCATATGCACTTCGACATCATTTAGACACAGAACCATTAGCTAGGACTTGCAAGATCATGACTGGTGGAGGTATTATCCTAGTCCGTGATCACTGCAAGGACCGGAGAGTGTCAGTAGGAGGCCGAGACTTGAGCGTGAGCTTACTTGTCATGCCACTTCCGGGGTACGATATTGTACTCGGAATGGACTGGTTGAGTAGGCATCATGCCACTATAGATTATCATAGAGGCAGAGTATTGTTTAGACCTCCAGGAGAGCCGAAGTTCGAGGTCATCAGAGGAACAGCGGAACAGAGAGGGAGCACATTTTGCGGAGCCAAGGCGGAAGAAGAGGAGTTGCCACATCCTCTGATAGCGGAGTTCCTGGATGTATTTCCAGAAGAGTTGCCAGGCTTGCCGCCAGACAGAGATGTTGAATTCTCTATAGACTTGGTTCCAGGAGCGGAGCCCATTTCACAACATGTCTATAGAGTCAACAACAGCGAGCTGGCAGAACTGAAGAAGCAAGTTGAGGAGCTGCAGGACAAAGGCTTCATCAAATCCAGTTCATCACCATGGGGAGCTCCGGTATTGTTCGTACCGAAGAAGGACGGCACGGTGCGCATGTGCATTGATTATAGAGCTTTGAACAATATCACTATCAAGAACAAGTACCCGCTGCCGAGGATAGATGATCTTTTCGATCAGTTGAGCGGGGCGAGGGTGTTTTCAAAGATAGATTTTAGGTCAGGCTATCACCAGGTGAAGGTGAAGAAAGAAGACACGCCGAAGACAGCTTTTCGGACCAGATACGGCCAGTTTGAGTTCATGGTGATGCCATTTGGTTTAACCAATGCGCCGGCAGTATTCATGAACCTGATGAACAAGGTGTTCCACCAGTACCTTGACAAGTTCGTGGTGGTGTTCATCGACGATATCCTTGTGTATTCCAAGACTCCGGAGGAGCACGAAGAGCACCTGAGGTTGGTCTTAGAGACTCTCAGGAAAGAGAAGCTGTACGGGAAACTCTCTAAGTGTGAATTCTTCCTTGACAAGGTCGAATTTCTTGGGCATGTGGTATCGGGTGACAGAATCTCGGTTAACCCACAGAAGATCGAGGCAGTAGAGTCGTGGGCTACCCCCAGTTCGGTAGCTGAGATCAGGAGTTTTCTCGGACTAGCAGGATACTACAGGAGGTTTGTACAAGACTTCTCCAAGATTGCAGCGCCGATGACCAGACTGACTAGGAAGGATATGGATTTTGTGTGGACGGAGGAGTGCCAGGCTGCATTTGATGAGCTGAAGAAGAGGTTGACGACAGCTCCAATTTTGACATTGCCATCAGGGACAGGTGGTTTCACCATCTACAGTGACGCTTCAGGGAAGGGTCTGGGATGTGTTCTTCAACAGCACGGGAAGGTAATTGCCTATGCCTCCAGGCAGTTACGCCCTCATGAAAAGAATTATCCCACCCACGACTTAGAGTTGGCAGCAGTTATCTTCGCTCTAAAGCTGTGGAAACATTACCTGTACGGAGAGCGTGTGGAGATCTTCACAGACCACAAGAGCTTGAAGTACGTATTCACACAGAAGGAGCTGAATATGAGGCAGAGGAGGTGGTTAGAGTTGATGAAGGACTTTGACATCTCATTGCAGTACCATCCAGGGAAGGCCAACGTAGTCGCCGATGCCTTGAGCAGGTATCCGATGGCTATGTACTTGACGACAGATAGGCATTTGTTGGCTGATTTAGAGAGCTTGGAGATTGAGGTGTTAGTTCCCGGTGCTGAGATTCAGATGTGGGGATTGCAGATACAGTCCGAACTGATAGACAATATCAGAGCTGCGCAGTACGATGATGAGACTCTGAGGAGTATCAGAGCACAGGTTCAGATGGGATTGTCGGATGACTTTACTATCACAGATGATGGTTCTCTACGGCACGGCACGAGGATATGTGTGCCTAGCGGGGAGCTGCGCGAGGAGATTTTGCAGGAGGCACACCGCTCTCAGTACTCGATGCATCCCGGTGCCAACAAGATGTACCGAGACTTGAGGGAGCACGTATGGTGGTATGGAATGAAGCGCGAGGTAGCACGCTTCGTATCCCGGTGTCTAGTGTGCTAGCAGGTAAAGGCAGACCGGCAGAGGCCAGGTGGTTTGCTTCAACCTTTACCGATTCCAGAATGGAAATGGGAGCACGTGACCATGGATTTCGTTTCAGGGCTTCCACGTTCTCCAGGAGGGAAAGACGCGATTTGGGTCATCGTGGACAGGTTGACCAAATCAGCCCATTTCTTACCTTTCAAGATGGGCACGTCGACAGAGAAGCTAGCGGAGATGTACGTGCGACAGATTGTTAGGCTTCATGGAGTTCCTATGAGCATCGTCTCGGATCGGGATAGTCATTTTACTTCCCACTTCTGGAGGAGTCTGCAGGTTAGCTTGGGCACTCAGCTCAAGTTCAGTACCGCATATCACCCCCAGACAGACGGGCAGTCTGAAAGGACTATTCAGACTCTCGAGGATATGCTACGCACTTGCGTTCTAGATCTCGGAGGTTCTTGGGAGGATCATCTGCACCTGGTAGAGTTCGCTTACAACAACAGCTACCAGGCCAGCATCGAGATGTCACCATTTGAGGCTTTTTATGGACGGAGGTGTCGTACACCGCTATCGTGGGACGACGTTGGAGAGAGAGCCTTGCTAGGACCAGAAATGGTCGTGGATGCAGCAGAAAAGGTGAAACTCATCAGAGACAGACTGCGAGTGGCGCAGGACAGACAGCGGCATTGGGCCGACAGCCACCGTAGACCCCTTGAGTTTCAGGTATAGATTGTTATTTTCTGGTTATGTTTGTTTGTTTGTTTAGACTGCATGTTGAGACTGTTTTGTGTTAGGTTGGCGATCTAGTATTCCTACGGATTTCTCCGACACGTGGGACGATTCGTTTTGGTAGAGGCGGAAAGCTTAGCCCACGCTACATCGGACCCTTCAGTATTCTTGCAAGGGTAGGTGCAGTGGCATATAGACTGGACTTGCCGCCTGCATTGGAGGGAGTGCATAATGTGTTCCACGTGTCGCAGCTGAGACAGTACGTGGCAGACCCTGGTCACGTACTTGACCACTCGGAGATTAAGGTTGGTCCGACGCTCAGCTACCCTGAGCAGCCCGTAGAGATCTTGGACCACAGAGAGAAGGTGTTGCGGAACCAAACTATTCCCTTGGTTCGCGTAGCGTGGAGACATCACTCTCCAGGGGAGTCGACCTGGGAGAGAGAAGACGAAATGCGCGAGCAATACCCGTATCTCTTCCAGACTTGAGGTATATTTCCTTTTCTGGTTTCATCCTTGTTGTAGTTCAGTCCAATTTCGAGGACGAAATTTCTTTTAGGAGGGTAGACTTGTCACTACCACTTTTCCATATAAGGGTATTTCTGTAATTTAGCTATTTTAAATAATTATGAATCTAATTATTTTGCTGAGTTTTATAAACTAATTATATTTATTAGTGATATTTGGTTTAAGGTAGAAACCCTAGAACTCATAGGGACAGACCCTAGTGAGTCAACCCTAATTTTGTAAACCTTGTTCTAGTGAAACCCTAGAATACAAAATTAGGGTGAACCCTCAAAACCCTAGACTGACTTAACCTGAGTCTATTAGGTTCTACATGAGAGGGCCAAGGGGTTTAACCTAAAAACTAGGCATAGAAACCCTAAAACCTAGGTTTAATATAAAAAGAAGCTTCTCACAAAGCTATTCTTTACGTAGAGAGAAAGGAAACCCTAGCCTCCACAAGAGAAACCAATTCCCCACCCCATTTTTGAAATTAAACCTAGGGCTTCCATTCTCTCCTCCTCCAAAGCAAGGAAATCAGGAAACTTGGGTCAAGGAAACTCGGGAAGGAAGAACTTTCATAGAAGAACCTTCCCTGCAGGTAAAACTCTAGTTTTATTCCTTTAATTTCTGTTTTTAGATGGAAATGGCCATTAGGAACCCCCAAATCTGTGTGTAGTTCGATTTTAGGGTTTTTGGATTAGGTTTTGGTGACCAACATAGTTTTCCCCAATTAACAGAACCCTAACCCTAGATATTCGAAGATAGGTTGATTTCATCTCATGTGGGTAGGTTGATACCCAATTTTTAGGGTTTTGGGTTGAGGATTCATGGGTTGTGTGTGTATATTTGTTCCTTGCACATCATGTGTTTGATGAAATGATTGTTAGGGTTGCCTATCTATGTATACTAATTAACTGCATGTTTCAATATACCCATCTATATACATAATACTTTTGAACTGTGTTTAGCTATTGTTGGGTTCCTGTGCATTAGGGGAGAGATCTGTGTGTGGGATTTCATTGTGTACTCGGGTTTGAGGAGAACTGTGTATGTGGCTGTGCATATGTATGTGTGAGTATTAGTTTAGAGGAGCAAGGAGAGGGAGTTGTGTAGCAGTGTCTTAGTGTTAGTGTCTTAGTTGATTTCCTGTGTGTGTGTCTATGTTTTAGTAACAGTTCATCAAAAATCAACTATGTTAAATTCCTGTGTGCAGGTTTTGATGTTGAGATTCAGTAAATGTCTACATCAGTATTGTGTGAACAGTGCCTGTGCAGTGCAAATGGGTAGACAGGGTATTACCTAGGTGTTAGATGACCTGTGTCTACTGAGAAATTCTCAATGTATTACCTATATGAACCAATGTGTTTGTAGAGTTTGCATCAGTGTGTAGGTATTTAGGATATCTGTGTGTATCAGTTTTTGGTGAGTTTATGTGCAAGTGTGCAGTGTGCAGGAATTGATACCTGTGTGCAGTCCATATTGTAGAAGGATGTGCAGGTCAGTTATAACCGTGTGTAGATAATTAAGAGGCAGTATGTGCCTGAGTATAGAATACTGTGTGGGAGATAATGTGGTGTAGAGTGTGTTTTAGAACTGTGTAACTGTGCAATGTATCAGTATTGCAAAAAGGGGAACATCAGTGTGGGTATATTCAGTATGTGTGTGTGCTGTATTGGTGAAGTACATTCTGTGTTTGGGTGTCTAGATTTCAGTAACAGTTTATCAAGAAACCAACTGTGTTTCCTGTGTGTGCATAGGTAATTTGACTGTGTCAGTGGCTTGGGATCAAAGGGCAGTGAATGTGTGTGTCTATGAGCAATGTCTGAGTATCAGTTATTTGGGTTAAGGGGAGCAAGTAGTATTAGTTATGTGAACTGTGTGAGTGTATTATGTATGGGTGTGAGTATCTGAGAACAGAGTAACACTAGAAGTATCATTCCAGGCCTAAGATTTGGAATTTGAGTATTTAAGTTAAGTTATGGATTTTATACTTAGATATAGTATGATACCATTTGTGTCAGTAGGTGTGAAGGTGAGTCTTGAGTGTTAGGTGAAGGTGCTATCAAAGTAGTGTTACCTAGATCATATAAGTAGTGTGCTAGTTATGTATCAGTGAGATGGGGTTATTGAGAGTTGTATTAGAGAACCCAGGCACCAAGACTAAATCTTAATGATAGATTAGAGTGTCCTTATGTTAAAGAGGTTTTGAGTAATATGAATAAGGTAAGGTACTAGTAAGGTAAAATAAGTATTAAGTTACTAGTTAGGATATCGACCAGTATTAATTAGATTTTGACCAGTAAACCTTAGACATGACCTAGAAACCTCGTTTTTAAATTGCTAAACATGTTATTCTTTTAATTCATTAATTAACATTGAATTTTCCATATTAGGTCATTTTGATCCCATTTTGGACATCGATCCTCACACCTTGCTCAGGACCACAGGCGAGTACATTCTCTGACAGTTTTCATGGTTGATTACTTCTATAAATTGTAGTGTATTTCATACTTGATTTCGACACTGCGGATACACGGGTTAGCACCCTAGGTCCCCATCACGAGGAGTCGTGGTTGGAATCCATCGTGCTAGCTGGGGGATGGGGAACTATTAGTAGATTATGTGATCATATCCAAACATTTATATGCACCATAGCTCACCCCACTTCTCACGTCGGGTGCAGCCTGACCACTTATATGCTCCATAGCTGTTATATATGATTAGCTTGACCACTATATGCACCATAGCTAACCATGCGGTTAGCCTGACCTAAAAGAATCATAGCTAATCATATATAACCAGCCTGATCCAGTCCCAAGCCGATCACATAATAAACTAATATTTCAACCACTTAGTTAGATGTTTTATCTTTATTCAGATTTACTGTTCTAGCATTCACTGTTTATTGCTCATTGCTAGATGCTCTATTGTCTATTTTCATTTCTTCAGTACTTCACATGTTCAGCTTTTATTTCCATCTTGTATCTCTTACACTGTTTATAGATTTTGTCAATTTAAATGAAACTGCTGTTAGTGCTTGTGCTTCGCTCCAATCCTGACTGGATAACAACATTTTCAGAGGACCTGGAGGACTTTGCCCTACTCATTACGGCCCAGGAATAGAGGGAGATTTCACTCCAGAAATCCCAGAGGAGGTGCCTATCCTAGAGGAGAACTTGCCTGCCCATGCTTAGATTATTTTTCTGCATTTATTATTTTAGACTGAGACTGAGACTGAGATGTATTTATTTTATTTGTGACTTTGTGAGGTCATTTAGACCCAGGATTTGAGTTGGACTTCTTGTGTTTGGTTTAAATAGAACTCTTTTCAATTCTCATCGTGCCATTATGTTATAGTTGTGATTGAGTATATTATAGAACTGTGATTCATTTATCATTGTCCTCCGTACGGAGTTGAGACTATTGACAGGATATACTATGTTTGTGACCTAGACAGCGTTCTACCGCCGATGCTGCGGCGTAGGCTGGACGTACCCACGACTCATGCCCAATTTCCGGGTGCGGGTCGTGACAAATATTGTTTGGCTTTGATCACATAACCAACTCCTACTCCCCTCCCCCACTAATACCATTGGATCCAACCACAACACGCTACATACATGATAATAGCTCGCGCACACGAAGGTGAGAGCACAAGAAGCACATGATAGCACATGAGAATCAATACCCGAAGCACATGATGAAATACACGAGATAGAGTACCCGCTGAACACGGTAAGGGGGATAGCATCTCATGACGGGATCCACTAGTACCAGCTCGTGTAACAATGTGTCAGAATCAAGTATTATAGTTCTAGAATAGGTGATATAAACGCTATCATGAAATAAAAACGATCAGAGGTAGGTACTCGCCTGATGTCCTGAGCAACTAATGAGGATCGAGATCCGGACCGGTATCGCAAGGACCTAATACGAAAAGCAAAATTAAACAGGGTTCTAAGCATTTAAACTGATATAAAATAATTAAAAATAGGCTTCTAGGGCTATTCTAGGTCGAACGGGTCAAACCGATGAAATTTGATTCAAAAAGTCAACTCGAGGTCCAAAAAGTCAACTCTAGGTCAAAACTAGGTCAAACGTTGACTTTTACGGTCAACGAGGACAATTATGGTCAAAGCTAGGTCAAACTAGGGTGCTCCTGAAATTCTAGGTCAAACCGAGCTCATTAAGCTACTAAACTCACAAACTCGCATAATCGAGATACCGGGATACCCTCGGTATCCGATACCTCGCCCTAGGCCGCGCACCCCGCCTAAACCCGCTAAAACCTATGCTAGCACGCGTAAATATATATACATAAACATATAAAAATCACTCCAATATATTTCCTAGGCTAATGCTCAAATACCCCGCTCGAAACTCAATACCTTGGATATCTCAAGGTATTGAGATACCTCGGTATCTCAAGGTATTGAGATACCGCTCTCAAACCCCTATAACTAGCTATCTAGCTAATAATTATACACCTAGTTATTAATCTAGGCTAGAAAATATATATATCTACCATATATTTAGATATCCAAGTATTTATATACATATATATATAGATATCCACACACATATACGTATACCCATTACCTTACCTATACATATACATATAACTATAGGTATATAGATATCTATATCTTAGATAGATATATATCTAATACCTATCTATTACCTATCTAGTTAACTATCTAATCTATTATCTATCTATCAATAAATCTACTTATCTATCTATCAATCTATTATATATATCTATCAATCTATCCATACATATATCTAACTATGAGTAAATATCTATACACATATAGATAGATATATCTATCTATCTATCTACCTATCTAGTTAATCTATCTAGCTAACTATTATCTCCCTCTACCTCGCTACTACCCGCTGCTTGCTGCTCGAGCTTACCTTTACTGCTGCTGCTGCTCCATGTTATTGTTGCTGCTGCTGGTGCTTCATATTCCTGCTGCTGCTGCTCCTTGCTGCTGCTGTGCTGCTGCTGTAGTGCAGCAGCAGCTGCTGCCTCTGCCTGCTGTGGCAGTTCTCCCCCTCCCTCCTTCTCACAAACACACACACACCCACTCCTATATACATATATATATATCACTCTATATATATATATACATACATATATCTCTATATATATATATACAACTAGATATATCTATATATATATACACTTATATATACACTCTAACACACACACTAACACACTCACAAACACTAACACACACACTAAAACACATATCAACACACACACTTATAAATATATGTACACATATACACACACAAGCACACTTATACATATACATATAAATATACACATAGACATATACATACACAAGCACATAGGTATAAATACACACATATATATAAATATATATACATAAACACACATACATATATATATATATATATAGACACATATAAATATATATATAAAGACACACACCACTCAACCACAACGCACAACCAACACGCCCCACTCACGCCCAACGATACCGACACTCACCAATACCCTAAACTATATAAAATATAACTCGAAAACTCTCGAACACACTCCCCAATACTAACCCAACATGTGCACAAGCCCGAAACAAGGAAACCAAGTCAAAATGGCCGTTCGGTCATTTCGACGAACACTTGGTGCGCGGTTCGGAAAATCTCCTGAAACGCACACCAAATGAACTCGAAATCGGCCCAAAATTTACCCACGTATCCTAAACGATGCCTAGATCCTAGAAAAAGTGCTCCCGTGTTGATTCTAGGTCCGTGGCAGAAATGCGTACACACTTAGAATCGGCGACGACGAAAAACCCTAATTTCGCCCGAAACGCCCGTTTCTCCGCGACACGGCTTCCCGTGTCCGAACGGAGATACGCACTCACCTTCAAGACACCTGACAACGTCTACCTAGGTCCGTCTAACCTAGGGCATCACCCAAAATTGGACCAAATTTGGATTCCACCCGAAATCGACACAAAACCTAATGTCAAAGTCTCCAAACTCAACCAAACTAGTTCAAACTTCTCCTACGGGTAGGCTTAGGGTCTAGGGAGGTTCTACAACACTAATTACACTACATAAAAGTAATTAGCAAGGGGAAAGTTAGGGTTTACCTCTTGGGAGTTGAAATCCCAAGGCCAAAGTCTCCGATCTACTTGGAATCACCTCCCTCAAGCTCCAAGCCTCCAAATCTAGCCTCCATACTAAATCTAAGCTCCACACACCTAGGTTAGGGAAAATACAAGGTGAGGGTTAGCATAAAGAAGA